>CM027830.1:23402197-23965182 GCA_016097485.1 Eucalyptus sideroxylon x Eucalyptus melliodora
TCTAGAAGGGTTCGGGAATTTTCCGGGTTCGTATTGGTATTTAATTTAATAATTTTGGCTTAGGTTAGTATTTTTAGAAATTAAATTGAATTAATAATTAATTTTCGAAATTATTAATTAATTATTTATTTATTTTTCTGTAAATTATGCCAGGATAGCCGGTGACCGGAATTTTGTGTTGATTACAATGGTGTGGTTAATTTCTGCAATTGAGTGTTAAATTGTGCAATTTGAGTTTAAGTTGTGATTTTGAAATTTTATCCCAAAATTATATAATTCCAATAATTAATTATAAATTACCAGGGCGTCGGTTTACAACACCAAAAAGGTTTTTAGACTCTATATAAATAGTGAGATTTTCTAAAGTAAAGATATGATATTTTTTTGTTCAAGCCGATCGTGTATCCACACACTATTATTTTTATTCGGTACACTTTAATACGATGGAATTAGGCCAAATTGGGTATTCAATTGAGGAATCGATGTGCAAAGCACAAGATCCTTGGCTAGGAGTAATGTATCGTGGTTCAGCTTCGGGGAGTATTAATACTATTATAGATCTCTAGCAGCTTCGATAAGCAATGACAAGCAATAATGCTTTAGCAGCTTTGGTGAGCACTATAGATATCAACTTTGGTGAATATTATAGTTATTTAGCAGCTTCAGTGAGCAATAATTGATCTAGCAGCTTCGGTGAGCAAATTTTAGACATCATCTTTGGGGAGCAATGATATATGAATATATATATTTCAGCTTAGGCGAGCAGTATTCGAATCAACATAATTTATGGATGACATTGATGACATGGAGTTGAATGAATTAATTGATTGATGGTGGATTTGAATTGAATTGTTTAATTGAGTATTTGAATTGTATTGACCTGCAGGGTAGATTTGAGGCCAAGGTAAGTTTTTGTGCGTGTATGATTGTCTAATTAGGACGCTTTTGGGCGTATTTCCCTCCTAATCGGGATTTAGAGCATGGACTTGCTGAGACATTGTCTTATTAGTTATTGTATAACCATTTTTAGGGTGGTCGAGTGGAGGACCTGGAGCTGAGAGGAGATGATCGGAAGCGTAGATCAGTTAGGACCGTTTTTTTTTTTTTTTGGAAGGCTAGTCTTTTGTAGTCTTTTGGCCATAGATTTTTGTACATGACTTGGTGTATATATAAAAACATGTTTGTTTGTGAATCTATTGTCCTGCTTTTCCTATCCCGAAATGATTATTGTCAGGGGATATATTTTCATTTCCGCATGTGTAATAAAAAGAAAGGGTCGGCATTCGTCTTGAGAAGTTGCAAAATTTTATTGACTAGAGAGGGATGGGCGTGCGATCGAGGATCGGAGTGTAACAAATATTATTTACACTCTAGACATGCTACAAATTTTTAAAAATTATTCAAATAGCCCGGCTTTTTAATTAATTGTGCAATTATATGACCAAAAAATTAATTATGCAATAAAGTCCAATTTTGACTAGTTAGATAAATTGTTTAGATTAAACAATCATTAAAAAAAAAAAAAAACTCAACTACCTATTATCAGAACGTTTATAATGCTGTGAATAGCCTCCGGAATTTCTAGTTTTTGTAGATTAGTCTCATAGCTTGGTGAAATCATAAACTTCCCCCTAAAGATTCAAGCCTAATATTTTAAATCGGATTGATTTCTTTTAATTAATCTAACTTAATAACCCACTAATTAACACTTAAAACCATAAAATATCACTGTTAAAAGAGCCCTCTCATTTCTGCAAATTTACAGAATTGCACCTGAGCATTTCAAAGTACTAAAATGTGATAAAACCTTTTGTTATTCTTTCAAACACTTTCCCGGAATGTAGACAAAATTATAATTAAGGTGATAAAACATTATAACTCAACATGTCAATCTTGAAGTACAATCATACTTACTATCAAAATTCAAATTGACCAACCGAGTTTAATAGCACTGAGTAGATCAACTTAACTTAATCCCAAAAGTTTTCACTTATCTTGAATGGAATCTCGAGCAAACCAAGTCTTAAATCACTTCAAAACCAAAACAAACCATAAAATTAACAACTTCATTCTTTAAAAAAAGATAAAAAAAGAAAAAAAAAAGAAACACAACTAGTTCAATAAAGTTCATGAATTAACTTTGCAAGATGCTTGCTGATGGTGGGAAAAGATTTTTTTTTCAGGGGTGGGGAGAGGGGGGGGGGGGACAAATTGTCCAAAAAGTCCTAAACCTTTTATACGGTGAACAATTTAATCATAAATATTTCATTTGTGCCAATTTAGTCATAAACCTTTTGACAATTTATCAATGTAATTTATCGATTTTTTACAATAAATTGCTGACGTTGATGCCAATTATCCTAAATCACATGGCCGATATTAATGTGGATGATTTTTCCAATTTTTAAAACATTTATGAATTTTATATTCCTTTATTCTTTTTTTCCCCAATTTCCCTCTGCGGATTGCCACCCATCATTTTAATATATGATTAATACAATAGAAAATTTCAAACTGGTATATTTATAATAAATTTATCACAAGCTAATTTATAATCACAAAAAATTTCAAATTGGTACATTTATGACAAATTTATTTTTCATTAATCTGTTAAATTTTATTATCAAATTACTGAATTAGATAACACGTGATACCAATTTGATATTTTACTCTCTATTTGTCACAAGTGTATTAATGATTTTTTTGTAATATTAATCTAATTTAATGAAAATAATGAATGGTGAATTTATCATAAATATACGTGTTTAGAGTTTTTGATGGTAAAAAAATTAATATAGGATAAATTTGTCACAAATGTACTAATTCAGAGGGTTTTTGGTAATATTAACCCTTTAATAAAATTATTAAGTTCAAATTTGAACATAGTAAAATTATAAAAAAGAACATTTGCAGGGGGAACCAAGTTTATTCAAGCTACAACGGTAGAAATGAAAGGGAATTAATTATTGTGTTCTCTAGGTACAATGAAATAATGCGTTAGCTTTCTCCATCTTTACACATCCAGGAAGACGAACTCCAGGATCGCAGCGATCTCGCCGATCTTCTTCAGCGTCTCCTTGGTCGGCTGATCGTCCACCTTGATCGAGATCATGCTCTGAAAGTTCTCCGAGTCGACAGCGGTCCTCATATATTTCATGAAGCCGATGTTCACGTTCGCCTCCCCCAGGACGCTCCCGATCTTCCCGATAAGACCTGGCTGATCGATCGCCCTGCATAGCAGTATGCAGCCTTCCAACCGGACGTCCACCTCGAAGTTCCCGACCTTAGTCAGGAAGGGGAGCCCGTCTCTCACCTGCCCCCCGACTTCAATATCCCCGGATGTCGATAGGGCGCCATCGAATCTCGACTCTACACTTGCGATCTGAACCTGGAGGAACTCAAGAGGGTACTCCGGCGAACCGGGCAAAGTGATTCGCTCTTCAGTAATTCTGAGTCCTCTTTGCTTGGCTACTGAATCTCCATTCACCCAGTTGACGATGACGCTGGAAATGGGTTCGATGAGGCCCTTGATCACCGCGGCTCGGAGGAGTTTCGTGTCGAGTTGATCCGGTTCTCTAGCAGAAGCGTATGTGACTTTTACTGCTTTAAAACCGCCTCTTCCCGCGATTAGTTTGACAGCAAATCTTCCTAGATTGATTGCGAGGTCCAGAAATGGCTTCAATTCCGCAAGGACCTGATAGAACAAAGGAGCATTGAAATGTGCAGGACACATGCCTGATGAACGTAGTAAGAACAGGCAACTATCAATGGAACGGTTTCTTTAGCCTTGAAAGGAATATGTTTTAGACCTCAGATAACATCGTTTTTTATGGGCATTCGAATGAAATTGAAGGATCAATGCAGGACTTCATTATTTGTTACGTCGCATGGCCTTAGCTCATGAAGAGACCTGATGCTGCACGATATAAAGATGCAAGATGATACCTCAGCAGCAACCATCGGTTCATTGACAACGGTCGAAGGAAGATCTCCTTCTAAAGCTTTAATGACGGCTTCTGCAATTTCGATAGACAGTTGTTCCTGCACATTAGCTTTTGCTGTCATCTAATGGCACAGAAAGTGAAAAGTTTAAGCATTCGAAAGTCAGGCCATTCAACCAACCTGAGCTTCGAAAGTAACATCTCCGAGATTTGGGGTAACTATAACTTTCTCGTGTTGGACGAGCTTGTTGTCTTTCCGTGGCGGCTCCTCTATCAAAACATCTACTGCTGCCTGTTAGAGAAATCACTTCAACGTTCCGGATGATTTAATTAGCAGTCTTCCAAAAGACAAAAGTGAGACAGACAGAAGTACCCGCGACACAATTCCTGAATCGAGTGCCCTGACTAGAGCGTCTTCATCGATCAATCCTCCATGAGTGACATTCAGAATCTGAACGCCTTTCTTCATCTTCGCAAAGGTCTCATCATTAAGCATCTTCTGCGTGGCAGGAGTAAAATGCATATGTAAGGAGATGAAATCTGCATTCGCTATGGCCTTGTCGAACGTCACCAACTCTACCCCGATTGCACGGGCTAGATGACTGGAGGCGTATGGGCCATATGCGATTACATGCATTCCAAGACCTTTGGCGCGTTGGGCAACATCAAACCCGACCTCTACAAAACCCAAGACAGCAAGGGTCTTCCCTGAAAGAGACATGCCCACATACTTCTTCCTTTGCCAATTACCTGCATTAGCCGAAAATCACTTCCAAGTTTCTAGCCAAAACAGTTCTGTTTTCACTATTTAGTTTGAGAATATGTAGTACGTACACAAGATATAAAATCTGTTATTATCAAGTGTTCCATTCAGAAATATAAGCCGGATTGATCAAAATTCGTTCTGTTATTCAGCAGTCAGCTATAGAAAACTGTCATCAATCAAGTAGCTCCTCTGCAGAATTGTAAGATCTCGGGGTAACCCCTGAGAAAGACATTGCTACTATTAATGAGGAAATATGCCGGTAAACATAGCAGCCCCAGCACAAATATACTGAGACTCACAAACTCAAGCTGTTCCTTCAGCATCCTGATTTCTCAAGGTCGAAAGGAACCTCATAAACTGAAGAAAAGCTAGTTCACTATTTCAATTTATACGTACGGAAACGGGATTTCCTGAATTTACACTGCATCTTGCAGTAACTACTATGTGATTCTATTAAGACATCTTGAAACACATTTTGCAGACCAATTCCGCTTCAGATTCGTATATCTGACTAGACTATGAAACTCTTCTCCTCTAATTCGTCAAGCATTAAGGTGTGAAAAGAATCCATCTAGAACCTGGTGTCGTTCTGAAAAAGAAGGGATAATCACGTGCCATGCTCATGGCTCAGAACATATCAATCTCTGGGACCTGCATGATCTAACGGGTGATGCCAATTGGATACGACAAGTTGACCCAAACAAGGTGCCTAGAGAAAGCATCCGATTATCGCTGTCGAACCCTTTTAGATCACAAAACCTTAGATGCACATGAGTATAGCTGAACATTCTAAGCGCAGATTTCAGGTCCCATGTTCCTGTCTCTGATTGTTCCACATGAAACTGGACCTCGATCTGATGGAATTGTTCAATAGCTTTTGATTTTATAAATTCCAACAACTTTAGGGACAAAAGTAGTTCATGTCATGAAAGATTTCACAGGTAAATATGCATTAAATAGACGCAGTAGACAATTCAGCAATCACCATTTGAGTCTCTACATTGTTTCCTCTATATATGCATTCCCAATACTAAACATTGCCAGAACAGAACAAACAGCTAGAACTAGAATTGCTGAAAAGGGATTGAAATTTATGAGACAAACACTGACCCAACTTCACCGAAACCGCAGCTTGCGCAATGTTCCGGGCCATGGCCGTCAGGAGGGCGATCGTGTGCTCTGCCACTGCCGAGGCGCTCGCGTTCGGCGCATTCACCACCAGGCACCGGTTCTCGTTCGCCGCAGCCAGGTTCACATTGTCGATCCCAGCCCCGGCGATCCCGACCACCTTCAGCCTCCCACGGGAGGAGCCGAACACGTCCCCGCTCACCTTCATCTCGCTCCCGACGATGAGCGCATCACACCCGCCGATCCTCGCGCACAGTTTCTCGGGTGCGAGGTCAACCGCTTGGTCAACCTCCGCGAAATCCCTGAGGATATCCAACCCCGCTTCCCCGAGCTCGTCCGCCACCAGGACGGTGAAGCGATCGCCATCGGAGGACGCGCGCAGGGCCGCCGGTGGGCGGCGGAGGGCGCGGCGGAGGGAGACGGAGGCGGCGAGGTTCCCCGAGGGAGCGCGCCTAGAGGAGGCGAAATCGCCGGTCGCTAAGGATCTCCCGAGCTTGATGGTGCTCACCATTTCGTCGCGATGCTGGATTCATTCAAGGGAGGTGGGGAGGGACGGAATTTAAAGAGCAGCGGTGGTGGCGTTCAACGGGGAATCGTGACTTTTCATGGAAATGGGAGGGAAGACTAGTTGTGAGAAGAAATGGGAAAAAATTAATGACGAACTTGGTCAACAACGCCGAGGGGTTAGTCAACTTCACAAGCATAACAAAGTCGTCTCCTCCTCCGCCGCCGTCGACGGCCGTCGAGCTCCGTCACGGTCGACGGCGGAGGTAGAGTGTGTGACCTGGTCTCACTGCCGCCGTTTCTTCTTCTTCTTCATCTTCTAACGCGGTCCCTGCAGAAGCGAGTGAATACCACGAGCCTCGCGACACCAATGACGTCCGAACGCGTTCCTTTCTCCGTGTGGAAAGAGAAAGAAAATTTTCCCTTGTATATACTAAAACAATATTGGGAAAATTCCAAATAAAGATTGGAATGTCATCGTTTTCTCAAATAAGAGTGTGAAGTAAATTTTGTTTCAAATAAGGAGCCTTTGGCTGGCCGATGACTCATTCAGTCATCCAAAAAAGGGTATTTTGGTTAAAAAATGGTAACCATATTTTTCCTTTTTTTTTACCTTTTTTTTTATTGCTTGTGTTAGGAGAGGGCGGGCCCTCCTTAGCCCAAGTGAGAGTGAGCATCACCCTTGCCAGATCCAGCAAAGGTTGCCTCGTTTGGGTTGGGTAGGGTGAGGGTCGCTCAAGCGAGATTTGGCAAGGGTGGCCCTCGCATGGAGTCGGATAGCGAGACTCTCGCCAGATCTAGCAAGGAGTGCCCTCACTCGACTTTGGTGGGGGTTGCCCTCGCTTGAGTCTGACAACCTCTGCCATGGCCGACGGAGGGAAGGGAAAAATAAGAAAGAAAAAAAAAAGAAAAAAAAAATAAAAAGGAAAGAAAAAGAAATAAACAAAAAAATAAATTAAAAGACAAAGATGCCCTTCGATATGAGAAGTTGGACCCTTTTTTGAAACCGATACGGCTACTTCGACCCCTCATTTGAAACAAATTCCACTTCAAGTTTTTAATTGAGATAATTTGACTATTTCAGGTTCTTATTTGAAATAAGGTCTACTTCGAGTTTGTATTTAAGAAAATGATGACACTTCAGGCTCTTATTTAAAATTTTCCCAAAAATATTTAAATCATTAAATAATGTAAAGAAATAAATTTTATAAATATATGTGGCATGTAATAGAAAAACTATTCAAGATTTGAACCTCTTTTTTGTGTTCAAAGGTTGCCGTTGGATAGGAAATATTCAAATTTTGATGGTGAAATGCGTGAGACAGAAATAAAATTATTGACCTATGCATTATAAACTTTATACTAATAAATCAGATAGATACATAGTAGAGACAAAAATGATTGAGATTTATTTTTTTTAAAAGATAGTCTCTTTTGATTTACATGTATTCGAGACGATGCAATCATATTTTTATAAGATGCTTGAACTTAATTATCTTTCGTCCATTAGTCTTCTTTCTGCAATCTAAAAAAGTAATTCATTTAACCATCATCAGATCACTTTATAAGCTACCGGTGTCTGACCCGACCTTGGATTTTTGGCATTGGACATGCAACTTTTTTTTTTTTTTTTTTTCACACATGATAATATAAAATCCTCGCGAATACAAAATAATGATATCATTTAGGATTACTATCTTCATCGTGTTTAAGTAGACATCTATTACTTATCTACTTGAGAGGATGGCAAACTTTTCTGAATCCCATCGGCCAAATCAATCCAGATTAACATTATTTGTTGATGCGCTCAAATTTAATTTATCGCCCCTTCAGTAGATAATGATATTATTTGAGAGCTCTACAAATTAGATGTGCATATAAAAAAATTAGATGTTTGAGCTATTTTTTCTTTATTTTTTCTTTCCCTTTTAAGTCTTACCATTCATTTTTCTTTTTTTGCATTTGCTCCCTGCCTTCTTTCTCAAGCAAATTGCTGTTTCTCACAAAGGTGTAATTTCAGTTTAGGCTCGATTTCGACCTCCAGATTATAATAAAATAAAACATATTGTTACATGTGTTTTTCATCATACAATAGCAAATGAGAAAGCTGCACTGTTCGGTCAGCTTGATTCGTCATCTATATAATACCTTATAAGTCAACTTAGACCAAACGTTCAACATAGTAATTTTATCCTCACCAATAGGGTGAACGGTTTCTTCAGCATATCATTTGTAATTTGCCCACTTCCTCCACTTCAATAGATAATCTCTATTTTACATGTCTCAACTGAATTTTTTCATATAATTGGAACCTTGAAAGGCCAGAAAAATAAAAAACCTCAAATGATGTACAGAAATTCTTTTCTTTCTGTACATAATCAATTCTCCATATGCAAAATATAAACTCTTACCTTGTTGCGTACTCTGATTAAGTCCTGAAAAAGATCTTCAAAAATGCTAATTTAGATGTCCCTAAACTACAAACTCGATTAATTTGTAAAATATTTGGATGAGCCTAAGCTTAGCAAATGAAGTCTTTAAGTTAAAGGTAGGAGATCATCTTATTGTTCAACCCAAAAGTGCAATAGGATAAACATTCAATGAGTAATATTACATGACATTTCGAGGAATCATTATAATTCAAAAAGTGACAATCACTCATTTGATGAGAGTAAAATATATATATTAACCTTATGTCATAATTATTTACATATTCATAATAAAATAATTGGATCACTTGAGGAAATACAACTTGTATTCTAGATGATTGGAGTGCTTGGAGCCAGTAATAGGAAGATCAACTTCCTCTAAAAGAACAAGTATTTACTTACACTTTTCAAACATATAATTTAAGTTCATTTAAGATGTAAGTTGTGCATTATCAAAAATGATTATGATTATGTATGCAACGAATTAGAACTAGAAGCCATGATATGATATTTAGTTAATCGTTCAAATGCACATAGATGACATACTAATTTCATGATATGCAAGTATCACATAGTAGCTCACTAATATACATCGATGAATGTTTATTCTCTATTTGTCAATGCCTAGGAATCATGTTGACATAGGAGACATTGTTACTGCCAACTCATGGGAGACAAAATTGTAAAACCTTTATGCCACACCTCTTAACCAATCCATTATGGGCGTCCTTTACATCAACAAAGATTAATATACTACTGTACATCTGCATGATAATGACTATATAGTAATATTTACATCATAGGCTACTCAAGTCATATCATTTCGTGTATTAATTGTAGGACTTCATGTTCTTTCAACCTTGTAAAGACTAGTCTTAAATTGTTTGTACGGTGAGTACAAAGGCTTTACTATTGATCTACCATCGACAATTAAGCCATACTTATAGGATGTGTCCAAGGCGAAGTACTCTCCTACCCAAGGTTTAGGAAGCTTAGGGCGCGCATGATAAAATTTCTAATTCTCTATTTTTCTGTTTCTCCGTTCTTCGGCTCAAGTTTAGAACAGAAATTCATTTGGTAACGCAATTTGATTTTTCTATTTATGGAACAGATTTCTATTCCAGAAACAAATTTGAAGAAGAAATCAGAAGCTAACATTTTTAACTTCTCAATTTCTGGCCAAAAATCAATTTCTATTCTAAAAATTTTGTCATGCGCACCTTTACTTACTGATTTTCTCACTTCTTGTGGTTAAAATTTTTTAGGCCCTAACCATGGATAATCCATTCCACCATGTGTGTTTCCCGATGTGGACGTGTAATTATTAAATTTCCGATGTACTAAGTGTTTTTCTTTTTAGTCGATAATGTACTAAGTTGATGTATACGCATATATGTATAAAAGTGTTTGTTGATATGTTTTCCTTGCTATCCCTATTGGTGTGTATGATTGGATGGAGTTGATTTTGCTTCCTCTTGCATTTAATGGAAAAATAAAATGAATTCGTCGGCGACACCTTCTAGGATGTCGCAATTACATGATCAATGGAAAGAAGCGATGTTGCACATCCGAGGGTTGGGACGTGACAATCAATCACACATATTCTTGGTACGTGTTAGGTAGTGCTCTGTCACCTACACCACCTTGTACAATTTATTTTTGAAGCTGGTGTCCTCCATCAAAATGTAAACCCGGTAACCTAGAACTCACAGAGTGTAGATCAATTAAGACAGCAGAATGATGGTCATGGAAGTTAACATCCATTGAGAAGTGTGTAACGGCTCATGATAGAGTGAACGGTTTCTTCTCAAAGTCTGCATATCATTTGTAGTTGTCCACTTCCTCCGCTTCAGTAGATTACTGGCCATTTCAGCCTATGGATAACTAACTTCTCGTGAACAGTTTCTTCTCGATTGCTTATCTTTTATAACGCCCACTTCTTTCACTTTTCTAGATAACCATCCATTTTCAGTATATGGATATCCGCCCTATTTTTCACACGCGTTGGCATGTGCCAAAATACTAATTAAATTGAAACAAACTTTAAATCAATGTAACACGTTCACAAATACTTTTGCTTTTATGCTTGGAAACCTTGGACCCATCTGGACGTTTGGGGCCTTGGATTATGGATGATTGATTTCTCGGTAGATTGGTTCTCAGCTTAGAATTGGGAATCAACTTGGGACTCCCAATTCCAAAATATTGGAACTAGAAACCAAACTGACGGTTCTGAAATTTGGTCGTTTGCTAGGGGAGGGAGACTTGTTTTGCTTTGCATTTGCTTTTTGTTTCCTCTTTCTTCTTCTTATTTTTGTCAACTCTTGTTCTCCACTTTTATTTGCTTACTTTTCGTTCTTCGTCACCATCTTCTTCTCCAAATCTCTCCCCCTCATTAAAAAAAAGAGGAATTATGCTATCGATTTTATTACACTTGTGTTAGCAAGTGAAGGCACAACATGACATCTACACTCATTGACACCATGAAAAAACATAGATAACGATTTTTATTTCATCCAAACGGTATGGATTTTAGGGGTTCCATTTTTCACAGGTGTTGTATAAACACGGACCAGTAGGTAATATTGTCCAATAACACAAGTGACATCGGTTTTCATCTCTCTTCTGGTCATATACATCAAAATGGTAAAACGCACCAGGCCATTGAAAGCTGCAGAAGAATAGCGTCGACTCAAAAAAACTGGGTTTGAATGAAAAATTCCAGAAAGAATCAGCAGGGATTTGATGAACGCCAAGATCGTCGTCTCCAGATTTACAATGAACGGTAAGCAGCGGTGCTCCTGGTAATTTATTGATGATTCGGACTTCAACTTTTTTCAGAAAGTCGCCAGAGCTGGCTTGTAGGGAGGCAAGAATCATCACGAATACTACGAAAAGTTTGATTGACGAGTCCATTTTCCTAACCTTTGTGTTGTTGTTTCGGAATAAAGCAATTTAAGGAGGATAAAGACGCTTCATTTGGTAAGACAGAACAACAAAGCATGTGTGAGGACTAGACACCTATTCAAGCATATTAAGATGACAAATATGAAGTTCGCATACGTTTATGGCATGGGAAAATGTAGTAATTCATTTCTTCTGGCAAGACAGAAGAAAGAAACGTTTGAGGACAGAGGACCAGATGGATACCTATTCAAGCTTAAAAATGACAAATATGAAGGCCACATACAAATTTAGTGTGGGAAAATGAGTAATTCATTTATTACAAAATCTATATTTGTAATATTTTTCTCAGCATCTATATTTGTATCTCTATCTACGTAAATTCACACTAATATATGGAAAGAAGCTTTTTAATTGGCATTTTCATTTTAAATAATCTTGCTGTGATGTTAGCCATACTGATTGCTTGCTATGGAAAATTCATGTAGAACTCCAGCTATACATTCATTTTTGGTGATTTGAATGTGGGATTAGACTACAAATGTCGGATAAGGAAGAAGCGTGGATTTATGGGGGCACAAGATTAATGAACTATTGTTGGAGATGGGATTTACAAATTGATATAGTTACTTGGATTATTCAAAACCAAAGATGAGTTGGTTTTGTAATAACATTTTGTTGGGCATAGGTTACTATTTTGTATAATTATATGGAATTTTTTTATATATTTTTACTTATGGAGAAAAGTAAAGACATTTCAAGTTTAGAGTTGAAAGAGATATTTTAAGTAGTTTTAATATCTCGATTGTATCTTTATTTCTTACCATATCTTTAGTAGAACTTAATTCCACAACATTACAAATTCCCATTCTAAGTCGGTTATAGTTTACTAATAAATTATACCAAGGTGGTAATCTATGTGTAATTGTTGAGAATTCTTTATTGTTAAGTCAGCAAGGCTGATTCGTATTCGAAAAAGAAAGTAAGAAAATACAGACTAGGAAAGATCAAAAGAAGTAAAGTTTTTTTTTTTCTTATTTTATTCCTTGATATCTAGTTGGGAAGGCAAAGCACATATAAGTAGTGCATAGGTCAAAACGAATTTATCAAAGGGAGAAGACCAATCAATGAAAGGGAGTCGTTAGAGGATGATTAGTACAATTTAATTAGTATTTTACAATTTTAAAATTAAAAAAATTAATAAAAAATGGAAACAATGATTTCAAAAAAGATATAAAAACGAAAATATGCAGGCTTTGCTCTACCAAGTAGATGAGATATATAAGTATCTTATCGAAATCTAATAATTCTATCCACATTTGGTGATGATAACTAACCTTTAGTGTTTTTAATTTTCATTGTTTGGGAGAAGTACACTATCAGTGCCATAAGTTGTGTACAGCGCTCACTTTGGTGTCAAAAGTTTCCATCGGATCGCTTAAGTGCCAAAAATTTTAAAAAACGATCACTTTGGTGCCACCACCGATTTGATTGGCCGGAAATCCGACATAATAGTTTTTTATTAATTTTTGACACCAACATGAATCATCAAATAATACAATTAGCATACAAATAACAAAATGACGCCGTTTATTGTTTTCCCCCAAATAAGAAACCATAAATCCCCAATTTCGATTAGATCCGGAAGTTGAAAACCCTAAATCCCCAATTCGACCATTTTGAGTGCATATTTCGATTTTCTCCCAAAGTTATCAGCTTACTCTTGCAAATGGAGGATAGAAGCTTCAGCAGCAGCTTACATTCTTATAAGAAAAGCGAATTAGATTATGAGTGTTACCGTTATTGTGGGTTACCAAGTCCGAGAAGAATATCTGGGACTCGGTGGAATCCCGAGAGAAGATTCCATGGGTGCGGCAGATATAGAAAAGGCTCGAAGTGTCAATATTTCAAATGGGTTGATGGGAAATTCTCTATCGAGCAACAAATGTGATATTAGAGTTACTTGAAGGCCGAAATCAACCTCCACCTACGTTAATGGACGAGTTGGAGGATGTCGACTTAATGCAAGCTCAAATGAAGAGTTTAACTTCTTCGGTGGACCATTTAAAGATGGAGGTTTCAAGGCTGAAAATTGAAATAAACTTTTATTGAGCGTTGATTGTGTTATTATTCTCTTGGGTAGTTTATTCAAATGTGAAGTGAGTAATAAGAAGAAGTTTGTATGTATACCATAGTCGAAGACGTGGAATATGTACTTGTATTAGATTATTTATAAGTAAAATGTGTTTTTGATTTGCTGCAATTTTTGTATGGAACATAAGGTTTTGTTGTTGTAATCTATGGTAGAAATGCAAAGTTAGACTTGGAATGCATTAGTTGTGAGCATTTAAAAGTTTTGTTATTTAGTTGTGTATTGTCAATGATTATTTTGGTTAGTTTTTGCTTCAAATATAATGGTTTGATACATTTTTTATTTGGTAATAATTTGCTACATTTTTTAATTTGGTAATGGTTTGTTGCATTTTTTTATTTGGTAATGGTTTGCTGCATTTTTTATTTGGTAATGATTTGCTGGTTTGTTGGTTTGCTGCAACTGCAAACCATGGCGAAATGGAATGTGCGTTTGGAATGCATTAGTTGTGAGCACTTAAAATTTTTATTATTTAGTTGTATATTGTCAATATTTGTTTTTGTTAGTTTTTGTTTCACATATAATGGTTTGCTACATAAATTTGGTATCTATTTGCTAGTTTGCTAGTTTGCTAGTTTGTTGATTTGTTGATTTGCTGCAATTGCAAACCATGACGAAATTAAGGGATTGTGACAAATTCATAATACGATTTCAGTGCCATAAGTTGTAAATAGTGATCGTTTGAGTGCCAAGTTTTTATAAAAGTGATCATTTAAGTACTAGTCGCGATTATAAAGTGATCACTTGTGTTGCACAAGTTTTTTAAAAAAGAACATGTCCGTGCCAAACGTCACTTGACTTGCACCTTGTTCTTGCACCAGTTGAGTTGTTGGTGCATCTTCTTGCACCATCCCATACAAGTGTTGATGTAACAAGATGTACCAGTACCTAAAATGTTCTTACAGTAGCACATATAACTAGAACTCCACAAATTCATTATAATCAACAACTTCACCCAGCAATAGTAATATTGCAGCAACAGCAAAAATAAAATATACAGCATAACTGACTTACTAGCATTCTAGCTGAAACCAATATAAGAGAAAATAGTCATTCTAGTATTTGCCATTAATATTGATTAATTGTTTACAAAAGAAAATAAAAACATGTCTAACTTCACTCCCCAATCACCGAAAGTTCAGCACCCTCTTAAAAAAATCAATGGCAATATGCAAGCAGCAACTATTATCAATGATATAATATCCAGCACCCTCCTAAAAATAGAAAAATGAAAAGAGACCATGTCCAGCACCACATAAAAAGAGACTATGTCCAGTCCCCCATTAGTCAATATTGACAACACCCCGATCTTCTTTTCCTTTTAGAGTTTTGAATTGATTCATAATCCGAGCATTCTTTCGAACTGGATGTACAAGTTCTTTAACTGGGCTTTCTATCATCTCCTTTTCCTTTTTCTTGTTTTTGACGGTAGTTATTTTTGTTCTAGCACGTGTCATGTGTTGGTCCATATCATCACTACTACTCCCAATCGTTGGTTGAGATGGAACTGGTGCTTGGTTTTTTTTTTTTTTTTTATGGCTATTTCGCAGCTATACCCGTTGTCTTCTTTTTTCTTTTAGAGCACTTTTCTTTGACTGCGCCCTTAATTCTTGAGTTGGCCCACCTTGAGAGAGAAGTACATCCGAAGTTCTCCCATGCTATAAGAACATAGTGATATTGTCAACCAAATAAATTGAAGTACAACAAATTAAATGCATAAGGCCTACAAATCTTATATTCAAAATAGTCATTCCAGTATGTTCATCTGTGTAAATCCCATAATCATATTACCTTAATATTTTTCCAAGAGCCTCTCTTGTTTGCTGTGGCACACCATTTTCAGTAATAACAAATGGGGGAGCAACATCTGCAACTTGTGCAGTTACTCGTCTTTTCACCTGAAAAACATATAACAAATGTAAATTTCAGCTCATAAAAGACAAACACAGCGATGTACAACTTACAGGATATTTTTTTTTGTTTGCTCAATAGTGGACTCAATTGTTGTTGTTGCTGTCCTGCCCATTCCACTCCATGTCCCTACATTTAAGCCTAAAATAAGGCCTTTTTCTAGCTCTTTAGTAGGCTTTACAACAATGTATTGTATTAAGATTATGACCAACTATAACGAATAATTAGACATCTACTCATTTTTATAATGTAAACAAATAAAGAAAGCTTCTCAAATTACAAGTGCATGATAGAGGAAAAGTACAAGAGAAGCCAGTACACAAGGTCAACCATCAAACTCTATTGAAAAAGAACTGTAAAGTTACTAAGGCAAAGATGATACTTACCTTTACAGCATGGCTTTCTGTTTGCCCTTTAGTAGGCATTAAGCAGGGCCTTTTGTCCTCTCTTCAATAGGCCCAATAAGAAGCTCTTCAGTAGGTCCTTTCTCTAGCATTGAATTAACCAATACATCTTGTTGTTAATGTTATTTTTTCAGCTTACAACATTTCTTATTGTGTCATTCCTTACAGCAATATGAGCATTTCATCTTTGACCCAGTCCCACTCATCATTTGACTTGATGCATCTTTCTGCCGTATTCTCCGTCTCTTTTTTTTTTTTTTTTGCCTTCCTATTTACTTCTTCAACGGTTAAGGTAGAGGACTTTTCATGATTTGTTGGCTCCCAAAATTTGCTGCTTCCGATAGACTGCATCATGAATTGGTATGAAGTAAGATATGATCATATGGGTTTTCTTGCTTCATCTAAATAGTACAAATGGCATGGGCACAAGGAATTCCATTTAGTTGCTAAGCTCGGCATGAACACTTTCTTCTATCCAAGTTGACAACATACTTATCCTGATTTTGAATAATCTCATATCTATTATCTCCATTCCAAACTAGATGGCAGAACCTACTAGCAGCAATGTTTGCATCCAATCTCTTCACAATCCTAGGGCCACAATCTCTACTCCATTTCCTAGCCTCATCTCTTTGCCTATGCAGTCTAGTCATAACCATAACTCGAATATTATCAAGCATGCTGATGATTGGTTTGCACTTGGCCTCTAAAATTCTGCCATTGAAAGCTTCACTATGGTTGTTATGAATGATATTGCATTTGAACTCTTCATTGAAGAAGGCCCGACACCAGTGCTTAGCTTCTGTCTGAAAGAGTGCATCAAAACCTTCCTTGTTAGCTGCAACAATCTTTGTTTGGCTAATCTGAAATCAGCCATGTTCGTACTCTTTGCTATCTACTAGAACTGCTTCTACAGCCTATCTCCTTTGAAGTTCCTTGACCAATTTGCATATATGTGCCTTGCGTACATTTTATGCTTAGCATGTGGCATCAACTCAACCAATGCAGGAATAAGTCCCTACAAAAATTCAAACAAATAAATACAAGTCAGGAAAAATATGCAAGTGATTAATATTAAAAGAGAGTGAATTAATTTACAATGAAATTACCTTATGTTGGTCGGTCATGAATGCCCATCCTCCCCCATCGGTTATCTCAAGGTTAGCCATTAAATTTTTTAGAAACTAGGACCAAATATCCTTGTTCTCTATTTTCACCACCGCCCAAGCTATCAAGAACATTTGATTATTGGCATCTCTCTCCATAGCAGCCAACAACTCCCCTTTGCATAAACCCTTTAGAAAGCATCCATCCAATCCTATAACTCTTCTACAACTAGCCAAGAAACCCCATTTGTATGCATCAAAACAGACATAAAATCTATCAAATCTAGGCCAAAGATCAAAGAGTGGCATCTTCACAACCTCTACATATATCCTATTATATGGATTTTGAAACATGCATTCGCCAGCATAATCCCATACCTGCGCATATTCTTCCTTATACCCACCTATCAATATCTTCATCACACTCATCTTAGCTTGCTTACATTGATTCCTCGACACATTAACCCCTACTTGCTCCTTCACTAACTGTTGAAATTGAGGATTCTTGATCTCAGGCATTGCTTTGATAGTATTGAAAAAATGTTTTGATAACCACACACTTATTACCCTTTTATTGTTAAAGATAATTGGACAAGTATGCTCCTCTTGAAAGGACATAATCTAGAATGACCCATTCTTACTCATCTCATCATAGAGCTTCCACGAACAATTGGGTTGTGAGCATTTAGCTTTCACAAATTCCTTCGTGTTTCTAATGAATTGAACGCTTCTCTATTCACCAATGGAGTTCTTCACAACAACTTCCTTGAACTGTTTGGCATTGTCAAATTTCATACCCACCGACAAAACAAGTTTATCAACAGTCAAATCATAGTAAAGGTACTTACTTTTTCTTCGACGAGCAGGTTCTTTATCATCATTGTCAAGCTTATTTTCCAAACCAGCAATTTCATCGCTGCAGCTTTCTTCATCTTCACTTCTATTACCTTCAACTAGTTCTCTATCCCTATTTACTAGTTCGGGCCTCTTTGCTGAAGCTGCAAGTTTTTTTCTCAGAAATTCCCTTTGCTTTTGTCTTGACTGTGCAAGTTCATCATCATCTTCGTCACTTGGGAAATTTACTAAAGCCAAACATTCATCTTCCGATTCACTAGATAAAGCAATTTCCCATTCTAATCCAATGAAGTCTTTATCACCCCCATCTTCACCCAAATCTTCACCCAAGATTTCAGGACATTTCCCTGTTTGTTCATCTATATCAATATGATTTCTCTCCCTCTCATTTTTCCCTTCATCTAACCTAAACTCATCCCCGACCTGATTACTCACTTGAACAGGATCCCTCACTTCTCCTCCTTCAATGGTAGTTTGCTCATCCCCATCCTCATTCTCTTCCTCATCCCCATCCTTATTATAATACTCAACATATACTTTAGCTTCTTCACCATGAAGATAATGGTAAATGTTATCCTTAATACCATTATCGTCATTAAAAAATCTCATCTTATCATTCAATTCCTTCCCAGGAACACAGTAATGTGGTTTTTGCACTTTGCATCATAAAAAATACACCAAATCCCTCAGAAAATCAATATATGATGGTTTCCGAACATTGACATAGATAGTACATTCATTTCCACTACTATATTCCCAATCTTCAATGGCAATAACAAACTCTCTACCATAGTAAACAATGATGTCTACCTAATTCGCATCCATGTCGTTGCTGCACCCAATGAAAAAAAAGGAAAAGAAAAAGAGTCATTGTCGTTTCCGCAACTTCACATGTAAGTCCTTGTTGTTTTGTTGTCGAGAAACAAATGCGACTAAAATATCCCCAATTTGGTGCATTTACAGAAACAAAAGAAACCGAATTAAATAAACAAAGTGAGGTCCCCACCACCCATTTTTCAATTCAATCATATTCGGTCCCCCACATAAGCAGTCCAATTAATTAAACAAACAAATTCGATACCACCACTGTTTTTCTCCGAGTTAAGCCCCTCCGCACCCTATTTTTCTATTCGGTCCCCACAACAGAAATTTTCCATTATGTCCCCATAAAAGTGACATCCTTACCATTTTCCCCACTACTTTCCCCTTGAGCCGAGCCCTCAATTTGCTCTTCACACCTTAACTTGCCCGTTGGAACCCTAAATTTTTCACTAAATTGACCCACGTAGAGAACATGACAAACCTGAGTGAGTGAGAGTTGGGGATGCAGCCAGTGAACGACTGTGAACGACAGCACAACTACAGCGGTGGCCGAGCGATGGCGGGCGAGCAAACGACTATGGGTGAATGACGGTGGGTGAGCGAGCTACAACCGACATCGATAACCGTATACGAACCCTATTTTACTCCCTCTTCAGCGACATCGTTTTTTGCTATGGAGCAACGTGGCGTCGTTTCTTATGTGAATACATGGTGGATGGCAAGAAACAACATCGTTTCTTACGAATAAAGGAAAACAACGTCGTTTTATGCCATCCATCGTGAACAATCTTAAGCCACGTTGATTTTTTTTTTAATATAAAAACCACGTAATCATTTTGGCCGGAATTTCTCGCCAGTAGCACCAAAGTGATCGTTTTTCCTCTGATTTAGCACTTAAGTGATCCGACAGAAACTTTTGGTACTAAAGTGAGCGTCGTACACAACTTATGGCACTGATAGTGTACTTCTCCCTCATTGTTTGGTGTAAACGCCTATATCGATATCGACATAAAGGATATCAATTTATGGTATACCGTGGATCATAATTTACTAGGGCGGTTGAGCGAGTCATATGCCACTTCCTACTGGGTGAGCCATGGAGCTGAGTTCACATTGGCTTTATTTGTTTTCCTTGAAAGAAAAAAAGGCACGCATCTAATTTGTTTTTTTTTTTTTTTAAGTTGGAAAGTTAGTAGTTAATTGTTAATTAAAATAATTAAACAAAAAGGCCGTGCAGATTTTAGGATAGGACTTAGCCTGTTCATTGTGATCACAAATTTTACAATCCTCCAATAACCAACCCGATCTTGGATCCAGGTTCCAAATCCGATATATCTTTTAAATATTTCTTATCTCTAAGGCACTACAAGAGATATATATGGAAGAGAAGAAGGAGAAAACGCTTGACAAGGAGGAGGAGGAGGAGGAGGATAGCTCAGTGTCTGCAACATGTTTAGCTCCTCTAATTCAGAAGAGGAGAGCGATCTGGAGGTTTGTGAGTCGACTTGGTTGCTGTTTAGGTTTCAGGTTTTGTTTCTGAACACATCCATTGATTATTATCTCCATGTGCAATAGGTAAGGTTGATGTTTCTGAGGGACAAATGGAGAGCCGAGATGAATGGATGGGTATACCCTTTTGGCTCTTTCTTTATACTGGTCTGCTGTTTTTTTTTTTTTTTTTTTTTCTAGTCGAAATACCGGTCTGCTTTAATGAGTTGAAAAATCTGGGTCTTCGGCGTTTGCCTATTGCGGAGTTGTTGACTTTGTTGAGTTTTTCCTCAAGTAGAACACCAAGAAAAGCAAAAATCGTGCCAAGAAGATGGATCTTAGCAGTCTTAGGGCTACTATAATACGGGCCAAGCAAATGGCTGGACAAGGTGAACAATCTTTAAAATTAGGCTTATTTGTTTGCTTTTCTTACAGCCCTCCTTGTAATAGTACTTTCTTTTTATCAATTCAAATGAGCATGGTCCACTTTACCGATCAATTCATATATAATTCTATGTTAGGAAAACCTATAGGTCAACTTTGTCGTGAAAAAATAATTGCCTTTTGCAGTACTTTACTTGAGAAAGTTGTAACCTTGGCTAATCGTGCAGGCTTTCGAAGAGCCACAAGCAGGTTCCTTTATGCGACAAATTGGGTTTTCTCAAGCCATACATGTCAGATCAAGAACACCTCAACTGTTCCTTTTATGTGTATAGCAAAAGATCATCTGCACCCACACATTTTGAAGAGAGGTCCTAGTTATGGCATCGTAGATAAGTGGATGCTCTTTGACACAAAAAAGAAAATAAGGAGATGGACAGTCGAGCATGAGTTAATAATGCCTGGAGATTATATTGACGTGCCGAGTGCTCCTTTCAAAGACAATTCGGGGCAAAAGATCGCTTCAAGTGCCAAAAGTTAGCACAAATGGATACGAAAGTGACACAAGTGCCAAAATCAAAGCAAAATAGATCGCTTAAGTACTAATCCGGCCAAAATACTGACATACACAATTTCCGGCGAAGTAAGTGCAAAACAGTGTTGTTATGTACGCTGATGTGGCTAGACAATGCAAAAACGGCGTTGTTTTGGTGCTAACGTGGTAAAAAATTAATATAAAAATCAATTAATTTAAATTTAATACTAAATTTATTTAAAACATTTTTAAAAATTAAAAAAAAAAAAAAAAAAAAAAAAGAGGGAGGCGGCTGAGGGCTAAGCCCTTGTCACTGCCACCGGGAAGGGCTGGTGACGAAGGAGGGAGGGTCGACCGAGGTTGCCAATCCTTGGTCGGCCGAGGGCTAATCTTTTTATAAATTTTTTTTAAAATTTTTGTATTTTTATTTTTAAATGTTTTAAATAAATTTATTTTTAAATTTCATTTAATTAATTTTTATATTAATTTTTTATCACGTAAACACCAAAACGATGCCATTTTGCACTTGTTTCGCTGAAAAATCGTTACATCAGTATTTTGGCCATATTAGCACTTAAGTGATTTATTTTGCTTCGATTTTGGCACTTAAGTGTCACTTTCGTAACTTTTGGCACTTAAATGTCCCATTGTGTCATCTTTTGGCATTCCAGGGGTGCCGGTGTCAACAATTCAGTATGCTTCACAAAGATCCATGTTTACTCGAAGATAGTTATATCCTTTTGATATGTATGGAAACGGCGAACACCAAATTATCTATCCCAACGGAGTTAAGGCTGTGGATGTGGCAGGATTCATCAACTATTGGTGCTTGGAAGGAGCACGTGAAGTGTCACCCAATTGGATGGGCAAGGTGGTGATAAAATCATTTGGTCATTGATTTAAGTATCCGTGCTCTTGTTAAAATTGGAGATTCTCATCCTTGTTAATTTCTCTATTATAAAGTTGCCATGGTATTTTGATGGGCTATCAAATTTGACTTCCTTTTCAGCATAGTCAAACTATGCGACTTTATATCTTGCAGTTAAATAAAGTCTCTACACGTGTTCTCCACTTAATACTTAGTTATCTCCTAACTTGTTATGGAGAATTGGTCAAAAATTGATCTATCTTTGACCTAAAAATATTGCAGTAGGATGCCAGCTCCTTTGCAAATGCATCATGGTTCAACTGAAATTTCAGGTCGAATGCTAACTTCAAGAATATAAATTTTATTGTGGGTAAACCGCAAAACTTAAAAGTATATGACAAAATGACTTCTATATAAAATTACTTTTCAACTTAGGTTGAATACTGCAAGAAGCAGCTTCTGCATTATTTGTCGCCAGTCTTGTTTCTCTTGCACAAGGCCGCAATATTAACCCGTGGACCTATGTTGCTAACATAGGTAAATTGATAATCCTACCGACACTAGAATCTAACTTTGAAAGTAATATTTATGTTGCTAACATAGGTAAATTGGTAATCCTAACAAAACCAAAATCTAACTTTGAAAGTAATCTTTTCAAGAGCTTTAGGAAAAAGTCCAAATGTGAGATCTATTCTAGACAAAAACTTCATCAAATCAAATACAACGATTGACTACAAAGAATGCTAAATATAGTGGCATCAAATCATTGAGTCCCATTTATATCTCTCTATTCAGTCAATCTCAATAGCAAAATTGCAAGTCGTTGCATGTGATTAAAATAAATATTGACGTAGGCAAAAGGAATTTAAAACCATTGCAATACTTGAATAACTAAAGTAAATTTAAGTCTATCTTTGAACTTTTGATAAGTGATTCAATGCGGTTCCTTTCCTTGGAATTTCCTTGGAATCATTGACAATGGAATATTTTGATTTGTTTTTGACTTATCATTATTTTGTTCAATTTCAATCTCATGCTTTTATTCACAACGTGTCATATTTAGATTCAATCCCCATACAAAACATTTTATTAGTTATGCCGCGATATTAAATTCAAACAGAACCTGTTAATTAAATTGCTACACAATACAAGACATTTAAGATATGAATTCTTCTATACGAAAATGCTTTATTTTGTTTGTGTGTTGTAAGTATTTTCACATGTATCTAAATATATCATGTTAAAACATGAAACATTTTAGATTATATAAATAAACAAGTCGAAGCACGTTAAAGATGGATAAGATGGTCAATTTACGTTTCATGTGTTTGTTATTCATCGTAATTAATCTTATATTAACCTTTTTTCTTTAACGTGGGTAATGAATGCCTGTCAAGGGATTGCGTAAAGAGTTACAGGGTCCTAAATTAGAATGACCTGCATTCCTACAGAAAAAAGCCAATTGAGATGCAAGAAGCGACAAAAAAAAAAAAAAAAAAATTGAAAGGACTTGGGCTGCAAAGTCCTTCGCTCATCCTCGCGCTGCCGTTGTCCGGACGTTCCAGCTGTTGTCCGATTTAATCCCTTCGGGTTCTTCTTCTTGTTTTCGCAGAATCTGTTTTCGAATTCTGTAACCATACTAGCGAATTTGTTCCCCGCCGGTCCTTGCCTCATTGGCCGTGAGCGCCCCACCCTCCAGCTCCACTAGCAGCCGGCCACCGTCGTCCGTCCCTGAGCACCATTCGCCAGTCCATCTTCGGAAACATGACATTCAAACTAGCTAATAATCTGGTCTCGATTTGATTCAAATATTTTCTTTTTTCTAATTTGGTGATATTGATATCTATCGCGTATATTACGAAATCTTCCTAGTTACCAATGCGCATACATAATTGGCAATTCTATCTTTTAGGCTTGAGATTGGTCTAAGGGTTGCACCAAAAATCTAATAACTTGAAATTTTAGTTGAGAGAATATTCACGATCTTCGTGTTTATTTTGTTCAATTGATGGGATGCTTATCTCTTGGAATTCGGCGCTACCTCGTTTGATTGTTTTATACAAAAAAGATTGCTTGATAGGTTAGATTAGATTTTTAGATAATATGGCTTGTTAGATAGATTTTATTCACAAGTACAGGTCGCACATTAGGATAATATCTATCTAAGTTAAGATAATTATATGATAAAAGTAGGATTAAATTTAGATTATTTCCTAATTTAAATTGGATAATATTCTGTCCTAAACAATTAATTTTCATTAATAAATAACATGCTCTCTCTTCATTAGATTAGAGGATGGACATAAAGGAGAGTAAGTAATAAGTAAGATCAATGTTGGTTTCAGGGTATAATGGTGAGTCTCTATCAATCCATTAGATTATGTTGAGCACACGTGTAGCAGGTGTTTCCAAGCCTAATTAGTTTTTGCTATGCATTGCAAAGTACTTCTAAGGAACGAGCAAATAGCACCGTTGAAATTTCGGAGGGTTTCTAGAATTCAATGAGATATAATGACTCTAAGAGCTTTCCCATGAAGAAGATGGAGATCAAGTCAAGATTGACTCTCTAATATACTAGGGAGCCTATCGATTGGTAAATATATTGTATTATAATTACAAAAATAACGATTGATAATAATTTTAAAAAAAAACTTTTAATGCCACCGTCCAAGTGTCGACCTTTTAAATTTGTGGAATTTGAATTGGTATAACAATTGAGTGCATTTCAGCTAATCCGAATCTGACTAATTGGAAGTAAATATACGTGATCTGCCAATATTTCTTAAATTGAGCAAGTACACGTGCCCAACTCTTTTAATGGTATGTTGGCAATGACACTTACCATCCGGCAAGGTAGAACATTGAAAGGTTTTGCTCCTTTATATTATTACCGTTTGCAACATACCATGGCCAGTCCTCCTACCTAATATCCTCACAAAAGGTTCCTTTGGAATTTCTGCGTGCGAGGGTATTTGCCAATTGCTATGGGAAAAGAGAAGTGACAGAACATCTTAAATCTCTCATTTGTTTAACATATGTGATGACATTCTCATCTGATTTACAAGAAATCAAGCAAAGTGAGTCTAAAAAAAAAGTTTTTGACATTTTTTTTTACGTACGTTTATCATATTCTTTTCATAAAAAGCCTATATAATAAATTTGCCTAAATTACCTTGATCATTAACGATAATGGAGTGAAATTCATCAGACACGCCATAATTGATTTGGTGGAGTTTTTGTTTGCCAACACATGGATCCCAAGTTATTAAAAAAAAAAAAAAAAAAAAAATCAATGCTCGCTAATAATCAAATTGGTGGATTGGACTGCATTATCGTGTTATTGCAGAATTAAATATGTGTCCAGCCTAAATGCAAAACTTCAATTTTAAAATCCAACCATGACATGATATTAAATACATCACATGACATAATATGTTTGAGAAATTGACTCTCATATGGGAAAAAGTAAGAACAATTTTAAACACACACAAATTGAAGTGCGTAAAAACATATTTTATGATGCAAACAATATATTAGCATACCCAATAAAAGTTTGTACTTGAATTAATGTTTCAATTATTCAATAGATGAAAGAAGTTGATCCGCACATACAACATGTATCATCCATTTATAATAGGATCTCCCGGTGAAAATGTAGTTCGAAAAGGTTTAGCACTTCACTTGCCTTTAGACATTTTGAAGATGTAACTTCCAATTTCCTGATACAGACTATGAGCATATTGATAATACCATGATCCTCCTTGTTTCTCCCCCTTTCCCCTGCTCTCTCTACACCCCACGACAGCCCTTTTCCGATTCAGGCTTTTGGGCTGCAAATGTGAATGCATGGCCGTACAGTAAGGGTGTGCAACCGGACCGAGTATACCTGGTTCCCGGACCAACCTACTTGAAAAACTGGGTCAGAAACCGATTCCCATTAAAAGCAGTCTGGAACCAGTTCCCAAAATTTGGAACCAATTTAAACCGATCCAGGAATAGGTTTCAAGTGATTACCCACTTGGAAACCGGTTCCTAGACCAGTTTTGGAACTAGTTCCCGAACTAGTTTTGTAAGTAGAGGTCAAAAATCATTTTTCCCTCCAATTTCTATTCTTACTCCCGCAATCACACAACATTTTTCCTCTTGGCTCTCTCAAACATACACGGCACTCATCCTTTGTCATTCCTCTTCCTCACTTGCTTCCCTCCCTCACTAGCTCCCTCTCGCACCGTCCAATGGACGGATGATGTTCGTCGCTGCCAAATTCTTGTGTATCACATGGATTGGCTCGCCTAATTTCTCTTTTGTAGGAGGAGTTATGCTTGCATAAATGAGTAGCTTCACGTAGTAGTTGTGGAAATAAGACTAATATTAAATCCCTGTCTGTTGATAATTCTTTACCTTATGATTTTATATAATTTGCCTTGTGGATCCTTAATTTTTTGTTTAGTCAAAAAGTTCATGTATTTATTTATTACAAGTGCTTAATGTTTCAATACAAATTAGGAGAATTACGTTATTTTCTTATGTATTAATATAAAAGTAGAAATCATATAAGATATCGGGAAATTGCAAAACAGGTTTCAATAGAAATAGGGTTGACCTTAAAATCGGATCGGAAAAACAGAATGAGTTGGGTACAGAGTCCAATATAAATAGAGTTTGGTATAGGGTCCAGAAAAGAGAAATCGGTTATAACAGGGTCAGGTATAGGGTCTAGATCTAGACCCTACCTACCCTGGACTCGATCACCTGTACCGTACAAAGGGTGTAGTTTTATTTTGCTAGTATGTGTTTACCGAGACAAGCTACCAGTTGTCGTGAAATGTACTAAATACATACCATTAGTCAGAAAAATAAATATGTAAATATTACTCACACATATATACATACATATATATATATAGTAAGAGCGAGCGTTTATTATCCACATTTCCTCCACATCTACCTCCCCGCCGAGTGGCCTGTCTTGACGCAGCTAATGACTGCGAGTGGCAGTGGTTCGGCCTAATTTTCGGCTTCTTTTTCTCTGCTCTTGCCCTATTCGTGGGACAGGTCAGCCCCTCCAAGGTTGAGTATCGAGGCTATTGGTGAACCACTGCTACAGTAGTTTACTTTGTATTCTTCATCATCATGATGTATTTCTCTTCTGTTATATTGACATATGAGCATTTGAAATTTGCTGACTGGGAGATCTTCGCACATAAAAGACTAAAAGAGAATTGGAAGCTTTCACTTGCTGGATTGAAGGCTTAGTATTTCAATTTTCTTTTCTTTTTTTGGCATCTTCTTACTTATTTTAGGATTTTAAGAGGACATTGTCCGCTTTCCAACATCAGAGAAGGAATCATTTTGGATAGCTTCGCTATATAGCAAAACTGAGTGTAAACGACTAATTATATCTGATTCATGATATTTAGATTGCTACGTACACTTGAATCAGTAGCATATATTTTCTTCAAATTAGCTTGGCTAAGGACAGAGTCAATTAGTGTTGGTTTAGGAGGAGCATAGAATCAACGTTGATTCGACTGTTCCCGACAAAGCTAATTCAAAGAAAATAGATTTTACTGTAATTCGAGTGTTCGTAACACTCTAAATATCATAATCCAGATATAATCATTCGTTTACATTGTTGTATAGTGTAGCTATCTACCAGATGATTCCTTTTTTGGAGAATGGACAATTTACTTCTTTTGAAACCTTTAATAATAATAATAATAATAATAATAATAATAATAATACAAAAAAACATTAAAGATAGTAAGCCCTAAATCCAACAAGCAGATGCTTCTAGCTCTCTCTCAATCATTTACGTGCAAAGATCTCTCAGCCAGCAAATTTCAAATGCTCACACGTCAATATAATAGAGAAGAAACACATCACAATGATGAAAAATACAAAGTAAACAACCGCAGTAGTGGCCCATCAGTTGCAGATGACTCTCGCTTCAGCCTCCTCTTCCGGCCCCAATGGCGGTGGTCCCCATGACAGCATCCGCAGGAGCTGGTTTAGCTGCCTTTTCTTCTCTCTCAGTTTTGCTTTCAAGCTCCTGACTCGGAGCATGCTCTTCATGAACGTCGCAAAGAAGGGTGCAGCAACAAGGATGATCACAATAATCGGTATCCAGAAGTGCGAGCACTCAATCTTGGAGGGCTACCATGCCCCACCATTAGGCCAAGGGCAGAGAAAAAGAAGCCGAAGGTCAGGCTAAACCGCTGTCACTCACGGTCATTAGCTGCGTCAAGAGCAGCTATCTCTTTCTCTATCTCTTCCCTAGTAATCAGCGAAGCCATGTTAAAAGGAGGGGGAGGTGGAAGGAGGACGACGATGAGGAGGGGGAGAAATGAGAAAATATTGAGTGGTCCGGGACCTCCACGTCAGCGTAGTCCCCGGCCACTCACAAGATGCCATGTGGAGGTGTGGGCCCCACTTGTGTCTTTTGCCTTCTTCCTCTCTCTCTCCTCTTCCTAGCCTGCGGATGCTCTCTCTCCTCCTAGCCTGCACGCTCTCTCTCTCTCTCTCTCCTGTCAAAGCATTTATTGCGGACGTTTTTCTCTTTCCTTTGTTTGAGAAAGAAAACGCCGTTCGGACGCACGTCCCTCTCCATTTCTTTCCTTTCGAATTTTTGAATCTGAAATTCTCTCTCCCCGCTCGTTCCCTTGCCGTCGCCGAGCATCAAGCGGCCATTCCCCTGCCGTCGCCGACAAACCACACTACGGCCGCTGCTACTCCGGTGCTCGCTCGCTTCTCTCTTCAAGCTCGTTGCTGCTCCGTCGTTTGTTCCGGCGTTCCCGGGGTCGCAGATGCAGCATGCGGAGGAGAAGCAGGCCTCTTCGAGCTCCCCTCAACGTCGGCGAGCATCGCCCACCGAGCGAGACCCCCACACACCAGAAGGCTCGGAGGCGAGGTTGCTGGAGAAGCTGGTGCCGTACGCGAAACGCGACGCCGACGGCCCTCCACCTCCGCCGGTTGCCTCCGTCGGCGTTGGAGTCCGTCGCCCCCGACTCCGACGCCGACGCCCCTTCGCCTCCCTCTCGCGACCTCCGCTCCGCTCTCTCCCTCTTTCCTCTGCGGAGCGCCCTTACGGGCCAACCTCGCGAGCAACCTCTTTCCGAGTCTCCGTCTCCTTCGCGGCCAGTTAGACGTCGTCCATCTCTCTCTCTCTCTCTCTCTCTCTCTCTCTCTCTCTTTCTGGTGTCACGGATTCTTCTTTCTTATTTCTGTTCCATGGTGATGAGCAAGTGTACTCTAGCTTGATGATGCATCATGGGTAGGTTTGTTTCATGAGATTGAGATTAAGCTACACTGGTGCGAAGGTTGTTCGTAATGGGATGTGCGTCTCTTGTGCCGAATAGAGTGTTGGGTCGTGCCTTGGAAGCTGAAAAGATGAACTTTAGTTGTTTCCTTGTTCTGATTATGCTATTAATTAGTCTGTGATATCACAAGTTCATTCGATGTTGTGATTGAAGTTTCGGTGTCGGGTTATGTTAATATTGGGAAGGTTCATGCTCTATGTTAGTTTTTGTTCACACAATGGATTCTCTCTGTGGTGGGTTTGCAGCTTCGGTTTGACCAATCGGCTGGGGCGTGCTCGAGGGGCTTTGATCAACTCGATTCTTGCTCTGCTGGCCATCCTCTTAGAAAAAAGGCGGCTCGTAATTTGTTGTGTCTTGGCTTTGTAATGGACCAAGAGTCCCGAGTGGATGAGGACTTCCCCCTCTTCCAGAAATGCTCCAAACAACCTAAAGTGCCACCATCATCATCGATAACTACTTCCTCCTCCTCCAGTCTTGCAGCCGAGACGTCAATAAAGCAAGTGGAGAAAGTGAAGGAGGATACTAGCCTTACTAGCACTAATGTCTGGGTAACAAGATTTGAAGCTTTCAATCAGAGCAAGAGTGAAATCGCATGGAGTTTTAGATTTGAGGATGACATCTGAGAGTGCTAGTATGAACAAAATAAAGGAGCTAGGGAAGAGAATAAGAACACAAGATTTATAGTGGTTCGGCTTAATCCAAGCCTACGTCCACTCTCCCACGCTAACAGCCTTCTTGGCTGGATTCCACTATGCAATTAACAAGAGATTACAACTTCGAGTGCAAACACTTAGTAGTAGATCACACTATCTCACTAAGTCACTCTTTTGGTATTTCTCTCACGATTACAAACGTTTAAGCTCTCCAAAGACAAGTATATAATCAAAAGTCGCTCGTACTTTGGAATTATAAATTCTACGCTCCGTCTCTTACTTGCTCATCGGTCCATGATCTCCTTAAATACTCCTCCACTTCCAAACTACCCGTTGGACAGCATCCCGGAGAATCGTCTTCCAATATACCCATTGGACAGCTCGTATCTAGAAGATTTGGTAGCCGTTGAGTGACAAAGGTAAAATCCCAAATTGATTCCGATCGCCCATACAAACGAAATCTTGGTTTCCATAAGTAAAGCTTCTTTGTGTAGAAAGTTCTTGTCTTCAAGATTCAATCGTCAATCAATTAGATTGAATCAATCAAATCAATCTTGATGTGGAATCCAAACTAGATCACTAGCCGTTGTATGATTGGGCTTGAGTTACGATCTGTCAAATCTGGATGTAAGGTCTAAGTCTCGTAGACTTTACAATCTAGGTCTATAGACTTTACAAACTCGGGTCTGAACATATCCGCTTCGAACAGATTTAACTTTAAGGTCTCGTACCCAGGCTTTCAAGATAGAGTCTCGTCTTTCCGGTTCACTTCAAAGATAGAGTCGCAAGTCTTCGACTTTGACACGAAGTCCGGAAATCTTCATAATATACTTTGGACATATGTTACGTTCAGTCTTCTGCCGTCTCTTCGACTTTGATAAAATCATTTACATGTTCTATCATTTGCATGGTCTATTACTCAACCATCAAACATGTTAGTAGCCTTTGATTTATTTTGTCATCTTCAAAACTTCATAAGGGATTTCCCTAACAATATCTACTTCAACCGTTCCTGCGTTAAATCTTTTTGACATTGCATTCGGATTTGCATTTTTGTGCCTATGTACTTCGTCGTAAGTTTTTATCTTCTGATATTCAATGGTAGGATGGGAGAAGGCTGAAAATGAAGTCTTGGTGCTAAAGAAACAACTGGAGGCTGCAACACAAAGGAACTCGACACTAGAAGATCGAATCAGTCATCTTGATGGAGCTCTTAAGGAATGTGTGAGGCAGCTCAGACAGGTGAGGGAAGAGCAAGAGCAGAAGATCCAAGAAGCTATGGTCAAGAAAACTGGTGAGTGGGAATCAACAAAGGCCGAGCTTGAGACTAAGCTTTCCAATGTCCATGCCCAGCTTCAAGCAGCCAAGAGTGAAGCTTCTTCAGTTATATGTTCCGATCTCGGCCCTAAGCTTGATGCTTTGCTGAAAAAGAGAATGTGGCCCTCAAAGCCAAAGTCCTTTCTATGTCGGAGGAGCTAGAACTTAGGATTATTGAGCGTGATTTGAGCACCCAAGCAGCAAAAACAGTCAGCAAACGGCATTTAGAGAGCATAAAAAGGTAGCTAGGCTAGAAGCCGAATGCCGCAGACTTAGATCTTGAAAAATAAAGCAAGTGCAACAAACGATCTTAAGTCTTTCTCTGCATCATCGGTTTGTGTAGAGTCTTTCGATGATAGCCAATTAGATGTAGGGGATAGGTTGGTAGCAGTTGAGAATGACGTGCAGAAAGCGAGTTGCTTGGAGCCAAGTGATTGTGAGCCGTGCCACTCGAGTCATGGGCATCTGCTCTAATAACCGAACTCGACCATTTTAAGAAAGAGAAATCCTTCGGAAAGAATCTCATGGTCTCTTCAAGAGAACTTGATTTAATGGATGATTTTCTGGAGATGGAAATGCTTGCGCTTTACCGCACGCGAGAAAGTGGAAGCTGAAGCCATGGAGTGGGGCCTGCTCTGGATCAAAACAGATTTGATGAAGTCACTCTCAAATCTGAGCTTGAAGCCATGATCAATAGAACGGCAGAGCTGCAGAAGGAATTAAAGAAGAAGAAAGAAGAAAAGGAGAAGCTAGAGATGGCTCTAAGTCAATGGCAAAAGCAACTTGAAACGTCATGGAGTTAGCTCAATGAGGTTGAGATGAGATTGACAAAACTCAGCAACATGTCGTCTGCAGCACAAAAATCGAAGCAAGCTGCAGAGGAGGAAGCAAGGATTACCCATGAGAGGATGGAAGTAACAGAGTGAAGACTGATGGATGTTGAAGAGGAGATGAAAAACTTGCTCCTTAATGACAAATTACTACAAGAAGAGGTTGAAAGAGAGCGTGCTTTGTCTGCTGAAAATGAGGCAAAATGTGGGGAGCTGGAGGATGAAAATCTAAATATGAAAGGGGATGCTGAACTGCAGCATGAGATTGAGCTTCAGCGTGTCTGTCTCTGATGAACAGCTTAAAGTAAAGCAGGTTAGTTCTCTATGGCTTGTGGATGTTAGTCTATATCCAATGGAAAGCATGATAACATGAGTAAATTATTGAGATGGTATTGCTCCTTTTACATAATTTATCAAGTTTGCCAACAAACCCGCTACTGCATTTTGAGTGGCAATGTTACAGTTGCATGTAGAGTGAGTTCCATCTGCATGAGAAAAGAGAGATGCCTCTCTTGGTATATTCACATCCCGTGTCTGGACATCTGATTTGGGTGCTTTTTTATGAGATATGACTTCAATCTCCCAGGTCAATAGTTATTTATTTATAGCCATCTCAAGGAAGATGAAATTATTATTTTCCAATAACGCAGTGTGGTTTTGATCTTCATATTGACATATAGCTATGTTAGAAACAGAGGGCCGCATCGCATCTTGTACTTTATTAGTACAAACTGTATGATTGGGGCACAATCTAAACAAATCTCAAATTTCACCATAGCATTGAAGACATTCAGAAGTTAATATAGAATTTCAAAGCACGTGACCTTTGCTGTAATGTAATTTTTGAGCTTAAAAAGCACTTACAGTGCTGCGATAGGGTGCTTCTAAACTAACTTAACTAGAAAATTCTCATGCTATGCGAACTTTTTTTTTTTCTTTTTTTCTGTGGGTTGTGGTGCTTTGAGCAACACTGCGCTTGCTGACACCATCGACTATCTGATAGGATCAGATTACCAATGTTTTATTCATGCTAAATGGGCGATCATGACTTAGTCTGAATTTAGTTTCCTCCTTATGTTCTCATTTAGTTTTGTTATGTAAAACAGGACAAGAGCTAGCAAATCGCTGCTTGCCGCTTGCGGGTGCCAGAAGACTATTTCATCTCTCGCTCAGCAATTAAAATCTCTAGCTGCAGTAGACGACTTCTTCGCAGATTCCAATCCAATGTGCAATCACACGGATGAAGGATTACTAAGCCCCGAAAACGAGCTGCACCATTTAAGCAGCCCATCGGTCCTCATTTCTACTGAACAAAGATGAAATAATCATGGTTTAAGGATTTGATTATTCAACTAGCTGAGGCAAGAAGATGAAATGAGTGAGGTGAGATGGGAAGAGTGTCTACTTTGATCTTTTGCCTTGTGAATAAACAACCACCGTTGTAAATGCATTCATGACATCTCTGAAACCAACACTCGTGAATCTCAAGTATAGCGATACATAGTCAGGCTTTTGAATGATAAAAGGTTTCAATTCCTTCATAGCATGTGGATGTCTAAATTGGTTAAACTTGCCAATTGTCTTGTTTGGTGTTAGTGAGTTGTAGCAGAGGTTGTAAGCTCATCTTGGCCCCCGGCAATCCCATGGCGGGCCACCTAGAAGAGTACACATGCCCCAAACTTTCTCAGCCAGACAAAATAATTAGCGACTTTCGTGATCATTTTAGTTTGACTTTTTTTTTTCCTTAGGAAAAATCTTTAGCTAGACCGTTTGGCAACTTGGCATTATGTTTTTCCACTAAATCAAATCAGAGGTGGAAAATAAAATGAAAAGGAGTTGCGTAGGAGCAATACGAAAATTAAATAGAATGAGGTATCGGGTTTGGATGCCAAATTTCTTTTGCTCAATAAGACACTGAGGTTTTAAATTAGGTGCGTGCAAAGTTTGATGGATTAATTTTGAGTACGGAAATACGTACGAATTTATTTCCGAAAGCTTTAACAAAAAAAAAAAGAGTTCAAAAAGGGTTGTTGGGCAAGAAATAGAAAAAAAATTGAGGTATCGGGTTTGGAAACCAAATTTTTTTTGCTCAATAACGCAATAAGGTTTCAAATTAAGTGATTGCAAAGTTTGATGGATTAATTTTGAGTACGGAAACACGTACGAATTTATTTCCGAAAGCTTTAACAAAAAAAAAAAAAAAAAGGAGGTCGAAAAGGGTTATTAGGCAAAAAATAGAAAAAAAAAATGAAGTATCGGGTTTGGACGCCAAATTTTTTTTGCTCAATAACACAATGAGGTTTTAAAGTAAGTGCCTGCAAAATTTGATGGATTAATTTTGAGTACAGAAATACATACGAATTTATTTCCAAAAGCTTTAACAAAAAGAAAAATAGGTCGAAAAGGGTTATTAGACAAGAAATAGAAAAAAAAAATGAGGTATTGGGTTTGGACGCCAAATTTTTTTTGCTCAATAACACAATGAGGTTTTAAACTAAGTGCGTGCAAAGTTTGATAGATTAATTTTGAATACGGAAACACGTACGAATTTATTTCAGAAAGCTTTAACAAAAAAAAAAAAGTACGAAAAGGGTTGTTCGGCAAAAAACAGAAAAAAATTGAGGTATCGGGTTTGGACGCCAAATTTTTTTTGCTCAATAACACAATGAGGTTTTAAAGTAAGTGCCTGCAAAGTTTGATGGATTAATTTTGAGTACGGAAACACGTACGAATTTATTTCCGAAAGCTTTAACAAAAAAAAAAAAAAAAAAAGAGTTGTAAAATGGTTGTTCGGCAAAAAATGGAGAAAAAATTGAGGTATCGGGTTTGGACGCCAAATTTTTTTGCTCAATAACACAATGACGTTTTAAAGTAAGTGCCTGCAAAGTTTGATGGATTAATTTTGAGTACGGAAACACGTACGAATTTATTTCCGAAAGCTTTAAAAAAAAAATAGTTGAAAAAGGGTTGTTGGGCAAGAAATTGAGAAAAAATTGAGGTATCAGGTTTGAATGTCAAATTTTTTTGCTCAATATCACAATGAGGTTTTAAATTAGGTACGTGTAAAGTTTGATGGATTAATTTTGAGTACGGAAACACGTACGAATTTATTTCCGAAAGCTTTAAAAAAAATAGTTGAAAAAGGGTTGTTGGGCAAGAAATTGAGAAAAAATTGAGGTATCGGGTTTGGACGCTAAATTTTTTTTGCTCAATAACACAATGGGGTTTTAAACTAGGTGCGTGCAAAGTTTAATAGATTAATTTTGAGTACGAGAACACGTACAAATTTATTCCCGAAAACTTTAACAAAAAAAATTTAAAAACCTCATTGGGCTAGAACTATATTAAAAAAAAATGAGATAATACCTTAAAAAAACCCCAAACTGGTACACTTGTGACAAATTTACCCCAAACTATTTTTTTTACCATGAAAAACCCCAAACTGGTAAACTTGTGATAAATTTACCACGACTAATTATAAAAAACCCTAAACTGGTACATTTATAACAAATTTACCCCAAATTAATTTATTCGACTGCAAAAAATCCTAAACTGGTAAATTTGTGACAAATATACCCTATGCTAAATTAGATTAATACCACAAAAAAATCATAAAAATTGTAAACTATGACAAACGGAACGTAAAATCCTAAATTGATATACTGGTTAACTGTCACGTGTCATTTAACTTAATAATTTGAGAATAAAATTTAATGAAAACTAACATAGGGTAAATTTGTCACAAGTATACCAGTTTGAGATAAATTTGTCAAAAGTATACCAGTTTGGGGTTTTTGGTGGTCAAAAAAATAGTTTGGGGTAAATTTGTCACAAATATACTAGTTTGGGGTTTTTTAGAGTATTATCCCAAAAAAAATTGATGTATTTGGACGCGCAATTAGGCCCCTTGTTGTCTTTTGTTTTTTTTTTCTTTTTTTCCCCTCTGCGTAGCTTCTTCGTACCCTCTCCTAGCCTGCGCACGTCCATTCTCCCCCTACCTTGCACAACCTGTACATTCTCGGGAATTTGCAATGCAAAAGAAAAGCACAGGACTTCACTATTTCCTCTTCAAACGAAGGAAAGAGAAGCAAAGCTTCAAACGAAGGAAAGAAAAGCAGAGGCACTTTTCTCTTTCCTCTTCAAACGAAGGAAAGAGAAGCAACAGAGGCTCCGCACGGTTACTCTCCAGCAGCTGCGATTCTTTCACCCGACGGTTGTCACTGCTCCGCCGTGCGTCAAGTCTCTGTTCCTTGCTGTTGCCGACAACCTACATTACGAGCGCCCTGCTCGTACACCACTCGCTTCTCTGTCCGCTTTCATTGCTACTCCGGCGTTCATCAAGCGGTCGTCCCCCTGTCGACATCAACAAACGACATTACAACTGCCCCATCTCCGGCGCTCGCTTGCTTCTCTTTGCGCGCTCCTTCAAGCCCGGCGTTTGTTCGAAGTTCATCAAGCAGCTCTTCCCCCACCGTCGCCGGTGAAGCAGGGCCCTTACTACGGCGCTGACTCGCTTCTCTTTCCGTGCTGCTCTAGTGTTTGTCAAGCGACCAAAGGAGGAGGATAGGCCATTTCTTCTTAAGGCGGAGGAACGGGGACAGAGATTTGGCCGCGGTTTTGCGGAGCCGATTGGTGACTAGGCTCGGTGATTTCATGCTGCTGTCAAGACTCAAGCCCCAGAGGGAGGTCGTCGACTGGCTAAACTCCCTCATTTAGGGTGCGTTTAGAGCTTTCACGATGCAAAATTTGTTTGTGGCGGTTCAACAGAAAAGTTGCGTACTCATTAGCTCCTTGCTTCGTTTTCGGTGTTATTTTCGGGAGGGAACTCTGTTTCCTGGTCTCCTTCCCCTGTTCCCACACTCCCTATGATGAGTTCGATCCTCTTAGTTTCATGGGTTTGGCATAATTTGATTGGCATAATTAGTGTTGAGGATGTGATTTTGGGTGGTGGTAATAAGACATCAGTACGGAGGAGGCTCTCCTTAGAACTCTGTTTTCTATTCTCCTTCCCCTAATTCCACACTCCGTGTGACGAGCTCGATCCTTTTAGTTTCATGGGTTTGGCGTAATTCTATTTTTGTATATATGTTCCCATGAATTCTATTTTACTAGTTAAGTGATGTCATGCTTTGATGTTTTATGGCTATAGTCATTGAATTGATTTGGTGTTATTTTGCTTCTACCCAATAGATCCCTTCTGATCAAGTAAAGCCTTTGCGCCAGTAAAATTCACAGTGTAAGGTTATCCGATGGCTGAATTATAGGTAATTCTAAACTTATACTATGTGAAATATATTTGTTTTATCAAAATATGGAAGAAATTTTATTTTTCACGTAAAAGCACCATGTTGAAAACGTTTTGTTCTTTGCTTGCAGCTTGAAACTGCTCATTTTGCACATGTAACCCGAGATTTGGAAAAAGATTTTGAGTTTATGATAGGAATGGTTTTTGCAAGCGAACTTGAAGCATATCATAAATATGTGGCTTATGCTATAAGCAAAGGTTTTGGAGTGAGGAAGTCTAAGACTAGAAAAAACGACAAAGGAGAAATTACTCGACGGATTTTTGTGTGTAATTGTGCGGGGTATTCCGTCAACTCATCTGATCAAGAAAAAAAATATGAAAGACCTGAAGTTAGATGTGGTTGTCCTGCTTTTATCAAATTTAAGGTTGAAAATGGCGTTCATAAAGTCGTGGAGTATGTTTCGGAGCATAATCATGAGTTTATACCAAAACATCAAAGGCACTTAATAAGATGTGGAAGGATGATTTCAAATACATGCAAATGGGTTTTAGTTGACATGGCTAAAGCTGGCATTGGGGGGAACAATGGTATATAAATTCTTGGCCAACGAAGCTGGAGGAAGCCAAAACTTAGGTTTCATCCTACGTGATTGTTAAAATTTTCTACAAAGTGAAAGATCAAATCTTATCGAAGGGGGTGATTGTCAAAATCTTTTAAATCATTTTCATTGTATACAAATGCAAAATCCAATGTTTTTCTATGCACAACAGGTAGATCGAGAGGGTAGATTGACAAATCTATTTTGGAGAGATAGTTTGTCAAAATTTGATTATGACTGTTTCGGTGATATTGTGATTTTTGATATCACCTATCGTACAAATAAGTATAACTTGATATGTGGGCATTTTATTGGAGTTAATCATCATTGGAAGAATATTTTGTTTGGTTGTGCATTTTTATCGGATGAAACCGTAAATTCATTTATATGGTTATTTGAGGTGTTTTTGAAGTTTATGGGAAATAAGGCTCCAAAAACCATTTTCACTTATCAAGACCAAGTAATGGCAAAAGCCATTCGAACAGTGTTCCCGAATACTCAACATCGTTTATGTACTTGGTATATTGGGAAAAATGCTAATCAAAACATTGGACATCTTTATCAGAAGCCGGAGTTTAAGGATAAATATTTTTCAAAACTTATGTATATATGCAAATCAGAAGATAAATTTGAATCTACTTGGAGAAAAATGGATGAGGAGTGGGGCACTGAAAATAATAGTTGGCTTCAAAGGTTGTATGACTTGAGATATAAATGGAGTTCAGCTTTTGGTCGTGATATTTTTACTTGTGGTATAACATCAAGTCAAAGGAGCGAGAGTACTAACAATGTCTTCCAAAAAATGGCGGCTAAGACATCGAGTCTTGTATTATTTGTCCACTACTATGAAGAACAATTGAAGCATATGAGAGAAACTGAAGGTCAAGATTATTATAGTTCTCGTGGACAGCCTACATTGCATGTTATGCATAATGGGATATTGACACATGCTGCTTCAGTGTATACTCGGGCCATTTTTAAGAGGTTTTATGATGAATTTTTGCAAATTGTCTCCCAGCATATTTCAAGTACTACTTTTGATGGGTTGGTTTATGAATACACTCTCAAGTGTAAGGGGATTCAAGGTGAACGTATTGTCATATTCAATCCTGTTGACTTTTCCATTTCTTGTGAATGCAAGTTATTTGAATCAAAAGGGTGGTTGTGTCGCCATGCTTTGCACATGTTGAATGCAAACCCATTAGTTTCAGTTATTCCATCTGCTTATATTTTGAAAAGATGGACTAAAGGTGCGAAGCAAGGATATATGAATGATGAATCTTATGAAATGTCAGCAGGTCCATCTACTTCTAATAGATTTTCCACATTAATGCAAGATGTTTTTGAAGTGATGAGTTTGGGAGCCCAAGATGAAAATACAATGAGAATAGCGAAGAAGAACTTAGATGCAACAGTGGCTGAAATTTCATCATACAACTCAAGCGTGGCTATAACAGATGATGTTACTGATGATAATGATAATGATAATGATAATGATGCTTCTTTGTGTGAAATGTTGGTATTGGACCACATTCAAAAGAAAGGAAAGGGAACAAGTTATGGAAGGCTTAAAGCCTCAAGTGAGAAAAAAAAAAAAAAAACTAAGAAAATAATACCCTCGGTGCCAATAGAAAGTCAAGGTGAGCTAATTGTGATTGACATAGAGTTTTAGTTAATATGTTTAGTTTATTCTTATACTACATTATGTCAATTAATATATTTCTTATTTTGTAATGTAGAGTTGATACCTCATTCAACACACGTGGAAACTCATTTATCGGATTATTCAAGAAATGCAAATCAAATTCAAAATGCCTTTTGTCCTGGCAACATTGATGGTCCTTTAGTAAATCTTAATTTTTATAATCAGGTGTGTCTCTCTGAGTTCAACATTTGTTTTTACATTCTTCTAATTTAATTAATATTTTTTATATATACATAGATGCAACCATCATACATTATGCCGCCAGGGATTACGAATGAGTTTTTCCCGATCACTAATCAGGTATATAGTAGTTTGGGTTACTAATTTAATTTTTTACCTCAATTTTAATGTCCCATGAAAGCATTATATTACATTATATTAATGAGTTCATTTTTTTTTTTTATAGATGCAACAATCATATATCATGCCACCAAGGATTATGAATGGATATTCCCCATTCACTAGTTAGATACCTATTATGAAAATCATTTGATATTGCAGTATTGTTTCATCTTTAGTAAACTATTTTAATGTTTATTGATAATGCTTTCTTATTAATAGATGGTGGAGTACCATAATATATTCCATCAAAACATTTTGAATCAGGTACTAATCGTTTCACTTTTGTTGACTTGCATTTTTTGAGATAATATTTATGCATGCCCATTGTTTAGAAAATTGTGCATTTTTATCAAAATATATTTTATTCCTTTGTACAGGGGTCATCTAATTCTTTTCAACATCCTAAGTTGAATGAATTGAACGATTCTGAAGGCGGAGACAATGCATGATCACACAAAAATTCATCAGGAGGCGAAAGATAGCAGCATAATCGTTTTTTATGCTTGTTAGAATTATTCTGTCTTCCATGTTTGGGAAGCTTGAGACTTGAATGATAATGAAGAAGGCATATGCTTTTGTGTTGAGCAGTTAATTGAGTATATAAGATAATGTGTTAAAAAGTCATAAGTTGATAAAAACATGTGGTTTTTGTGTGTAATTGCATATGCTTCTACCAACACGGTTATTGCTTTTTATGTTCGTAAGAATTCCCTCGTCTTTAGTGTTGTTTAGGAAGCTCAATTGTCGAGCACCTATCTTTTTAATGTGTGGTTAGAAAATGCCGAAGATTTTGTATCCAAGAGATTCGCCAACAATGGAATAGATGCGAAAGGGCATCATTTCAAGCTGCTTCCTTTCGGTTTAGGATGTAGGGGGTGCCTCGGAATTCTGTTAAAGCTTTCGGGAATAAATTTGTACGTGTTCTCGTACTCAAAATTAATCTATTAAACTTTACACGCACCTAGTTTAAAACCCCATTGTGTTATTGAGCAAAAAAAATTTAGCGTCCAAACCCGATACCTCAATTTTTTCTCTATTTTTTGCTCAACAACCATTTTTCAACCCTTTTTTTTTTAAAGCTTTCGGAAATAAATTCGTACGTGCTCCCGTACTCAAAATTAATCCATCAAACTTTGCACGTACCTAGTTTAAAACCTCATTGTGTTATTGAGCAAAAAAAATTTGACATCCAAACCCGATACCTCAATTTTTTCTCAATTTCTTGCCCAACAACCCTTTTTCAACTCTTTTTTTTTTAAGCTTTCGGAAATAAATTCGTACGTGTTTCCGTACTAAAAAATAATCCATCAAACTTTGCACACACCTAGTTTAAAATCTCATTGTCTTATTGAGCAAAAGAAATTTGGCGTCCAAACCCGATACCTCATTCTATTTAATTTTCGTATTGCTCCTACGCAACTCCTTTTCATTTTATTTTCCACCTCTGATTTGATTTAGTGGAAAAACTGAATGCCAAGTTGCCAAACGGTCTAGCTAAAGGTTTTTCCTAAGGAAAAAAAAAATTAAAAGTCAAACTAAAATGGTCACAAAAGTCGCTAATTATTTTGTCTGGCGGAGAAAGTTTGGGGCATGTGTACTCTTCTAGGTGGCCCATCATGGGATTGCCGGGGGCCAAGATGAGCTTGCGACCTCTGCTACAACTCACTAACACCAAACAAGACAATTGGCAACTTTAAGCAATCTGGACATCCACATGCTATAAAGGAATTGAAACCTTATATTATTCAAAAATCTGAGTTATGTACCGCTATAGTTGAGATTCATGAGTGTCGGTTTCAGAGATGTCATGAATGCATTTACAACGGTGGTTGTTTATTCACAAGGCAAAAAATCAAAGTAGACACTCTTCCTATCTCACCTCACTCATTCCATCTTCCTGCCTCAACTAGTTGAATAATCAAATTCTTAAACCATGATTATTTCATCTTTGTTCAGCAGAAATGAGGACCGGTGGGCTGTTTAAATGGTGCAGCTTGTTTTCGCGGCTTAGTAATCCTTCATCCGTGTGATTGCACATTGGATCGGAATCTGCGAAGAAGTCGACTACTGCACCTGCAAGCTGGCTAGCAGCGACTGCTAGCTCTTGCTCCTGTTTTACATAACAAAACTAAATGAGAACTTAAGGAGGAAACTAAATTCAGGCTAAGTCATGATCGCCCATTTAGCATGAATAAAACATTGGTAAGCTGATCCTATCAGATAGTCGATGGTGTCAGCAAGCGCAGTGTTGCTCAAAGCACCACAACCCACAGAAAAAAAAAAAAAAAAAAAGAGTTCGCCTAACATGAGAATTTTCTGGTTAAGTTAGTTTAGAAGCACCCTATCGCAGCACTGTAAGTGCTTTTTAAGCTCGATCAGAGTGCATCACACAAAAGAACAAGATAACATAAAACATAGCATGATCATGCCTTCATTCGTCGAACTGACAGCAAAAAGACAAACTTGAACTCATACAGTCATACGAATACCATCAATTGCTGCTTTGATTGCAAACTTAACTCATTGCAGATCCATTTTACTCGAATCAGCAATTGCATAGGGATATGGGGTATGGTGCAAGACGCTTGCTCCATATTGGCAACCTCTCTGCTTTCGTTATTGATTGTGACATTCTTCTGTCTAGGATGTGCGGTGCCAACCAGAACAAAGGGAGGAAATATGCATTACCAGAACGAGAAAGACAGAATTTCCATATAACCGAGCCACATTTCTCACTCTTATCCTGCATGTAGCTACATCTAGGTCCAGTAATGTGCTGGCTAGTTTCTCCAATCACTAGCTGAAAAGCAACCATTCCAATCCAAAACACAAAACATATTTATGATCCGATACTTTGTGTCATTTATTCGTTCATTCATTTGCAATCTGACAGTTTCTATGTTCTTCTGAAAATGAGAAATAACAATGGTGTCAGAAGCACAGATAGCATGTCACAAGCCAATCTCACAAGTATCCTATGTCGACCTTCAATATGAAAAAAGCAGCAGCATTTGGAGATGATGGACTCTCACAAAGATAATTCAATACTGTACATCGAATGGATACATTCTTAAGGCCCAGCTTACAGCTCAACTATTCTTATGTAACTTTTTCAATGTGCAACACTAAAATGAGCTACATGATCCAGGCAACAGGCACAAAGCAGTCTCTGTGCCGAGAAGGGGGCATCCATATTTTAAAACACATTACCCTGACCAGAGTTCCCATGCCTCACTAAGACCATTCAATGAGACCACACCCATAGATGTGATTAACCTTGAAACCAGAAAGACCAGATAAATTGACATAAGGCCGATCCCCAACATCTTGTTCGATCGCATGTCATGTCGGGGCAAGACGATGAGTGACCAAAGAATTCCGCTCATCAAAAACCCCATTGTGTAAAATAGACTGCTATCCTGGGGGACTACAAATGATGCAGGTCTACTAGACCAGGCTCCAAGAAACAGTGAAACTCCCAGACCAGCAAGTGTGTTAAACATAGGCCCAGCATAACAACCCGACATTGCAATCTGCACACCATCTCCACCATTCATTGCCGATGCTACATTTGACATCAGATTACCCATAGAGTTTCCCCAGGCCAAAACTGTCAAACCAAGGATAGAAGGATTTATGCCAAATAAAACCCAGAGCTACCAGCAAAGAAACAAGCTCGTTTGCGACTATGTAGAACCAGATTATACTCATGAAGAATCCCCCAAAGACCCAAGGAAATAAGAACTTGCGTGGTGGTTGATCAGCTCTGGTGTACACATATGCAAAAACACCAAGTACGCCCCTAGCACATATGCCAATAGCATATGCGATTTCTCTGCTCAGATTTCCAACATCGTCTTGCGTGTTCCATAAAAATGCCAAAAAAATAGGTGCTAATGAAGCACTGGTGACAGCATATGTCTTTGACCATCTTTCTTCCTCGACTATAGGGATTGTCAGCCGCCTTGGTAGTGTCAGCGGCATCTCCAGTAGAGAAAATAATTTCGACCATGTGAAGGAAGAATTTCCATTGGCCATTTCATCATCATTCCAACCCCACAACTGCTTTGGGCTATCCGGATTCACTTTGACAGCCTCATTTGAATAAATTGCAACATTTGAAGCCCACATCCAGTGCGGCAACTCGCTTTGCAGATGAGGTACATCACCATCAGAGTTTGACTCAATCAATGAGGCATAAATAGATTCGTCTTCCTCACTTCCTTGAGAAAAGATACTTCCTCTGACAGGAAGTAAAGGCGTAACAGAATCTAGCCTTAATTCCCTGGATTGTTTCCTCAGCATCTCATTGGCGGCAACTGCAAAGGCATAGAGCCCATATATGGAAACAAATGCAATGGCACCCCCAACACTGACCTCGCCAACAATCAAAATAATACCAAGGCAAATCAAAGTGAAAGAGGAAGAAGGATACATCTCTGATAAAACACCTCCTATCAATCTGGACCCTCTGCTCTGCCCCAGAGAAAGAAACAGCCCCGACGACAACACAAGTAACAAAAACAGCACCACCCAATACGCTATTGAGACCCACTGCCCCTGCATCTTTCCCCATAAATGCGGCAATGCTGGCAAACACATCAGGAGCCCCATTACCAAGCGGAAGCAGAGAAACCCCTGCAACCGTGGGCGGCAACCTCAGAAGACTAGGGGCGTGCATGGAAACGTTTCTTAGAAACGTTTCCGAACACTTCTGTACGGAAAGTGTTGAACAAAAAAACAACAAAACGCGTTTGGTTGCGTTTCTTTTTTTGTTTTTTTGTTTCTGAACGAAATAAGAACAAAAAAAAGAAACAACAATTTGTTGTTTCTTGCTCCGGAAACGTTTCTTGAAGAAAGGTTTCTCTTCTCTCTCTTCTTCTTCTCTTCTTCTTTTCTTCTTTTTTTTCTTCTTTTTTCTTTCACCGGTCGCCGGCCTCGGCCATGGCCGCAAACGGCACGTCGAGGCTCGGGCTCGCCCAGATCCGGCGAGGCCAAGCCTCACCCAACCACGGTGAGGCTCGGCCTCGCCGAGGGCCGGCGAGCCTCGCCGTGGCTGGGCGAGGCTCGCTGGCCCCGTCGGCCGGTCGCCGGAGGCCGGTGACCGGCCGAAAAAAAGAAAAAATAAAAAGAAAGGAAAAAATGAAAAATAAAATAAAAATGTTTAAAAAAATAAAAGAAACAAAAAAAGAATAAAAGAATAAAATTTACCAAACGTGTTTCTATTCATTTTTTATTCCCGACCAAACGTTACCAAACGCGTTCTTTTGTTCAAAAATTGTTCCCTAACGTAAACACTTTTTTTTATTTCGTTCCTGGGAACAAAAAAGAAACAAGTGTTTCCATGCGCACCCTAAAAGCTTCTCCAAACTACAACAGAAGTAATCTGCTGCGTGTTGCCCAACAAGTAAAACAGAGCAACCAGCCACAAAGTGCCAAAGCACGGCATACCCCACACCCGTGAATTTCTCGCAATCACGGTAGAAGAACGAAATGTAATGGAAGAACCCACCGGCGTTACACTCGGATTGGCGATCGATACTCGCACTTGCTCTTATAACCTTTGTGCTCATACAAACCAGCACACAGTTTAGGATTCTTCGCAGACAAATCATTACCGACGGACTCGTCCACACTCACCGTCCCATTCAACCCGGAGGCAACCAGCGGAGGTGGAGGGCCGTCGGCGTCGCGTTTCGCGTACGGCACCAGCTTCTCCAGCAACCTCGCCTCCGAGCCTTCCGGTGTGTGGGGGTCTCGCTCGGCGGGCGATGCGCGCCGACGTTGAGGGGAGCTCGAAGAGGCCTGCTTCCCCTCCACGTGCCGCATCTGCGACCCCGGAATGCCGAAACGAACGACGGAGTAGCAATGAGCCCGAAGAGAGAAGCGAGCGAGCACCGGAGTAGCAGCGGCCGTAATGTGGTTCGTCGGCGACGGCAGAGGAACGAGCGCGGAGAGAGAATTTCATATTCAAAAGTTCGAAAGGAAAGAAATGGAGAGGGACGTCCATCCGAACGGCGTTTTCTTTCTCAAACGAAGGAAAGAGAAAAACGTCCGCAATAAATGCTCTGACAGGAGAGAGAGAGAGAGAGAGCGTGCAGGCTAGGAGGAGAGAGGGCATCGGCAGGCTAGGAAGAGGAGAGAGAGGGGAAGAAGGCAGAAGACACAAGTGGGGCCCACCCCTCCACATGGCATCTCGTGAGTGGCCGGGGACCACGCTGACGTGGAGGTCCCGGACCACCCAATATTTTCTCGGGAGGAATGGCTCATGCAGATATGAAGAGGAAGGAAAATGTACAAGGACAAAAGGACAGCTGAAAATGACGCTCTCATGCAAATCCTTGTACGGGGGATGGAATTATTCTGTTTTACAAAAGGACAGCTGACAAGGATTCTCTCATGCAAATCCTTATACGGGGGATGGAATTATTCTGTTTTGCACTAATTACACCAATTCCGATTTACCACCGGAACCCCGACGGAAGCTGGTTAGCTCACATTTCATGATTTCCGATTCTGCTATTTTCTTCTTTTCTTTTTTTAAATTTCTCCAGTGGAAAGTTCTTTGTTCGGCTCGGAGGAATCTTTTGTTACAGCTCTCGTGTTTAATCTGTCGTGAAATTTACATTGTTGGCAATTGTATTTCGAATGAGCAGCGGGTATTTTTCAAGTAATGTGGGGAAAAAAAAAGTAAAGCGGGTATTTCCAATGCAGCCTTTGAGGGCTTTCCACGCATGACAGAAACAAATCGGGCGTCATTTAATTACGGTATTCGGCAACAAAAAATAAAATAAAATAAATAGATTAGGGTAATTAGAGTCTCAATGTAATATACACGTTAACTTGAAATACTAAAGAGATATTCTCAACGAGTCCACATCTAAAAGCAAGTTATATGCAACTTATTAATGTTTTGCATGGGATTTAGTTTTATTTATTTATTAAAATGTGATTCATTCTCTCTTATTTTGCTCTCACCAAACAACTATGGAAAGTAGGAATGAGCGGTTCCAAGTTCCTTACAGGTTCCATCTGGAACTTAAAACCTACCATGGGGTACAGATTCTTTATTTTTTAGAACTTAGAACCTACCCATCGAAACCAATAACCTAGAACCTATTATGTCACAGGTTCCAAGATTGGTTCCAAGTTTCAACAAGTTCTTTTTCTTTTTATTTTTTATTTCATTTTTAGTTTTTTTTAAAAGGAAATGATCATACTAATAATAAACCAGCTTGCCATTCATAAAAGAGAATACAAAACGAACAAAACTATCAATAAAGGAAAAGAAATTCTTGGCAAGGAATTCAACTAGATAAAAGAGAGGAAATGGAACAAAAGTCTACATTGAAATGGAACAAAATTCACTAGACCATAAATTTTGTTTTGGAACTTTGTATTAGGAAATTTATACCATATAACAAACTACATCATAAAAATAAGAGCATTAAAATTGCAGATATGAGCATTAAAAGAAAGATGAGTTTTTGGTCCTCAAACATCCATGAAAATTTGTTCCAAAATTTGATCACTTGAAATCAAAAGAAACATTTACAATAACTAAGAGAATAAGCATGGATAAAAGATCCATGTGGAGAAGCTAGAGATGACGACAAAAACAAGAACGTCCACCACATTCTGCCATAAAAAGCTAAATCCATATGATATTTTCGAGAGAAATGTAGATGCAAACAAGATCAAGTAATGTGAACAAAACTCTGTAATCTATCTTGACATTTTGAATGTACAGAGACAAAGAACAAAGATCGGTTGAATAAGCAAGGAATCTTAGGCATATTGTGATCCCTTACCATTTTATTTGCAATATTTTTGTAATTGTTGCTTTCCCAAGAGATAAAAAAAGACTTGGGACATTATCAATAATTTAGGGGTAGCTGATGATCCATCATGCTGGTTAAAGTAATGAAACAAGGTGCAGATTTGCAATTTAGAGGAAATTATAAAAAGAAAACAGTGTGTGGAACCTGATGTATATGAAGAAGTCCAAACTTGGTTCACATGGATTTGGATATTTGGGACAATACATCGGAAGAAAGCTCGTGTGCACATTAACGAAAGAAGAAGCATGAACAGCTCAAAGATCGACATCAAACCAAGAATTGAAGGGTTGCAGTCATCTCTCTCTCTCTCTCTCTCTCTCTCTCTCTCTCTCTCTCTCTCTGAATCAAATCTTTCAAATCTGAATGGCCAAAATCTGCTCTGAAAATGGTTTTAGAAGTGACCCAAAAGTGGCAAATGGATGAGCACTTCTCAAGACAACATTATTTTCTCAACCTTGTCCCTCCCAAATTTGCGAGTGAGATAAATTCAATAGAAGCAGCAATTTTAATGTAATGTTCAACAAATGCAAAAATCTAGGGCACCATCTTAATCCATACTGCCATGTTATATAGACATGAAAACCATCGACTACTCGAGCCAGGCTCAAGCTCCGACCTTTCCGCTCGTAGACATGAAAACCAGACGAAACAAAGAAAACCCATATAGAGATACCCACAGAGAGAGAGAGAGAGAGAGAGAGAGAGAGAGCTTACAAAGAAGAGGTCGAGGAGGACGAGATCAGGCAGCAGGGAGAGATCGGAGAAGTGGGCGAGGTTGAGGACTGTCGATGGTGGAACAATGGCAGTATCGCGGTGGTGGCTCAACAGCAGCTCGTTGTAGCAGCACACGCAATGGCTAGAACCAGCAGTGCCGTCAAATGAGGCAGTGGCAGCATCGAGGGCGGCAAGAAGTGAGGACGTCAAGGGCGGCAAGCAACGCAGGATCGTCAGTGAGTCGAGGTGGAGCGTTGCAGAGGAAATAGAAAGAAGGGAAAGTGAAGAAGAGGAGAAATTAGGCTTCTATCAAGGGTAATTCGGATTCCTAGAAAATTGAAACCGAGAACTGGAATCAGCCTCACCATAAATGAAACAAGAGATTTATGGTCCGAAAACAAGGGATTTAGGATCCGGGACTTACTACACTAGTTTTTTTTGGTCAAATTTTGGTACCCTAACTTGATTAATTGTTTATTATCATATACTATCTTCTTCTTTTTTAATTTTTGAGTTCCAAAGTTCCCATCTACTAAGCGTCCATGCAATTTCATTTTTTTTTTATTGTAAGTTTACTATGATCCTAAATTTTTTTAACATTTAACTAGAACAAGCAAATAACGATATAAAAATGACATAAAAGAATCACAACCAATTCATCAAACGGTATCAAATGAACAAGTAAAAGATAGAGTGCACTAAAGTAATCTAATACGAGTTGGTTAAAAATATAACATGGCCTTATTATTAACACCCTAAGACAGCAACCCCCATAGATTCCAAAAAAGTCCAATTTCTTTTTTTAGAAGATCAATTTACCTAATCCTAAGCTATGTTAAAGTAACCACTAAAATTCTCTAAACTATAAGAATATTGAATAAATGAAATTTGGCTACATCTGGTGCTAAAATCATACTACCCAATCATCACCTTTTTCTTACCAAATTTCTAATTTTTAAATATTTTCGAGTTTTTTAATTCTGATAAATGGGGACTCGAGCTTGGGCCCTTAGGCCTGGTCCGAATATGGACTACACTCTGGTCTCACTGGCCTTGGACCTGGGCTTAACACACAACTTGGTTCCTATGTCAAGCCCATTTCAATTAAAAAAAACTTTCAAAGCCCAATTTCTATTAAAGCCATATCAAGCCCTAAGCCCAGCTCCGCTCATAATAAAATCTATCTCAATTTTCACCATTCCATCACAAAGCCCACACTAAATCCATTTTCTAATTATCTCAATTTTCTTTTTATTCATTTTTTCTTTTTTCAAGCTTTTTTTTTCTTCTCCCATCATCACCTTCCCAACGTCTTATATCTGAGAAATCCATTTTACTAATTGAACAATCCCGAACCCCATCATCATCAATGATCAACACGTCCAAACATCAAACGGACCACCACCATCATTCGACCCTGGTCACTGAACTGCCATCATCGTCCACCGGCCGCTGCCTCTCGTGCAACCAGATAATCCGAACATTGGAGTGACACAGGATTGAACGTAGAAAACCCAGAAGGCAACCAACACGAGCTTCACCAGAGAGTCACCGCGCGCATCGGAGATTTCAGGCCACATTCCTCGCCAGGAAACACACCACATATCATCACAGAGCTACACGAATGCAACAATAGCACCGACATATATTCGGCAAATCAAAATCAACCGTAGATAGATGAAGAAGACTTTCAAACCAGTGATCAGTAATTTGAACAAAATCATTTGGAAAATCTCAGTTTTGCTTCCTAGTCAGGGTCGCGGATCTAACTCGCGCATTCCATCAAACACTTGGCAAGCATCCTGGAAAAAAAGAACAAACTAGCAGGAGGTATTTGTAAGAATTTTCTAGATATGGGCTACATTAATTGAGATTGTAATTAACCGTTCTTACGGAATTAATCTAATAAGATGTGATATAAAGTTTTTATTAACAAATATGGGCCTGGCCATGTGGGGTGAGTTGGTTAAGCTCGCCCATTATGAAAGAGCCCGTCCAAAATTCTATAAATATCGCTAAGCCCCTCCTTAGACCTCATTCTTCCAAAAACTCTCTCTCACCTCACATAAGGCCAACTGTGAGTGGCGATCGTTGTTTTGAAAATCAGGTACGCAAATGTTTTGCTCCAAGAACTATGAATTCAAAAGCAGGTACGCAAATCTTCTTCTTCTCCTTTAGGATGTCTTTAGGATGTTTGAGTTTCTAGCTATGTTGATCCTAGGGAGCCATTCCGATGGCCTACAATATTAACCCCACATTGGTCCATTTTTATTGCAAAAAGGGTTTGGATTCATATAAAAAAAAAACTCAATCCTGGTCTCTTCCCACAGCAGCCACTTCAAACCAAATCTTTATTTGCTATTACTTTTTTTCTTCTGCAAATCTCTGGAAAAAAAAAAAGAATTATGTGATCAATTTTTATTACCCTTGAGTATGCAAGTAAAAGCACAAATGAGATCTTCACGCATTGACACCATGAAAAGAAAAAGTACACAACCATCTTTATTTCATCCAAATAGGAGCTTACAATATCATCATAACCATACCCAAATGTCGAATCATTAGAACCCTTTGCAACACGAGCTTCACTCACAGCGTAGATTTCAGGAGTCCCATTTTTCGCAGTACCTTTTTACCGTGTCGTCAAAACACGGACCGGCGGGTACTATGACCCAATCACAATAGCGGCATCGGCTGATATCTCTAGACCCGACATACACCGGGAAAGTGTGAAGCGCGGAGCCCGGCCATTTAAAGCTGCAATAGTAGAACGTACTGTTCTCAGGTGGATCTAAATCAAATCCCCATCGAGAACCAGAAGGGATCTGGTGGGTGCCGAGATCTCTCTCTTTGGATTTACAACGAACGGTAAGGTCCGGTTGTCCTGGTAATTCATTATGCAGTTTCACTTGAGTATACATTGGATTTTGGGAGATGGCTTGTGGGAGGACAAGAATCAATCCGAATACTAGGAAAAGCTCGATTGACGAGCCCATATTCGCAACCTTTGTGTTTTTCTTGTTTTGTTTGTTTCGGAATATGGATGCAGTGGAGTGCGGTGGAGCGAGCAATTTAAGGAAATTTAGAGGTTTCATATGGTAAGACTGGACATAACTAAATCCACCCAATTTTTACCCAAGAAAACAAAAGAAGATTGCCCTAGATTATTCAATGGCAATTTATAGTGGTGGCCTCAAATTTACTCTCTTTCTTTTTCCTTTTTCTTTTTTTTTAAGGTTTCTGTTTTTATGTAGGATTTAGTTACAAATTAGATGAAATTCCCATCTATTATTTTGAGACACTATGTTTTAATAAAAAACTAGATTTACTTCCATAAAAACTTTTTTTGAAAAGAGAAATTTTCAAAAAACCTCATTCTTTTTTGCTTTATGATCAAATTTCTAGATAAATTGTCGAGTTGAATCTAGAAAATAATTTAATTCCACAACATTATATATTATGGCTCTCTTCGTTCTTGGAATGGAGTAAGGTAGAAACAGAATATCCGTTAAGTGAACATGAATTAAAACTAAATTACTCATTAGTACTCTTTTTTAATCAACCAAGATGCATTGCAAACCAAGTCAATCACTTTGCTAGAAGTATCTCTCTAATTATGAATATCTCTCAAATCACGATTCTGAGTTGTAACTTCTATTGTAATATTATTTTACTATAGATAGCCACTCTATAAAGCCCATAAATAGGCTCATTTATAGTTCAATTAGATAAACAGAAAGTTCCACAACTTTATTTTCTGCTTTACATTTATCACAATTAATCCTTGTAGGACAATACTCAAACAATTGATCAGCTAGTGCATTGCCAAATCCCCAATTGTCGAATGACCCAGTGCGACACAGATCGCAAGCATGTCGAATTGCGATGATGAAACCATTGAGAAGAGATGAATAGAGACTTGTTTCTTTAATATGTGATGCAAGCCTAGGGGAGGCTTTCTCAAACAATAGGATCGGGAGAGTGACTCGCGCACAAGAAACGGGACGAACAGTAATTTCAGCACTGCGCAATCTCAGGAGAACAGTCGTATCTTTGTCGATACAGATCGGATCAACCTGATTCCAAAGCCAAATGAACAAAGACTTTTGGATCTACAATTTCTGTGTTTTGGGTTTTCTGAAATAAGCACTGTAGGATAGTCGAAATTGGGTTGGAAGTAACGAACAGAACAGGAAAAGATAGGAACTTCGTTGGTTGCTCTTCTAGGCCTCCAAGGAAGTTGAGGGGGGCACCGATTCTTCTAGATCGATGACTGCAACTCTTCAAGGATGCAGGTTTTGAAAAGCTCCGACTCTTTAAGGACGGAGTGAAAACTCTTCTAGGTTTTTCAAGAGTTGAACTCTACAAGGTTCACAATACTTGCTTCAAGCAAAGTTTTTCATTTATCAAAAGTCGTCTGTCTTCTACAAGGGATTGGATGGCTTATATCATCAAAGAAATAAAAACAAAGCATAGAAACTTGAAAGCATTAAAGAGCCTAGAAACTAGAAAAATAATAAAGAGCTTAGGAACTAGAAACTAGTAAAAGCATCACGTCTTCATGGCTCCCAAGGTGTCTTCTTTCAAACTTCTAGAATGGACTCAAGATATCATTATGGCTTCTCGGTTTCATTGAGCTTTAATGCGGGCCGATCTTCATGGTCGAGAGAGCCGGTCTTCAATGTGGGCTGCATCATAATTCGTTGCCACAGCTAGATGCTTGACAATTTGCTAAAGACATCAGTGTTATGTATGTACAATGAATGGACAGGTACTGGTGAAAATGAGCTAGATTTTGACTATCAGCACATCATAACATCAAGAAAACGAGTTCCTGAACGGCAGGAACATCCCTGACCTTCTTCAGAGTTTCCTCATTGGGTTGTTGGTCCACCGTGATCGAGATCATCATCGACCGCGTACGAAGAGCCATTTTGTCAGCCTTCATGGAACTGATGTTCACATTCGCCTCTCCCAAAATGCTTCCGATCTTCCCAATCAAACCTGGTTGGTCGACTACTATGCAAAGCAATATGCTTCCTTCTAACTGGACATTTACTTCGAGACTCCCTATTTTTGTCAAATACGAAACTCCATCTCTTACCCGTCCCTCTACTTCAATCTCCCCGGACTTTGCTAAGGCACTGGCGAAGGTGGATTCTGCGTTGGCAATCTGAACCTGGATATACTCAAGAGGGTACTCTGGTGAGCCATGCAAAGGCATTCGTTCTTCAGTGATTCTTAGTCCTCTTTGCTTAGCAACAGAATCTCCATTTACCCAGTTGACTATAACACAGGATATAGGTTCGATCAGGCCCTTGATTATCCTTGTGCGGAGCAGTTTGGTGTCAAGTTGATCAGGTTCTCTAGCAGAAGCATATGTAACTTTTACAGTTTTCAGGCCACCTCTTCCTGCTATTAATTTAACGATGAATCTCCCTAACTTGTTCGCAAGATCAAGAAATGGTTTCAACTCTGCAAGAACCTGAAATAAGAAAACGCAATAACTGAGAGTGAGGCAAGTACCACAGTACAGAAAAATTTGAAACTGCATAATGTAGAATTTTGCAGTTCTGCCAATACTTAAAATGGTTAGCTGTCAAATGAAGATAGACATTTTTAGGATGCTTATTATCTTTAAATATTATGAGATCCAATGTCAAATAGAGGAAGGAACTCGAAGAGTTGATCCTTAACATAACAAACGAAGAAGAAAGGTGGCTAATTGGGACAATCAAAGAACCTAAAAATGGAAGGGAAGTGGAGTTCAGATTCATCAAAGAGAGACTCGCACAATCTACCTCATAGTCAGAAGAGGATTTGTTGAGATGATTGTTATGGCAAGTTAGACTCATGCTACAAGTGCAAGAACATTTTCTACACAAACTGCAGCAATGTAGCAGTATATATCTTGCTCATAAAAAACACACACAACTATCGATTGTCAACCCGCTAGCCATGCATCAGTATCAGGCACAGAAAACTACTTATAACAACAACTCAAGTGAATCCAAATTCGAAGAGGGCCATCAGAAATGAAAAGAAAAGCATCTTCCAGAAAAGAGTTGAATGTAGCTAATAGCCTTCTGAGGTGAAATGGTGACTTCCCATTTCTCTGCCAACATCAAAAAACAAGGGAAACAAGAACTTCATTGCAACAAAATACCATGAATATAGAGAGGGAGAGAGAGGCAGTTGGAACAGCGTGGAGCATGAGAAGGCAAGTAGATAATGAATGCAATAGCGATACCTCCAGAGCAACCAATGGCTCATTGACTACAGTAGCAGGAAGGTTTCCTTTTAAAGCTTTAATAACCGCTTCTGCAATTTCAATCCCAACTTCTTCCTGCGTTTTACTGCCATTGTTAGTCAATAGCATAAACCAAAATGTTCGTACTTACATAAACTGCACTTATTTGACTGACCTGAGCTTCAAAAGTGCTTGCTCCAAGGTTAGGGGTTACAATAACATTCTCATGGTGAATCAACTTGCTGGATCTTGCCAGAGGCTCCTCCAAAAGTATGTCGAGTGCTGCCTAATAATGAACTCCTTCAAATTTCTATGCGACACAAATAGCGGGTCCTAGAGATGGAAATATGTACCTGAGACACCGCTCCAGCATCAAGTGCCCTCACCAGAGAGTCTTCATCAATTAATCCTTCGTGGGCGACATTGAGGATTTGAACTCCTCTTTTCATCTTAGCAAAGGTCTCATCATTGAGCATCTTTCTTGTAGCAGGAGTAAGATGCATGTGTAAAGAGATGAAATCAGCTATTGCTATGGCCTTATCGAAGCTAACCAGCTCTACGCCTATTGCAAGGGCAAGATACTCAGAGGCATATGGGTCGTATGCAATAACATGCATTCCGAGACCTTTGGCACGGCGAGCAACTTCAGATCCAACCTCTCCAAAACCCATCACAGCCAAGGTCTTCCCTGAAAGGCATTTGCCCATATATTTCCTTCTTTGCCAATTACCTGCATTCAGCAGAGCATATACCTTATGAAAATTTCAAAGATTTTGGCTCAAGATGTGAATCGAAATTCTTAATCGTTGGTCACCATGTTAATTCATTATTTTGGTATGTTGATACAGAGACGTGCAGAACTTTACTTTGTCGTTGTCCATGTTCAAAAGTGACAGAAGATGATTAAGGAACAAAATGGCGCATGATATGCTACTTCAAATACTTATGTCGTGTTTATAACCATTCAAGTACTTGTGTATTGATGAATAGACAATCTACAGGGATACGGGTAAGTAACAATGTTCACAACTGGAAAACAGTTTGGCAAAAGAGGAGAAGAGAAATAAAAGAAACAGATGGAATGTTATTAAACTGAAAAACAGAGAAGCTTTTTCACATGAACTAGTCTTCTAAAAGGAAAAAAGAGAAAAATATAGCCTTCCGAAAAGGTCAGATCTAGTCCTGGAGGAATCCATGATCATATTTTCAGAAGACAGCTTCATTGAATTTTACGATATCGAATGACCGCAAAAGCATGTGATGTGCTGGTAGCCGTTCTGAAATGGACTAGGTCATATATCATATACTAATCCTTCATGCTTAGATTCCAGAATCCAATGTCCCTTTTTATCTGATTAGCTGCTATGAATAAATCAGATCATTGACTTAATCTAGTATTCATATATTTCTCGATGGATCATCGGCCTACACGCTGCAGAGAAGCGATGTCTTCCACGATCGAGACAAGCAGATGATAACGCTAATTCCAGCTGAGTGATTCATCGGCAAAAACGTCTTTTTATTTAAGCATTGACTAAGAATAAAATTAAAGTAGTCAAACGAAGTAAGTTAAAAGGAGTCCCATGGACTTCAAATTCTTAACATGGTTTGGATGCTTCCTCAGATACGACAACTTTGCAGTGACTTCACACGATCATTGCTTTAGTCTTTTTTAAATCAAACAATGGTTTCCAGCAAAATTTAAGAAAAAATGGGACTGACCAAATTTGACGGAAATGGTCGCTCGAGCGATGTTCCTTGCCATGGCCGTCAAGAGGGCGATGGCATGCTCGGCTACCGCCGCTGTACTCGCGTTGGGCGCGTTCACCACCAGGCACCGGCTCTCGTTCGCTGCCACCAAATCCACATTGTCGACGCCGAACCCGGCGATTCCGACAACCTTCAACCTCCCGCGGGACAACTGGAAGACTTCCTCGCCCACCTTCGTCTCGCTGCTCACGATCAGAGCCTCGCAGAGCGCAGCTCTCTGGCCGAGCTCCCCAGGATCGAGGTCGATGGAGTAGTCGACGATGTCGGCGTGTCTCCGGAGGAGCTCGAGGCCCGCTTGTCCAAACTCCTCCGCCACCAGAACAGTGAGCTTCCCGCCTCGGTCACCGGCAGTTCTTGACGCCACGCAGGGCCTCGCAGGGAGGAGGCTCCGGCGGCGATAGGAGGAGGAGGGACGAGAAGCTGCAAGAGGGAGAGAGCTTTTGGTGAGCTCGACCGGAATCATACTGGCCGCCGCCATGAGTGATGGCTATCGTTTTTCAAGCTAAGGAGATGGCTAGATCGCGGAGCTTCGAAGCTGGGTTCTTGGACGTGGCTATGGCGGTTTTGTCGAGGCGATGGAGAAGATGAAGCGGAGGGAGAGTTCGCGGAAGAAGAGAAGAAACGGGTAGAGAGAGATTCACGAATCAAATGCATGCACAGGCTTTTAAAAGTAGCAAAACTAGTTGAGGGGTCCAAGTGATTTTAAAAATAAGGTGGAATATATACATACATATATATATATATACATACAGAGAGACACACACAGAGATAGAGATATATATAGACGTTAATTCTTATATTAAATTTTCATAAATTCTGAAATTGAATAATAATGTTTTAGATTTTAGTGAGAAGGTCCATTGCTTTTTCCTTTTGTTGTTTATGAGTCTAAAGAAATATGGGGGAAAAGCTATCGGTAGTCTCGAATTGTAATGTGAAATGAATTACATATTCAAAAGTGCATTTGAACTTTAATCATCTTGATGTTCGTCCGATTTCAACCTAACCTTATTGAGAGCAGCTGTGATTATTGGCCGAGAAAAAAGATGATGCTGCCCAAAATTGAGCACGATTCAAATCATAACTATTTATAATATTTTCTTCGATAATTGATCGTGCGCATGCTTTTGAATTGGGAGGATGATCCAAAAAGAAAAATTCTATTTTTTTTTCTATAAAACCCCAAAGAGGACCGAGCTTTTAAGTCGAACTTGTCCAAACCCTAATCTCAAACTGAATAATTCAGACGCTGTCAAAATTTCTATTGATGAATTTTAGTTTTTATACAATCCTGCAAACGTCGCTCTTGAATATTCAAGTAGTTTTATTTAAATATGTTCTTGTTTATTAAATTTTGATTCAAATATTTAAGGTTGTGATGACTCGAATTTATTACCTCTAGTTTATATGACTTTAATCGTTCTATCAAAATTAAACTTAACCGATTTTATTATTTTAATGAGAACATATGGATGTTTACCTAAAATTTTGTTTAACTTTTTTTTATTTAATTTGAGATTGAGGAGCTAATTTTATTTTTTAGACTAGTTTTCACCAACAATTTTAGTTTATATCTTCAACTTGATCCCACTTCTGAAAATATTTAGGTCTCGATTACGTTTATGTTGCTCACGACATTCAGTGCTAAATTTTCCGTGCGTAATTTTATTTCGTTTTGGGTAATGAAAATAAAAAAGAAAAATAAGTAAGAAGTTAAATGTGTCATGATATTTCCCAATTTTTTTTTACACTTTTCTCTCAATTCAATATATACATAAAATCAAAGGCACTTATGACAATAAGATTGAGGCATCTTCTAATGAAATTTCATTAAAATTTTAAATACGAAAAACTGCAAAAGAGATTCTCCTTAAAACAATTCAAATGGTGTTGACGGCCAAGTGTTGAAATCCTTAGACACTATGTTTGACTGAGCAGTACGTGTTCTTTTAAGTCTCTCACAATTTTCTTGACAAGTTCATAAGACACTTCATTACTTTATGTAATAAATGACAGCTAGACAAGGCACTAGGCATCTAGATTAAACTATTTTGGTCCAACTTATCTAATTTAATCTAATAGATTATGTAAAACCAATCTCATGAAGTATTGAAACATGTCGTCACCTTGTGAATTTTCCTGTCGAATGCAATTCAGCTTCAGATTGGATAATATAAATCGATTAGTTTAGATCGTGTTCTTGCGATGTGAATTTCCTTCGGGCTCAAGCTAGTCTCGAACCGAAAGTGTAACATCTTGGTTAATGCTGAACCTCGTCAGCGGCGATGGTGATCGGCCTGGTCAACAGCGAATGGCCACGACATGATCGGTTGTTGCGTGGCCAGGTTTGGAATTACTCTTGATCTCGTACCTCATTTTCATGGCAAAAGATTGAACTTGTCACTTGCAAGACGTTATACATGTAATTTCCAGAGAAAATCCTTAATAGTTAAATGAAAGGATAGATAAATAATAATATGGTCGCCATAAACTAAGACCGTAGATCTATGTTAGGATCCAAATATTCAAAGGGTCAAAGATCCTACGATGGTCACATTTCCTCTATGATGTCCCCGACCTGCACGCACAGAACAGGTCAATGAGAGGGACTTAATAAGATGTTTCTTTTTAATTCCATACTACTTAAAATTAAACTGGGCAAAGAAAATTATTATTTTTTCTCTAACAACCTTACGTGTTGGACTTAATTCATGCTGGATTAGATGTCTGAAGAATAATTCCGAGATTAAAAGGAGCGAGAACAACTTCTCTACTTTTCAATTTGATCGAAAGCTCGCCGCCCACAACCTAGACCAATGAATTCTCAAGAATTTCTTTTTTAATGTTCAAGAAATTACATGTGATTGGTAAAACGTTTAAGTGGATAGTCCGACATATCTCAAAGTCAATAGAGAAGAATTCATCACTTTGAACACATAATAGGATCATGAAAAATGGACCAAGTCCAGCCAATCTTGTTAGAGTAGGATACTTTTTTTTTTTGGGTTAGAAAAGGGAACTTCATTCACTATAACGGAGGATTACAACCAGCTGCTAAAGCGTCGGAAATCAGGTCTAACAAAATCGAAGTAGGCGAGATGGGTCAATTTTCAGTTAGGCACCATTTCTATGAGCCTTTGTGGCCCAATCCTCATTCCCACTGAAAGTCACAGCCTCGGGGTAATAATAACTCCTACTGTAAGCCATTGGCCAGCCTGTAGGAGTTGCGTTATAGGCAGTAGAAGTTGTAACCCTATCTATTTCTTCTCCTTACCTAAACCCGGGCATCGGATATTGCTCGTAACAAGGCTAGTCCTAGTCCTAAACCCTAAGAAGTCTTAAGACCTCTCTTAACTTAAATAAAGGTAGTATACTTGCTTACTTGTTAGAGTAAGGAACATCAAGAGAAAGCGGAAGTTTGTAAATCTTGAGGGCAAGAAAGCCATCACCCACCGAAGCCATAGGACGGCTAGCAGCCTCAATAACTAAGGAATTGATTTTCGGTTAGGATTTTCGGTTATACTTTGAAGAAATTTGAGGTGATTCAAATTATAATTTTTTTTTTTTTTTTTTTGCAGAAAATCTCTAAGGAATTGATTCTTGTAAAAATCGGATTTTAACATTCAATCTAGTCGAAAAACCAACGGAGCCCATCTATTTGAAAGAAAATGATATATGATAAATTTACTGCGTACTTCTATGCGTGTAAAGAAGTTAAATATTGGACATGCAAAATAGGTTTATAAGTTTAACAAAATATTTTGTTGAGCTTGGAGTCATCCTCCATAAATTCAATGGAGATTACAGAGTTTGCAATCTTATAGAATTATTTGTTTTTAAAAGTACATATCGGCAAATTGGATTTATACTAAAGGGCGTAATTGTCATTGTATTGTTTTAGCCCTAAACCCTATGTATATATTGTAAATTACTTCATTAATGCAAGTAAGTTCGCCCAATCTCTGCATGGTATCAGAGCGGCGATTCTCGGAGCCCGTCTCTCACATCTCTCTTTGGCCTTCTCGCTTGCAATCATTGATGTTGTGCTCCAACAGAATGGCTCCGATCGAGCGCTAGGGTTTCTTTCGGCTGCGTTTTCAACAATACATTGCAATCTGGAGGCTCTCGGCAGAATAGGGTTTCTCTCCAAGGCTACTCCTTTGGTGGCTCTTTGCAAGAGATCTCTCTTGCGTTTGCTCTGTCTCTCTCGACTCAAATCCCTGCAAGAGAGATCCTGATTTGGTAGCAGTTTTTTATCCCCACAGAGAGCATCCATCGAAGACATATTCACGACACATTCTTGATTTGCAACCCGCGGCAACTCCAACTTTCAGGCTAAAAAAGACGAGTTGCCAACTCTCTCGACTCAAACCAACAACCACCAGCCACTTTTTTGGCCGCAAATAATCATGACAACCGAGTCTCAAAATTCTTCCGCCAATGTTCCTGCACATGAGTGGGTAGGCAGCCCTTATTTTTTGCATCATTCTGATAACCTAGGATCTAATCTTGTTGGCATGGTCCTTACGGGTGACAACTACAACAATTGGTCTCGTGCCATGGAGATTGTCATTTCCGCCGAGAACAAGATGGTGTTTGTTACTGGAGAAATAACAAAGCCAATAGCAACATATCCTGCTTATACCTCTTGGATTCGTGTGAACAATATGATTTTATCTTGAATCCTTAATTCCATCCATCCAGATTTGATGCCAACAATTCTCTACACAAAGTCAGTTGCGGATGTTTAGGCCGATCTTCATGAACGTTTTTTGCCATCAAATGGTCCTAGGATTTTTCATCTCAAGCAAAAGATATGCACCCTTGCTCAATGTGACGATACCATGACTAAGTACTATAACAATTTTCGAAGCTGCTGGGATAAATTGAATAATTTGGATCCATTACCGCAATGCTCTTGTTCGGCTCATTATATCATCACCACACAACAAGAGAATTGGCGCTTGTTTCAATTTCTCATGGGTCTCAATCCAAGGTATGCTAATGTTATTAGTCAAATTTTACTAATGAATCCATTACCTAGTGTTGCACGTGCATATGCGCTAATTCTTCAATATGAGTCACATCGCTATATCCAATTGGACTGCCCACTATCAGACCAAACCAGCACTTGGCTTAGCACTCACGGAAATAATGATCCACGGTCGTACACGAATTCCTCATATCATGGACAACCCAGCTCTCTTGGTGCCTCAGCTCCATCCGCTAACCTAGCTAAACGGACGAACATGTCTCGCAATCAAGAAAGATGTGCCCACTACGGCATCCCAAGACATACGTGGGATGTGTGTTATCGACTTCATGGCTTCCCTCCTAACCACAAGCAACGCCGTAGATGGCCATCTACTTCATCCCGGCTCGCAAATAACAAGTCCGGTCATACTTCTGATGCGGCACCTCCACCATTCACAAATGATCAGTATAAGCAATTGATGCACTTGTTGCAAGAGGTAAACATCCCAAAAGCCAACCTCTCAGGTAATGTTCTCGGCTTAACTTTGAATTCATTTAATTCCAATACTTGGGTCATTGACACTGGCGCCACCAAACACATCACATTTGAACCCCATTACCTTACAAACCCGACATACTATTCCTCTCCACATCCCACTGAGAATTCCGAATGGTGTTGGTGTCTCCGTGACATCACACAGTTCAGCCCACCTTACCTCAACTATCTCCCTTTGCGCTCCCTTTTTTAAATACAACTTATTGTCAATCTACAAACTCACTCGAACTTTAAACTGCTCAATCATTTTTTTTTCCTAACTACTGTCTTTTTCAAGACCTCTTGATGAAGAAGATCATTGGTCGGGGCCATAAGCGTGGTGGTCTCTATTATCTAGAGATTCCTACCAAACCTACCGTTCTTTCTACTACAACCTCTTCATCTCATCTTTGGCACACCCACTTAGGACATCCATCTGAGTCAGTTTTATCTACTTTACAACAAACTTTATGTTTTAGTCCAGCAAAACAATTCATTCCATGTGATGCTTGTCATTTATCCAAGCAAACATGTCTGTCTTTTGCGTCTAGCACCATTACTACTTCACGTCCTTTTGAGCTTATTCATGTTGACATTTTGGGACCATATTCCCATTTTACACATAAGACATGTCGTTATTTTTAATCTGTTGTTGATGACTATTTGTGATATACTTGGATTTTTTTGCTTACTTTTAAGTTTAATACAATTGACTCTATGATTCGCTTCTTTACTTTTGTTGAGACTCAATATCAAACCAAAGTCCAAACTATTCAATCTGATAATGGGACTGAATTCCTTTCCTCTCGCTTACAAGAGTTTTTTTGTGCACACAGTGTTCACCACCAACGTAGTTGCCCTCACACTCCTCAACAAAATGGAGTATAAACATCGTCACTTGCTCAATGTTGCTTATGCATTACGTTTTCATTCTAGCATACCTCTTCACTTTTGGGGGGATTGTGTCTTAACTACTACTCATCTCATTAATAGACTACCTAGTCATCTCCTACACAATAAAACCCCATATGAACTTCTTTATGGCAAACCACCTTCCTATTCTCATATTCGTGTCTTTGGCTCATTATGCTATGCTTCCACCGGTCATCTTCACTCCGATAAATTTGGTTCCCGATCTCACCGATGTGTTCTAATAGGTTATCCCACAAACCACAAAGGTTACCGTCTCTATTACCTTCAAGACCAAACAATTTTTACCACTCGCAGCATCATTTTCTATGAACAAGATTTTCCTTTCCATCAAACATCAAACATACCACAACTGAACAGACCTCAGTACTTCCATTACCCATACCCGACCTTGGCGAAACATACCCACCTCCCTCAACCCCAGTCCTTGCACCTACGATTGCACCATCACCAACTGAACCTGAAGCCATGCCTCAGCCATCTCAGCAATGCCATCCACCCAGATATCTTCAAGATTACTACTGCGCTATTATGGCCTCTGATCAATCCTCTTCGGACTCTAAGGTAGCTGAATCATGTGCTCTTTACCCTTTATCCAACTATTTATCATACTCACGTTTCTCACCCACTCATCGTGCCTATTTAGCCTCCATATCCTCTTAATAGGAACCTAAAACTTATGACGCTGCATGTCAATCTCCCAAGTGGCGAGATGCAATGTCTTCTGAGATACAGGCTCTTGAACAAAATGGCACTTGGGAAATTGTTCATCTTTCTCCTAACAAACATCCCATTGGATGTAAATGGGTTTACCGCATCAAATATAATTCCGATAGCACCATTGAGTGTTACAAGGCTCGGCTCGTTGCAAAGGGTTACACTCAAACAGAGGGGATTGATTACCATGACACATTTGCACCTGTTGCTAAAATGGTAGTTGTTCGCACTTTATTAGCTCTTGCTTCAATTCGTCATTGGCCTCTCTACCAATTAGATGTGAATAACACTTTTCTGCATGGTGATCTTGACGAAGAGGTCTACATGAGGTTTCCACCGGATTTTCATACTAAGGGGAAGAATTTAGTTTGTCGACTTAAGAAATCACTCTATGGCCTTAAATAGGCATCAAGGCAATGGTTTGCTAAATTCTCTTTTGCACTACTTGATATTGGTTTTCAACAGTCAAAGGCGGATTATTCACTTTTTACATTAGTCTGTGGCTCTCTCTTGACCATTGTCCTTGTTTATGTTGATGATTTGGTTATAACGGGTGATGATGAAGTTATGATTCAACTTCTCAAGCGATTTCTCGACACACAATTTCGTATTAAGGACTTGGGCACTCTCAAATATTTATTGGGCATTGAAGTTTCTCATTCCAAGTCTGGGATTTTCTTGTCACAAAGGAAATATGCTCTTGATATTTTGTCTGACATTGGTCTTCTTGGTGGACGTCCTATTGATACATCGATGGAACCCAATATACAATTTTCGGAGTCCTCTCCAACTCTTAAGGATCCAGTTTCATACTGCAACTTATTGGTAGATTATTATATCTTACAGTAACTCATCCAAATTTATTCTTTACATTGCAACATCTTAGTCAATTTATGCACTCTCCTCACAAAGACCATTGGAATGCTACCCTTCGCATTGCGCGGTATCTCAAGCATGATCCTGGCACTAGTTTATTTTTCCCATCTAATTCAACTCTTTAACTTAATGGTTATACATATTATGATTGGGCATCATGTTCTACATCCCGACGATCTATTTCTAGCTATTGCATGTTTCTTGGTTCTTGTCCTATCTCATGGCTTTCCAAAAACAAACCATTGTTGCCCGTTCCTCAGCAGAAGCCAAATATCGTGCTATGGTGTCTACCGCATGCGAAATCACATGGCTTCACATGCTTCTCTCGGATCTCCATGTCAACATTATCACTACCAATCTTTTTTGTGATAATAAAGCAGCCATCCACATCGCCACTAATCCTGTCTTCCACGAACGAACCAAACACATCAAGATTGATTGTCACTTGGTTCGTGAAAAAATTCAAGATGGTACTTTGCGTACTCTTTAAGTTCCCAGTCACTCCCAACTCGCGGACTTGTTCACGAAACCAGTCGCACGTGATTTATTTTGTAATTTTAAGAACAAATTGTTGACATGTTTACATTCACCAACTTGAGGGGGAGTATTGGCAAATTGGGTTTATATTAAAGGGCATAATTGCCATTGTATTGTTTTAGCCCTAAACCCTATGTATATATTGTAAATTACTTCATTAATGCAAGTAAGTTCGCACAATCTCTACATTACACCTTACCTCCTCAAGACAACCTCCCTTGAGATCGAGACACTAACACTCCTAAGTTGTGTTTGAGCATCTGAAACTAGATAAATATAGAATACATATACAGCATCATAGAATACAATGTCTTAAATGTTATCCATTGTTCGGAGAGGGTTGATACACGAAAGACAGTGGTGGTCTGAAGATGGCATCATGTCCATTCCCGTTTCGGTCCGTGTTATGTGAATGTTGGATCCGTTGCACATAGTATTGTAAAATACATCGAGAAAGCCAACTTGGCTTGGGATAAAAGATTAGAGCATTCCAAGAGTATCACGACGTTGTGCTTCGCAAGATTTTCAGGAACTTGATCCACTCTTTGCTTAGCAAAAATCTTGGTGTACACATATTTTAACTTTTTTTAACCCGAAAGACTTGAAGCTTTTAGAATATGCAGGCGACGCTGACATATAGATTCACATATAATTTCTTCGGGTATTTTTAGAGTTTGAAAGGAAAGCAAAAAATTACCTTTTATTTTTGTTTAATCCTAAATAAACAAGCCCTTTAATGTATTGATGATATCAGTTACGTCATTCCCATTGGAGCTGATGCTCGAAAAGCCAACACAATGATGGTTAGTCGACGTCAAAAGTTCAGAAACATCAAGAAAATTCGTGATGGTCTGTAAGTGCGTATCATAATAATCAATTGTCTTCAGACGTGCACTTGTAGCAAGAAGGACAAATTTCAGGTCCAAAATTTATGGAAAGTCCACTCAAAATAATCGCATTGCTCTCCTCAACTTAGGGTTCATTTGACAAAGCATTCCCGATGCCCTTGGAGCCCATAAATGCATGTGAGTTTGGGAAAACCTTAGCATTTTAATAGCTCATTTAGAGAAAGCGTTTTGAGTCAATACATAGTTGGTCAAAGCAAACAAGAGTTTAGTAAATTATAATTGAAAAGTGCATTATAAGCAACATTTATATAATTGCGGCTTCAAAAAGACTATATTCCAAAAGTCTTTTGGTGTTTTATGTGATCGATTTAAGCTTTCTACTTGTTAATTTGTTTAAACTGGAAAAATGCAAAGACCTCAATTTCTACAATTTGAATCTAAAAGAACGTATAACAATTTGGAGTGTAAAAATCATATTTCTTTATATGGTTAAAAGATCAAATTCAACAAATATTACAATGTATTAAAAAAACTTATAAATGTAAAAAAGAGTCTCGTGTGAACTCTTTTTCAATTAAATAGGGAATAATTTCAATATAATAAACATGGTCACATATAATCGTGGAAGGAAAGATGTCATCCCTACAAGTATTCTTTTTACTATCTACTAAACTTATAGATAATTGATCACATAAATGTGCCGTGTCAGAAAAGGCATTATTATATGAAGCACCAACCCATCATTTTCATTATTAGGTTCAAATGTAAGTAAATAATTGGGAACCAAATCTACTCTTGTGAAGTAGGTATCATTCAAGGCATTTCTCCATATACAATCATTGAAAGTCATTGTCGCTACTATAATTTTCACTTGTTTTTTATATAGATAACTTGCCACATTCTTTAGAACTTTCCACTTCATTTTCAATACAATAAAGGCTTGCTCAATGCCTTATCATATTGAGGAATGGTCACAATTGAACACTTAACAAGTTGTAAGTTTAGGACCTCGCCAACTTAAGCAAATGATATCTAACTTTTCTATATAGCCCCCGTATCTACTAAATAATATTTACCCATAGTTGTGTAAATTTAATCCCAACGTAGACACACACCTCATGTCTCCAAAGGGCTTTATAGAAGATATGAATATCATTAGCAATGCCTCCCAACGTACTCCAATAAAAATGAATTCCATGTCAAAATTACCCAACCAATATAACTTGAGTCAATGTTTCTTTTCAACCAATAAAATGAATTTAATTGTGTATAGATGCCTCCATTGGAATATGTGCACCATCCATAACTCTAAGACAATCTTAAAACAAAAAGGCAAGTATTAGTTTCTTTATATTGATCATGCATTACTTTAAAATATAGATAAAATCTCCAATTTTTCTTATTTTCTAAACTTCCAAAATTGTGTTGGATCAAACATTTTTCATGTATCACATACTTTTTTACAAACCTAAAGTATGTTCGACCAAGTACCTATTTGTGATTTCTCATAATATTGTAAGTGTTACTTGTACAAACCTATTACCTATACCATATCCTAAAACGTGAAGAAATATTTTGAGCAACCCCGCAACACTAATACTCCTAGATCCTTCAATCATAATGCATTACTAAGTCATGCATTAAATTATTAAATATAATGCTTTTCATTCTAAACATTTGATAGCCCTGGGGAAGATGCTAATGCAATAAGGTGCTTCAAATGCTTAGAATTATTAGCATGTTATGTGGACGAGGGGTATTGGTATTATATTAATGCTTGGAATGTTTCTCAAAATTTAGGATATAGTATACGTAACAAATTAGTGCATGAACATGACACCTGCTATAAACCTTAAGGAGGTACTTTTAGTTTCGCAGAAAGTATGTGACTCAAAAAGGGATTTGATTCAACCATCAAATTGACAACTTAGGGAAGCTTCAGAGAAGATTGAGACTAATCAAAGATTTTAATATTTTAAGACTAATCAAAGATTTTAATATTTTAAGAAAATATATGATCATAAAATAAAAAGGAAGAAAAAATTATAAAACAACAATCACACAGAAACACGACAGTATATTATATTATATTATCAGCATTGAGTAAGTAACTAAGCACGAAGATCTATCGATAGGATCAAAAAGGAATCTGCTCAGTTTCAAAGATGTACGCCGTAATGGGTACCATATTGAGACTATTTATGAGCAAGATAAGGAATACATTAGCATTTCCTCTTATAAGATGGGCCTGAAGACCATCCATGAGAAGCTAGAAGTTTCTTCTATGGGTTTGTATTGTGTCATGATTAAAGCTATTGACACCTACGCTACCACATCCTGGAGATTGGTAAGCCCTGATCAGTTTGGACTGTGGCATGATCGCCTTGGTCATCCTAGCGCTTCAATGATGCGTAGGATAATTCAAAATACAAAATGGCACCCTTTAAAGGATATAAAGGTATTGTTGTCCAAAGATTATAATTATGAGGCTTGCTTACAAGGAAAGCTCATTATCAAACCTTCTATAACAAAGGTTAATTTTGAATCTCATTTATTCTTGCAAAGAATTCAGGGTGATATTTGTGGACCAATACAATCACCAAGTGGACCATTTTGATATTTTATGATATTAGTGGACGCATCCTGTAGATGGTCCCATATTTGCCTATTATCTACACGCAATGTCACATTTGTACGTTTACTTGCGCACTTGAAGTGTGGTATACCGATATGATCAAAATATATTACTCCTCGAAAACGAAGGGGAAAGAATCAAGAATCCGCTCCAGAAGAGCCTGGCGTTGTGCTTACTCCCAAAGAGCTTATTGCCCCTAAAGAGGCGCAAACCCATGAAAGGAGCACTAGCCCCGGGAATACTGAGAATTCCATTACATATTGTAATGAAATTTGGGATCGAAATGAAATCATCATTGATGATGCTTTTGCATTCTCAGTTGCTCATCAAATTATGGATGATGATTGTGAACCACAATCTATTATTGAATGTCGTCAAAGGCAAGATTGGCATAAGTGGGAGGAAGCAATTAAAGCTGAATTAGCTTCCCTAACTAAACGAGAGGTTTTTGGACCTGTAACTCGTATCCCCGATAATGTAAAGCCCGTTGGATATAAATGGGTATTTATCCGAAAACGAAATGAGAAAAACGAGGTTGTTAGGTATAAAGCCCGACTCGTTGCCCAAGGATTCTCCCAAAGACTTGGGATTGATTATAATGAGACATATTCACCTGTGATGGATATGATTACATTTCGTTTTCTCATTAGCCTAGCAATCTTTGAAAGATTGGAAATGCGTCTTATGGACGTTGTGACGGCATATCTATATGGCTCATTAGACTATGATATTTATATGAAAATTCCTGAGGGATTCAAAATGCCTGAAGCATGCACTCCCCGCAATTTATTCTCAATAAAATTGCAAAGATCCTTGTACGGGTTAAAGCAATCCGATCGCATGTGGTATCAACGCCTAAGTGAGTACCTAATTAAGGAAAGGTACAAAAATGATCCTATCTGCCCATGCGTGTTTATTAAGAAATTAGAAACTGGATTTGCTATTATAGCAGTTTATGTCGACGATATAAATTTAATTGGAACTCCAGAAGAGTTAGCTGAAACTGCTGAATATTTGAAAAGGGAGTTTGAAGTTAAAGATTTGGGTAAAACCAAACTTTGTCTTGGTCTAGAGCTTGAGCATAAAGAAAATGGAATAATCGTCCATCAATCAAAGCATATGTTGAAAGATTGTTTAAACGCTTCAACATGGATAGAACTCATCCATTGAGCATCCCTATGGTTGAAAGGTCTCTAGATCTCTAAAAGGATCCATTTCGTTCTAAAGAATATGATATTTGGTCATGAAATACCACATCTCAATACAATTGGGGCTTTGATGTACTTGGCACAATGTACGAGACCAGATATCGCTTTTGCGGTAAATTTATTGGCACGTTTTAGTTCTGAGCCAACTCGGAGACATTGGAATGGAATTAAACATATTTTCTGTTATCTCCGAGGAACCATAGATTTGGGATTATATTATTCCCAGGATTCCACTAACTCTGGTTTAGTTGGATATGCTGATGCTGGATATAGATCCGATCCACATAAGGCTCGCTCTCAAACCGGGTATTTATTTTGTTATAACGGCACCGCTATTTCTTGGCGTTCTACGAAGCAATCGCTAGTAGCTACATCTTCTAACCACTCGAGATTATTGCTTTATATGAAGCTGGAAGGGAGTGTGTTTGGTTAAGATCCGTTATAACACATATTCATAATTCTTGTTGCTTAATACCGGCTACCAATTCTCCCACTATAATTTATGAAGATAATGCTGCTTGTGTTGCACAAGCCAGGGGAGATATATCAAAGGTGATAGGACCAAGCATATCTCGCTGAAATTTTTCTATACTCATGAACTCCAAGAAAGTCGGCAAATTGATGTTAAACAGATTCAATCCATAAATAATCTTGCAGATCTTTTTACCAAATCATTGTCAACATCAAGTTTGGAGAAATTAGTATATGGCATTGGTATGAGGCGAGTTCATAAGATGTAAAATTAATTAGGCCTAGAAGTGGCTGTATGGCTCTATTGAGGGGGGAGATATTATAAACTATGCATTGCAGCATTGATATGCGGCTAGTTTACAAGATGTAATAATGATTAGTCCCAGGAGTGGCTATATATACATTGCACTCTTTTTTTTCTTTATGTCTGGTTTTTTCCCATAGGGTTTTTCCGGCTTAAAGTTTTTAATGAGATAATTAATGCATCCATAAAAAAGGAGATATCATAACATTTGTGCTCTGCACTCTTTTTCCCTTTTGTCCGGTTTTTATCCCACCGGGTTTTTCCGGCTTAAGGTTTTTAATGAGGCAGTATCATTCGATGCACATTTGTAATGAATATGATGAATATTCAAGGGGGAGTGTTATGAAATACATGAATGGATAGAATACATGAATGAATATTCATTATATTCATCTTATCCAATGTACTTATTATGGTACATTTGTATCAAATGTTCTAAGTACATCTCCCTATACAATGAACGTTCATCCTATACATGTATCATTCGATTTGATATTAATGATAAGTACATTCTTGTTCTCCTATAAATAGGAACAATACCAATCACATAGTGCATTGATTCAATCTAATTTCATTATATATTTGCATAAAAATAAAACAACTATTTATGTTTGGGCAAGTTAGTATCTATACACAACCAAATTCATTTTATTGGTCGGGAACACCGATCAGCATTGGTTCATGATAATTGTATTTTCTATGAAATTGAGGCGTGATGTACAATTTATCATTGGCTGCATGTAACTTATTTATGTTTGGATTGATTGGGACTAATTGGGAGAGAACAACTCACGATTATCATATTTTCTTTGCCCTTATAGCAGATTACATTTCCCTATGTGTAATCCTATTCCCAAATCTTCTTGGGAATCTGAACAAACAAAATTTTCATGGGAACTGATTTTTTTCACACAACATCCTTTGGATTTCTCTATATTCAAAGTCGAAAGCTGCAACACTACATCCATATAACCTGTATACATCTACAAAGGAGAAAGAGGTATTGAAATACTCAAGTTTTAAAGTGAAGCGTGGAATCTATTAGAAGCTGAAAACCATATCCATGATCCGTAAAAGAGGAAAGGGGTATGATTGTTCATGAACTTTAATTCCATTTCAAAGTCTACTAACATATTAGGTAAAACCATCCAAGAACTTCCGCAAAGTGTTTTGAGATCATAGTCCTCACAACCCTTCACATGCACCTTCATAAGATGCTTTTACAAAAGCACACTAAAAAAAAAAAAAAAAAAAAAAACAAAACAAAACTTGGCTAGAGCCTGCACTCTTATTTTCAGTAGTACAATAATTCACTTTTAAAGTAATTGTCAAATAAGAGGACATCGCTAGGATTGGTTTCATCAAAAATTTGTAGAAAATAATCTATATTATTATTATTTTACATAGAGTGATTACAAGGTGTATATATGCAGGAATAGATGACCTAAATTAGGTAAGAAACCTATTTAGTTAAAGATCCTAATTAGCCCCTAATCTCTATCAATAGCTAATTTACAGCTAACAAAATCAAATCAAGTCGTATAATATCACATAATATTCCATATAATTGGGGGGAGAGATTATAGAAGATTTTCCAACACTCCCCCCTCAATCTGGCTTGAAGATATCTCATAGACAGCTTGCTCATTAGACGAACAAATTGCCTTTTATGCAGTCCTTTGGTTAGAACGTCAACAGCCTATTCATCACTCAAAATATATGGCATACAAATCAGTCCGCTATCAAGTTTTTCTTTGATGAAGTGTTTATCAACTTCCACATGCTTTGTCCATTCATGCAACCAAGGATTATGAGCAATTGGAATTGCTGCCTTATTGTCGCAATACACTTTTATTGGTATGGAACTCGGGATCCCTAATTTATCCAATATACCTTTAATCCACATAACTTTGTATACACCATATGCTACTGACCGAAATTCAACTTCAGCACTGCTTCTTGCCACCACACTCTGCTTTTTACTATTCCAAGTGACTAAATTACCACCAACAAACGTGCAATAGCCTAAAGTAGATCTCCTATCCATATTGCTTCCAGCCCAATCTACATCGGTGAACACCTCAATTTCCAAATGTCCATGTTTCTCAAACATTAGACCCTTACCAGGACTTCCCTCTCAAGTAGCGTAGAATTCTATATACTACTTCAAAATGCCTCGGCCCTAGTGAGTGCATGAACTAGCTCACCATACTTACTGCAAATGATACGTCAAGTTGAGTGTAAGATGAGTAAATAAGTCAACCAACAAGCCTTTGATACCTTTCTTGGTCTATCACTTCTTTAGCCTTGGTAGGTTCAAGTTTCATATTTGGTTTCACAGGTGTCTCTACCACTTTACATCCTGATAAACCTATCTCTTTGAGCAAATCAAGAACATATTTGTGTTAGTTTACAAATATGGCATTCTTAGATCTCGCAAATTCTATTCCAAAAATATATTTCAACACACCAAAATCCTTAACCTCAAACTCCTCAACCAGCTTCTCTCGCAAGCTTTCCAACTCAACTTTGTCATCACCAGCCAGTATTATATCATCAACATAGACGATTAGAATTGCACGCTTACCTTCCTTTGAGTGTTTATAGAATAGTGTGTGATTCTCTTGACTTTGGTGATAGCCAAACCTTTTAACCACCTTCCCGAACTGTCCAAACCACGCTCTTGGAGATTGTTTAAGTCCGTACAACGACTTTTTTAATATGTAGACTTTGCCTTCATTTTCTACAAAACCTTGTGGCAAGCTCATAAACACTTCCTCCTCCAAGTCGCCATTCAAGAATGCATTCTTCATGTATAATTTACAGTCAACAATCTTTTTTTTCTTCTCGTGCATGTAAGGGCCAATCGATCCTCAACTCGCCATCTTCCACTTTGGATCCAAAGATAGTAAAATCCGAACAAAATTTATCTTTTTGGCAATCTAACCTCTTTTCTAAGAGGGCAAAAGTCTCATGATAGTCAACTTCATATGCCTGAGTGAACCCTTTCACCACTAGCCTTGCTTTATACTGCTCAAACAAATGAGTGGGAAGGACAGGAGAGTTTGAGTGCCATAGAATCTCTTCACTAACTTCGGCATTCTCTCCCTAGAGAGATTTGTTAGAAAAAAATGGTTGTGACTCTATAAAGGTTACATCCATAGTAATATGAGTTTTTCCAGTATGTGGATTGTAACACTCGTAATTGAAAGAGCTAGTAAAAACACCTAGAGGGGGGTGAATAGGTGTGAAAATAGATTTTACAAAATACAGTGAAAAACTTTACTTTTAACCTAAGTCTGATTGACTGTAGACCTTGCAGAAGGAATCAAACTTTAACAAATGTTTTCAATCGCAGAAGGATATCGCAATAAGTAAAGTAAAGGAGCTCAAGGAAGAAAAAAGGAATACATAATTTATAATGGTTCGGGCTTAGATTAAGCCCACGTTCACTCTCCCATGTTGACAGCCTTCTAGCTGGTTTTCACTAAGAATCAAAAGAGAATTTACAATCTTTGGATCTCGACTTCTTAGTAAAGAGTCTCTACTGCTCTCACGAAATTACAGTGTAAGTCTCTCTCTCTTTTGAGTACAAAGATGAGCACAGTGTAAGAAATAACAAGTGAGAAGCTTCAAACTTTGGAATTCTTCTTTCACGCACTCTATCGAACAACTAGAGATGCCTCCTTAAATAATCCTTCGTGCCTTCTCGACCCTTTGCACTTTCCAAAATAATTCTTCCAATCAACCCGTTGGACAAAATCAATCAAAGAGATCTTCGAGCCATTTGAAGATTGTTATGAAAACCCGTCAATCATATTCACCCATACAATTAGGATCTTAGTTTCCATAAGTATATTCTTTCCAAAATGATTTGATGTATCTAAATTGATTCTAATAAAGATAACCAATCTCGTAGGTGATATTTCTAATCAAGATACCATATATATCATGTATGAACTGAACCTTTGAAGAAAGAAAGATAATCCTGAGTCTGATTAAGTCTTCATTCTTCACTTGCGTTTAGTTTGGAAATTATCAAAGTGGGCAAACTTATGTTGTAAGATAGACTTTGATAGAAAAGTCTGGCGATCTTCAAAACAGAATTTAGATAAATTTTGTCAATTTCAAAACATCATAGAAATTTTCTCCAACAGTAACCTCTTTGATTAGGTACATACCTATAAACACACACTTTTCAGCCCGAGGTTCTAATTTGAATCAACACTAAATTGGGAGATAGACAAATGCAGTACAACCAAACACCCTTAGAGGAATATCAGGAAAAAAAAAAAAAAAAAACGAGCTGTGGGGTACACTTTTTTGAAACAATCTAAGGGAGTAATGTAGTTTAATACCCGAGTAGGCCACCTATTAATTAGATAAGATGCTGTTAGCATAGCTTCCCCCATAAGTATTAGGTACATGCATTGAAAAACTGAGGGCACGGAATACTTCAAGGAGATGGTAATTTTTGCGTTCGGCAATGCCATTTTGTTGGGTAGTAGTTCGGCAAGTTAACTGGTGAAAGATGCCTTTTTCTTTCAAAAAAAACTCCCCAAATACTGGTTATAATATTCAGTACCATTATCAGTACGAAGAATATTAATAGTAGTAAAGAATTGAGTCATAACCATTTGATAAAAAATTTTGAATAAGGACTTAACTTCAGATTTGGCGTTCATCAAGTATGTCCAACATAAACGGTTATGATCATTTATAAAGGTGACAAACCATCGTTTCCCAATTTTTGTTGGCATGGGTGAAGGACCCCAAACATCACTATGGATTAAATAAAATGGTGATGATGCACAATATTGTTTTGGACTATAATGAGTACGATGACTTTTAGAAAAAAGACAATTGTCACAATATAATGAAGAAACATCCACATCTTTGAACAAATGAGAAAACAAATGTTTCAAGTATCCAAATCTAGGATGGCCTAATCTAGGGTGCCAAACCATTATTTTGTCTTGAACAGAGGAAGAACTGAAAGTTCCATACGCATGAGCTTTTTTATCAAAGGCAAACTCTTCAAAATAGTAGAGACCATCCCTCATCCTAGCACTACCAATCGTCTTCCCCGAGATCTAATCCTGAAACTCACAATGGGAAGCAAAAAAGACAACGCGACAATTAGACTCTTTAGAAAGTTTACTAACAGCCAATAGGCTACAGGCTAACTTAGTAACATGCAGTATATTATGAAGTGTAATAGAATCAGAAAGTGGAACTGATTTTTTGCCTACAATAGATGAAAAGCTCTCATTGGCAATCCGAATTTTTTGGTTTTTGGGGCAAGGAATATAGGATTTGAACAAATATGGAATATTAGTCCTATGGTCGGATGCCCCTGAATCAATGATCCAAGGTATAGATTGTGAACAATAGGAGATGGCATTTAGATTTCTACCTTGGTGGGCAATCGAAGCAATAGGATTACCCGATACGGACCCAGCCTGAAGTAGCGGCAAAAGATGGTCTAGTTGTTCTTTGCTGAAAGGGAATGCAATGGCCTCATTAGTTGTAGGAGGCATACGCTGAGATGACTTATTATCATGGCTAAATGAAGCTAGTCTCCTGGTCTCACTAGTTGTAGAAGCTGGACGACCATGAATCCTCCAACAGGTCTCCCGTGTATGACGGGGTTTGTTGTAAACATCACACCAAATACAGGGTTTCCCATCTGATCTTCGCAAGTTAATATGGATTTTGCTTACATTTGCCTTAAAGACTATTGTTGCCAAAACACAGCCCTTCTTGTCTTTGGAGATAACCAATACTGAACCTTCCAATGATCCGTTCTTTTCACCGATGGCTACCTTGCCCAGCATTATTCCCCGTCTACTTTCTTCTCTTCGAACCTTTGAGAAGACCTCTCCAATAGGTGGAAGAGGCTACTTCCCAAGTATTCTGCCACGTACTTGATCAAACTCATCTCTAAGCCCTGCTAGGAAAGTGTAGATACGTTTTGCTTCTACAATTTTCCTGTACCGATTACCATCTTCAATACACATCCACTCATGGTCATTGAATACATCCAACTCCTGCCACAAATGTTTCAAAGAGTGAAAGTATTTTATGATAGTTTCCTCTCCTTATTGCATCTTCCCTAGCTTCAAGGTTAACTCATTGATTTGAGATTGATTACCCAAATCTGAATACATCTCACACACCGCATCCCAGAGTTCCTTAGCAATATGATAGCCCTGATAGTTTGCACCAATATCTTCTTCCATGGAGTTGATTAACCACATCATAATTGTTGAATTCTCTACATCCCAGACAGCCCAAGTGGGGTCATTTGTCTCTGGTTTCACGTTATTTCCGGTCATATAGCCAATCTTTCCTCTACCCCGTATATACATTCAAACGGATTGAGACCACCGAAAAAAGTTATCACCATTCAACTTTATAGAAGTGATCTGAATGGGATGAGGTTCGGTGGACTTTGTGAGAAGTGATGGGGGGTTAGACTAGGTGGTTGATGATTCGTCTGACATAGTGATCGAATGATCAAAGGAAAAAATTAAAAAATTACCCAAGGTAAATAGATAAAGGACCTTCGGGCTCTAATACCATGTAGAAAAGAATCTATATTATTATTTTACATAGAGTGATTACAAGGTGCATATATATAGAAATAGAGGACCTAAATTAGGTAAGAAATCTATTTAGGTAAAGATCCTAATTAGCCCATAATCTCTATCAATAGCTAATTTACAACTAGCAAAATCAAATCAAATCACATAATATCACGTAATATTCCATATAATCGGGGAGAGATTATAGAAGATTTTCCAACACATTCCAACAAAATTCGAAATGTCTAAATTGCTTTAACTCTAAAAGAGCTCTAGGTCTTCTAGCTCTAGAGATGTGGATTTCGATTCTGAATACAAGCAAACCCAGAGGATATTGTGTGAGAAAATTCATACTGGTCGTAAGGAGATTTAGCCCAAGGCTTTACAGGAGGAAGTATCAAGGGATTACACAGGTGTATGAACCCACCAGAGATGCTATCCAACAAGCCTTAACAGAATTTCAAGCAAACAATCCTCATCAACCTATACAACCATCTCAAAATCATCCTTAGTTGTTTTAAGACCCTTAGGATGGACCACTTTCTCGCTACCACTTTCTCGCTATCCTTGGGATTATTTTCCACATCCTACTGATCAGAGTTTAGACAACTAACCACAACCGTCAATTGCTCACCCAGAATCCCATGCCAGTACTAGCAATAAGAGAGCATCTCCAAATCTAAAAGAGCTAGAGCACTCTTGAGAGCTAAAGCAATGAAGACATTTCAAATATTTTGATGAAGTCAATCCTAATGATATCCCCTCATCTACGGATTGACCTTTTAAATTCAATTATTGTACCACTGAAAATAAGCATCTCAGCTTTAGACTGTGTTTTTTGTGTGCTTTTGTAAAAACATCTTAAGGATGCATGCAAAGGTCTTATATTTTTCTGGTCTATTATTGTCCTATGGTTGTATCGTTAAAGGTCTATATCACCAATATAAGGGTACTATACTTCAATTGTGAAATAAGATCAAGTTTGGATAATTCTATAGCCTACGCTTCTCCACCTCTACCTAAACACTTTCGTGCTTTACCTTAAGGTCCAATATCATTATATGTATATAGTTGCATTATTAGGTTGATAAGGTGAACTGGTTCTAAGTATGCGATCCACTTGCCAATTTGTAAGTCCTGGGAATCAAAAAATTATTGGAATCTAAGAGTTTCATGGTATAGATTCATGGTGTCTAGAGACTAAAATGAAATCCCTTTTTAAGGCCAAGAGAAGGGCCATGATATGGGATAGCATATCTGTCTCAAGATATCCATTAGGCTACGTTTAGTTGTCTGGATTTCTAATCATGATAAGATTTGATAGGATATGATATAAAATATAAGGATTTTGTTATATCATATCTACTGTCTAATAATTGCAATAATTAATTCGAATATATTCATATCGTATCACGTATATTGTTTGGTATGAACGACATATCAATATAAATGAACCAAAAATTTTACAAATGGAGATGATAAAAGTCTCTTGTGACACTCTTGCTTAATTTTTTTTTTTCCTTTCTTTTTTAATTTTTTAATTTTTTTAATTTTTTTTTCCCCTTCCATCATTCTCTAATAAAATTTTATTAAATAGTAAATTGTACTAATATACCTAAAATACCTAAAATATATATTTATATTTATATATTGAATTTCTATTATAAGATAAATTAAATTTGAATATATAATTAAAAATAAGATTGAATTAAGATACTAAATTATTATTTTTGTCATTTTGAATAGATATATAATTTCAATTTTTTAATCTACGAAGTCTTTTATTCAAGATTAATAAATTTCCTACTATGAATATTAAAAATTATATCTACCTTCATCCTACCTCCCCGTAAGATAATTTTATCCAACCTATGTCATCTTTATATCCAATTCTATTCTATCTTGAACAAGTACCAAACACAGAATATAATAAATTTTATCATATTCTAAATTTTATCATAACTGCCAAGCACTGCATTTAATCTATATAAGTACGTATATGTCACATGCCGATTAAATTAGCATTATATTAGGTAAATACTATTTAGTAGATTCTGAATATTGAAATCCCACGGAATATATGGTAAGTTTGCCAACGCGAGCTTCAAATGTATCCATCCTCTCACTTGGGCAAGATATATTTTAAGCATCAATTACATCATATGCCTAATCTGTCTTGTCTTGTACCTATTTTTGGGTGCTTCTTCAAATAACCGAGTAACTGCGAAGTTGAGACAAGCATATGAGCCAGCTTTATGAGCTCTGTAAGACTGGAGCGGAAGTACCATATTGTCTAAGGAGAATAGCTGCTTACGAAATCGGATTGTTCACCACCGGCTTATGTGTTCTTTGATTTGATGGTGATAATCAAATTTCAACAAAAAAGTTACAACAGAGAAGTTTCGAGCCCAAGAGTTTCTGAAGGTGAGTTGTCACAAGAAATGAAGGCCAAAGAGTTTGCTTGCGTGGGGCAAGCATTTGTCCTTCGATTTGCTTCCATAGCTTCTTTCTAAGACTATAAAAAGATTAGAATGCAAATCAATTGTCTCTCATGCTACAAGATTCTATTATTCTGCTGAATAGAAATAAGTTACAACATCTGCTCAATTAGCTTCTAATGGGGATATCACAATATACTATTTCATATCCCAACATTCTGTTTAATAGAGGCAGCTTTCCTGTTCTATAGAGGCAAATTGCACCGGGAAAATTTCATATCCCAACATCTCTCTCTCTCTCTCTCTCTCTCTCTTCCCGCTTGGGGTCGAGGTGGGGGTATTTTGATCGCATTACATGGAAATTTTTTACACAAAAAATGCACTTAAGCTTACTAGCCCAGCTTTGGAGTCATCTCAGCAAGTCTGAAGAGCAGAAGACATCAAAGAGGTTGCCTGAAACACTAGTCAAAGGATGTAATTTTGTTGGGTGGCTACAAAAGCAAATAGTATCATGGCAATAACAACAGAAGAAAATGGTTAAGAAAAGCTTTAATTGGATGATATACCGAGAATCTACAGAAGTGACGGTGAGTTTTTGCTCTGCTGGGGAATATAATTATTCAATGACCAAAGAAATTTCCAGATATCCAAATTCAAGAGCCTGATAGCTGGACAATTATTTATTATTTAAAAAAAAAAATCCGACATAAGATGCAATGTGCCATCTAATCACATTAGAATTGATGATAGCATTAACATGTATCCTTTCTTTATATTGGATAAGCAACAGTGACGTAACGTACATCACAGGAAAAAAGAAAAGACGAGAAATCTAGGGAAAAGCCCCACATAAAAAATCTCACCTCTACGTTGCAAGCTTTCCAAACAAAATTCCTCCAAATACAAGGGCTCCAAACCACTTGTTGGACACAAATCTGCACCGCACAAATGCGTGAGAGATTTACAGAGTATGAATTTTGAATAGCAAGACTTGTTCAGTAAAAAGGAAAGTACATACAGGAGATATTTGGCAAATTCTGAAAGAAATTTACACGTTAAATGATTGGAACAATAAACCAAGATGTTCCCATTGACATGCAAAAATATGTCCCCCACAAAATAATTATGTTCTAATAGCTTAGAATTACTGTCATCAAAGAACTACATTATATTCTTTGACAAGCCAAAGAATACTATGAACATGCAATCCCATATTCATTGATGAAGCCAATAAGCCCAAGGCTTCCACTCTTGATCACCATAAACATGAGCAACTAGAGAAAATGTCACATTACCAACAACTAAACATAGTTAAACATGTGATCCCTGAGGAAAATGATATTGATTTCACGTTTAAACTGGACTTTGTGTCCCTCACTAAAAGGCCATTCCAAATGTTAATCGCCTATATCTTGGAAAGAAACAAATAATTTTTTTTCACAAATGAAAGAAACAGAACACTTCACTATTATAAAGAACTGTTATGAAAGACCTTTAAAGGGGAAAAAACTTATCTTAACTAAATGGCCGTCAAGGCATTCGTAATACTTGGAAAGTAATTATACACTTACTTTGGGTAGATTGTTTGAGTTACATATGATGACTGTGTCCTCCTTCTGTGTTCTTAATATCGATTCTATGCACTATTTGGCTCAACGAAATGAGGTTAAAAAACTAAAGATGTTGAAGTAAACTACAGAAAGAATTATAGCTCAACTTATGCAAAAAATGAAAAGGTAAGGGGTTTATTGCTTGGCTCGACCCAAAATACATACTTTCGGTTACAATCGGCACGGCATGATAGATCAACTGTCAATATCTGCCACGCTATATGTCCAGAAGCAGCAGTAAGAAATGCATAGTATGGCCATCCTGCTCCACATGCATCATAGGAAAAAAGAAAATGAGCTTGCCATTAATATTGGAAGTCAAAATCCTTAGACGAGAGAAAATTAATACCAATATCAGCATTATATCCACAGAGTGCAAGACTGCTGATGCAAGCGATTCCAAAGCCAGAGATCCATTCCTTCGACAAATCTCCAAATCTCAATGCTGTTGATCTTACACCCACTTTAACATCGTCTTCTTTATCCTTTAAAAAGGAGGAAACAAATCTCAAGAACCTAAATGTGGTGATCAGTTATAACTAAATATATATTGCTATTGACCAAAACATTGGATTGGTGATGCTGGAGTGGGCTTTTTTGGGAGTGGGGTTGAGGATGGAGAGAGATTCCAAAGAAGGAAGAACTTTAAAGTCTAGGAAAAACAGACAAAGGCTAAAGAGAGAGCCAAAAAAAGGATCCTTCATGCATAAATTGAATAATCTCACGCATTACCAGTCCAATCCAAGTACCAAAGAATACAATGCAAGCTAGTTCCTACATTCATGGAGACAACATGGGATATAATCTTTATGCTCACGTAACCACTATCTGAGACTCGATAGTTATTCCAGTAATTGCATATTCATTTGAGTTATGGAATAATATGCAGCCACGCATTTCATGCTTGTTTGAGGAATAGCAATGAGCCTAGTAAGTTGTCCCCTCTTAGCATTTTTCATCCAACAAATTCAAAATGAACATAAAAACCACATCTTCCAAGAATCTCTCAGAATTAAAATATATTGAGCAACTCGAATCCATTTGTCAAAAATGAATATGTTCTCCATTTTGGTTCTACCTTGTTGCTTTTGATAATCCAACTCATGTGCTTTCCCTGTAAGATTTCATCTAATAATCCCCTTCTCTGGATTCTCTACCTAGAATCATCGGTGATTATTGTCCTTTTGCCTTACACTTTATTGCTTTTTTCTGGCAGAGAAACAGATCTCATTTCACAGAAGTTATGAAACTTCACCACATTCCTAACTTTTTTGGAGGAGTATCATTGAACCAATTGATATACCATTCCAGAAACGTCCAACCACTGAGAAAATGTACTGAAATTAAGTATAACTTGCAAAAAAACTCAAAATGCAAAAGGCATTTCATAAACTAGTCAACAAGTTTCACGAGATACGGTCAGATACCTGGTGTGCATATATAGTGTCATACACAAGAGTCCAAAAAACTCCAGAAAAATATAGAGGAAGCACGATATAAGGATCCAAACTTCCTCTAACGGCAGCCCATCCAAGTAAAGCTCCCCAATTGAAAGTCAAACCTAGATAGGCCTGTGGCTGCATTGGCATTGAAAATTTCCTAGACGTCAGTCAACAGATAATGTCAATAAAAAGCACGATAGAAAGATTACAACCGCCGCAACAAATAGAAATCCAGTCTTATTACCCAAAATGTGAACCTTTTCATCAAGGGATAAGAGAAGACAAGCAACAAAGAAGAAGCTCCGAGTATACGGCTGTCAAAAGATAATGAAGCTTTAATCATTGTGAAAAGAAGAAAACAGCTAGTGCATATTTTATGACCACTACTACATGCTTTTATATCAATTATTTCTCAATATACAAAAATCAGATATCAGAAAGCTATACAGATTTTTTTTTTTTAAAAAAAAAAAAAAAAAGGCCAACATCCTTTATCACATCAATCTTCCTTTTAAAGATGGATGGAACAGCAGAAGTTTCTCATTGTTGAACCTAATTCTGGTATATTACCGAAAGCTGAAAGTCGACAACAGCAAGCTGATTACAATATTATGGAAGAAACAAAAGGTGAATATTGTTACTAAGAAAAGAAAGCAGCTGCTAATGGCTATTGGACACTACAAACCATAATGAGTTAGCACAAAAAATGGAATAAGCTGGCTAGGGCCTTCAATCAACCAAAGCCTATGCATCCTACAGAAGTAGTAGAACATAATGACAGCAGAATTTACAATCACCAACTTCATCCTAAAATTGTTTAGGTTTTTAAGCCTCAATCACCTGTATACTGTTTATAGCTCTGCATCCTGTCTCTTGAGGTAACTCACAGAACACTTCAACCAGTAACAAGACATCACAATAATGTATTAGACTTTCCTACTCAGAAAATTGTGGGACCAAGTTGAAAGGGTTGGTACTTTGGCAGTAAGGAATGATGAACACCTGAATGAACTTCACCAAGTAACACAGTTTCGTGCTTATGACATTTTAGTAATGACTGCTTAAAATAACTTTTAAGGATGACTTTATTTGTCTTTAAAGGAAACTATTAGCCAAGGACATAAAACCTGAGCATTCCACTTCTCCATAAAATATCAATTTGAATCTCAAAGGAGCTTGCAAAACTAGCGAAAGCTTATCACACAGTGTCTGAATAGGACATAAAACTGAGAATAACCTGTAATTATTCAACTGTAGAAGAATTCCAAGACCTAAAAGCAATTGAAACCCAAGGAAACAAAGCCCTTGAAATGGTGTCAAAAGACCACTCGCGATTGGCCGGGACTTTGTTCGCTCCACCTAACAGAAAAAGAGTCAAACATAAATTAAATGGCAAAGAAACTTAACAAATTGGTCTCATAAAAGAGAAATTCCAAGAACTTTGGCTCTTAGCAATCCATGATCTATTTCTGAGAAAATAATAAAGCTTTATTCAGCAGCAAAAGATAAATGAACCTTAAAGCAACCAGAAAAGTTAGGGAAAATAAAGAAAAGGTGCTCAGAAAAATACAAATTGACTGTGTCATTCTTTAGAATTTCAAGATGAATTGGGCTTTCCAAATACAATAAAAAGCAATAATTTTAAATTGACAGGTGAATGGCGAACTTATGATTTACTTTATATATTTTAATTTCATAAAAAGTTGATTTAAACCCTAGATTGTAGAGCAACTACTAGGAAACTATCATAGTCAAACCAGAGAACTCTAAAAAAAATTATTCAGGCATGCAGAAATTGTAGGCTACATTTAAACAGACTAAAACTTAAGGGAATCCAACTAAAATTGAGATAGAAACTTTTACCAAGTTTCCAATCAACCCAATAGTGCCAAGCTGACAACCAGTATAAGATGTAAGAGGTTAACTTCAAAGTAGATTTACCTAGAAAGGGGAAGAGCAGAACAATCATTTAAAAAAGGTGGGTAAAGACAAAATAGAGGAAAAGAATTTTCTTAGAATAAACACACTAGATGTATAACATTTTCAAGTCTTAGAAGGCTACGACTTTTCATGAAAATGCAAATAATTGCCATGAAGCAACAACTATGCCAAGGAAACAATTCATCTAAAAGACCTTGATTCGATGGGAGAAGTTAAAAATGTTATTCATTATAACATTAGCGTTCAACCAAATTATTCAACCAATCCATGTGCACATTCGAGTTATTCAACCAAAAAAAAAGACAGAAAAACATATACACAGTAATAAGCTTACCATCACATCAATGTCCCTATCAAGGAGGTCATTGACAGTGCATCCCGCACCTCTCAACAGCAAAGCTCCAGAACCAAAAAGCATCAACATCTTAAGATCAGGAAGGCTTCCTGGGTTTGCTGCCAGCGTGATTGACCTAGAATTGGTTGGATGTAAGCAACAATAAAACTCGATCAGCATATCCATATCATGTTAAAACAGCACCATGAAAATCTTTATTCCTTGGTTTAAAGCCTAATCCACAGGCAAAACAATAATGAGGGGCATAGAAGGTATATGAATTCACATTATACTGACAAACGGAGGAAGCAAGTATAACTGAACATAGACAATTAGGTTCGAAACAGTGATATATGAGGGGGCCTGCAGCAATAGCAGTCAAACATATTGTACATGCTTACAACAGTTCTAGGTGGATAGCCCCTAACAGTACATTCAAAGCTTTTTCACAGAATCCATTAGACCACTCAATGGCATGCATACACCCCAAACAACATAATTTCTTGGCATCATCCCATGACTACAATGAACCAACACTCTCTTTATAATCATTCATGTTAATGTCTTGTGTAGAATGTTAATTAGCCCTGAGGACTATTTTAAGTCACAGCAATATTGCAACCGAAAATGAGCTTATCATTAACATTGAGAAATTTTCTCTCCCCTTAGTTTCAAAGGGCATTGAGGAAGCGGCACTATTAGTGTTTGACATAAAGATATGTTTTTCTTTTGACGATTCATAAAGAACTTCATTATAAGAAATATGATACATCAGAAATGTACAAGCACAGAAGCAAAGTTCATAAACAAATGAAAGTAGAACATCACTAGACAAGACAAAATCAGAGCAGAGTGCAAAAATAAAAGCAATCGAAGCTTGAGATTCCTCAAGACAATCTTTTGTTAGGTCCTTCCCAAGCACATAACACAAGACAAAGCAGTGCAGTGCTTCAAGGCCAAAGTTACAATGAGGAAAAAGATTAATCAAAAGAAGATGATCAATGGAATCATCCTGATTTTTGCACATATGATGCCAGTTCAAGAGAGTAAAATTTTGTTTTCTGAGATTTTCAATAGAAAGAACCTTATTCCAAGCTACAGTCCAACAAAAATAAGATATTCTACAGGGAACATGAAGTAGCCAAATTGCTGTTGAGAGAGAGTGAGGAGAGAAAATTCCCAAAATAAACATATTTAACACTGGAGGTCTTATTTTCTATATAGTACACCATCTTGTCATCCCGAAAATAGAAACCACAAAACTTAGCAAATTGGTGAAGAGCTAGGACAGAATCAATTGGAGATAGCTCCCAATCTGGAAAAAAAAAATTGTGAAAAATGAGTTCAAATGACAGTAACCACCCTCCAAAAACACATGTAGTCTGAAACCATCAAAGTCTTGTTTCATACAGAGGATTATCTTTTAGCCCCACAAAACCGTGCCTTTGCCTTGGAAAAGGATGTCATTGCTTGAACCCACATTCATTTCCAGATTCATTCATTGGCTAAATCCTAATCCTCAGAGTGTTGTCAAAAATAAATCAGTTCAGATATAAGCAGCATCTCATAATAACTTCCTTTAAAAACAAAGAGACGGGCTGTAGAATTTGTCTCCCTTTCAAAACAAAGAGTCAGCTGCAGAATTTTACATTACCATGGTCTCCTCACTTGCAGTTCAAGTCACTACTCCCCTACTTCTGATAATCCTTGTAATAGTGATCTATCAATGCCTTTGTCAACTCCCAAATGCCAATGCAGAAAACAAAACCCTATACATGAATAATGCAGCACATACAGGCAGTACAAGTTGCAAGAGAATCGAAACAAATTTAGTTGCTCCTCTTTGAGTCATTCTATCAAACACGTCACGGTGGTTTCTCCGAAACCACTCGGGCTTTTTCAGTGTCGTAGAAAGAGAAACCAAAGCAGCCCCCATAAAACCGTAAAGCCTCTTACCACATACAAGGCCAAGCAAGCAACCAGGTCCCAATAGGCTTATCCAAGCGAGCAAGGTGAGCATAAGGCCTCGCCTGTCTCGGCAAATACAAGTCGATCCAAGACGCCCCGATCTTGGGCACTTTCTCGTCACCACCACCACCACACGACCCGTCGTCTTTGCCATTCCCATCATTCTTGGCGCTCTCCGCCACGCTCGAAAAGCCCACGACGGACCCACCATTCGGACATCCAAAAGACCCGAAATTCCTCCGCGAAAAATCCAAACCGGCACCGCGGGACGACGACCCATGAAGCCGCTCGGCACCATCCGGGCCGAACAGGCATCTCCCGATCAGAGCAGAGAGCGAGGGAGCGAATTTCCCCGACGAAGCTTCATGGGTCCATACGTAGCCGCGGAAAAGATCGTCTCGGCATCGCGCGCCGACCCCATTGTCGCAGCTGCGATACAAGACCGACGACCCCCACGTCCGAAGCTTGGTCTTTAATCTCCTCGCGTACATCGCAGCCAATGCCAGCACGCGCGACGAGAATTCTCTCGCGGCGGGAAAGGGAAACTACCGGTACGCTTTCAAGAATCTCGCGCCGGTTTCTTGGAGGATTTTCGTGTCACTCGCAGATCATAGATCGCCCGCCAATGAGATGAGTTGCGATGCAGGGGGAAGAGAGAGAAGTGAGTTGAAGCCAAACCAGACAACCTGCCTGTTCTGCTCTCGTTTATGAACAGGAAGAGCGGCGAACGGACAGACTACACGTTTAATTCGGCTTTTGGGGGAGATGTTAGTACTTTCGGGGTAAAACGAGTTTTCCGAAAGACAAATAGTACTTAATAAATGATAATTTTAAATTATATTAAAAAAAATAACTTTGACTTCAAATGTCATTTGACAAAAATTATATTTCGTAAAGAAATTTTGTTAATTTAAAAAAAAAAAAATAGTTTCAAATAAGCCGCAACAACGACTAGGGTCAAGACTTAGAGTCCAAAGTTGAGCTAAAAGACAAAGCCAAAAATGTGCATTTGTTTAATGGATTTTAGAGTCTCAAGTTCAATTTGAAATATTGAACCATACGGACTAGAGTCCATATGATTTTATTCATTTTTCAAATTAAATATTTTTGTTTTTTTGCAGATGTTTATTGCGTTGTCTGATGCTAAACAAAGTTAGGCAAAAAGTTATTGCTAAAGCTGTACTAATTTGATAGGACATGGGTAAAAACATATATATAAGGCTAATAACATGTGTGTCACATTTATTCAAAAATTCATTTTCATAGCATAAAAATCACAAATTGGTATACCGATCAAAATTAATTTTTGAGTCATGAAAAATTTGAGTTCAGATACATTTGTCATGTTTACCCTCCAAACTAATTTTCGTATGGCCAAAATTCTCAAAATGTGTACATTCATAATAATCTCGATCTAAGGTCAATCTTGGACCAACCTTAGACCGACTTGACCCTATTGGTCCTAAGCCAATTTCCAAATGAACTAGGTCGGTCCTTGATTATGAGATTTCTAAACTAAATATTTTTGAGTTGATTATCGATCATAGTTTAGGGTTGATCCAACCCTAACCAATTAGACTAACCCCGATTATATATATAATATTTTTATATCTATTTTAAATAGCAAAACCTAACCTTTTTTTTTTTTTTTTTTTTTGTCGAAAGAGCAAACCCTAAACAACATTAAACCACATCAACCAGCATTCTCATTTTCTAGTATTTTTGTTTTCCTTTATTTTTTATCCTCTTCAATTTTTACTCTTAAGAAACAACTCTTCGTTCATGAGCAACTCGCTTAGCTCGCCGCATGACGCTTGCCCCACTTACGCTCATCGCTTAACGCTCGTTTCGATGCTCAAAGCCCATGTCGCTCTCCTCTCTTCGTTGGTCTTGCTAATCATTAAGTAACTTAGATGGAAACAAAGCCCTACACTCACCGTTTCACTCACCTCACAGCTTACCTCTATTTGCTTGCCTAATGATTTGCCCTGTTTAGGTTCTAGATCGGCCCAACCCGAACCATAATACCCCTACAATCTACGCACGTTGGTAGATTTGACGTGGAAATTTCCATAAAAGGATCTCTTAAAGGACATGCTTTGGGAGTTTGGATGTGAGAAAATCTTGTTGCAATCAAAATTTACCTTAAGAGGTTTTTTATTTTTCGAAAATTTGCTAAAATCCCTTATTTTGCCCTAATTATTGTTCAAGACTTTCGTAAATTTGTTATGAAAATCCCTTTTGGATTTTGCCCTAGTTTTGGTTAATATAACACATGCATACTAGTTTGGAATTTTTTCTGACACCATAATTAGTTTGAAGGTAAGTGTAGCATAAATATATTGGATTGAGATTTTTTCTATAATTTAAAGAGAAATAAAGTGAACACAAAGATTGAAATCGTGGAAGAAGAACTACTTAATTCAAAGTCAAAATGCACCTCGATCAATCGAGCCTCTGAAATCTAGCACAACAAAAGCGACTTGCCGTTTTTGCTTGTATCGAAACGACACAGCTTTGTACAAGCACTCATCTCTGAAACCCCCCTTCTTCTTCCTCGAGAAGAGTATCACTTTTTATCTCTCCGATTCCACAGTAGCAGAGAAAAGCTGTCGAGCTCTCTCGGTCTCCGACGATGGAAGGGGGCGGCGGCGCGTCGTACCAGCGGTTCCCGGTGGTGAAGGTCCGGGAGACGAAGGACGACTACCTCAAGTTCGAGCTCCGGGGGACGGACGCCAGCGTGGCCAACGCCCTCCGCCGCGTCATGATCGCGGAGGTCCCCACCATCGCCATCGACCTCGTCGAGATCGAGGTCAACTCCTCCGTCCTCAACGACGAGTTCATCGCCCACCGCCTCGGCCTCGTCCCCCTCACCTCCGACCGCGCCATGTCCATGCGCTTCTCCCGCGACTGCGACGCCTGCGACGGCGACGGCCAGTGCGAGTTCTGCTCCGTCGAGTTCCACCTCCGCGCCAAGTGCATGACCGACCAGACCCTCGACGTCACCAGCAAGGACCTCATCAGCTCCGACCACACCGTCGTCCCCGTCGACTTCTCCGACGCCGTCGCCGACGATTCCTCTGAGCAGAAGTAACCTCTTCCTCCTCATTGTCGCCTCGTCTTTCATTCTGTGTCCATGTCCATTTTCTTTTCCTTCTTCTCTTCTATGGAATTGCTGCGTTTTCTTTCAGGGGTTTCGTTTTAATTTTTGGGATTCTGCGCGGAAATGTCGTCTTTCTCTCGTTTTGGGAGAACGATGAAATTCACCCCCCGCTTCCATGGTTTAGCGTGTTACCCTAAATGTTGACTAAAGATTGCATGGCGTTCTGGCGGATGTAATTTGAAAGCTCTGTAGAATGAGCTACACATTTTGAAATTGCATAAGATCGATTTGCAGGGCAAAAAATTCTGCTTCTTTAGAGATTTTGTGAAAGTAAAAAAATAAAAATAAGAAGATGGCTTTGGTCATTGAAGTTTTGTTGAATTGCTGGTATTGTCTTCTAAGTTTTGCGATGCACCAGTGGCTCGCATGTCTGTTTGTGGTTCGTGGTGAAATTAATAATGGAATGAATCTTGATGAAGGGCTTCTTGTTGGTTTCTAGACATTACATGCAGCAATATTTGTCTATTCATGAGATATACAGTAAAATCACTTAAAGGTTTCTTGTTGGTTTAAGGACAAGCACAGATGTTGGAAATGGTTCTTAAACCTAGACCGATTTGGTGCAAAAAATTTCTTTGGAATGAAGACCTTAAATGCAAGTTAGTATGTTTTGCAGCTAATCATATGTTTCGTTATTTAATTGCTTCATACCTGTGGAGTAAAGAGAGAATGTGATTGATAATTATCAATGTCATTGTGATGGTGGATTCCTGGATATGGATAGGTATGGAAAGTCAGCATCATTGTCATTACTGTCTGGGATGCATTGAGAGAATGGTGCAATAGTTGCTTTTCTCCTTATATTTTCCATATGTTCTTTTATGTGCACAGGGGAATTACTATTGTGAAGCTTCGCCGAGGGCAAGAGCTGAGGCTGCGAGCAATAGCAAGAAAGGGAATTGGCAAAGATCATGCAAAGTGGTCCCCCGCAGCCACAGTGACATTCATGTATGAACCTGAAATTCACATCAATGAAGATTTAGTGGAGACCTTGTCCCTTGAGGAAAAACAAAGTTGGGTGGATAGCAGTCCCACCAAAGTGTTTGACATCGATCCAAATACTGAGCAGGTTGGTTTCCCTTTAATCATTGAATATGTGTGTGGCCTGCATGATACGTGAATTTCCAATTAGTGTGATTACTCAATTTATCGTATACATAGAATCCAATGAAGTAAAGGTCAAATAGCAATTGTCTGGCAAAAAGAAATTATGTGACCTATTTGCAACCAGAATGGTAGAAACTGATTTTCCCATGGACTGCTCTGACATAAGACGAAGGGGGAGAAACTTGATGTGTTGCCTTGTATTCTTTCTTTGCAAATAAGTCCTACTTCAGCTCCATTACGGAAATATTGTACTTGACTCTTCCTGGTAACATTCTGATTGGATTTTATCATTTTGATTCTGTGTTAGGAGGAAAATTTTCAAATTCTGACGCCTTGACAACTACTCGAGATGTCTGTCACCATGAAACTCCTGGATTTAAACTATGTCACTTGATTATAATCTTCACAGTTGAGTCAATACATGTGAAACTGTAAACAAAAACAGGGTTACAATGTGGATGTTAAGATCATCTCGACTATTTTTCTTCTCAATAAGTGAAAATAAGAATATTCAGCTACCTCTTTGATTTCATGAATCCACTGACACTTATGTGGAAAGCAAAATCTGAGCAATATCTGTGTTCTTATAATAAGATAACTTAGCAAGGACATATGAGGCATATACATGTAAGTTGTGTGTGCCTTAATTGGTCATGGTAGTGTGAAGGTGAGGAGCATTATTATGATGCTAGTGCAAATGTTGAAGTACCAAACGACAGATGAAGGTACCCTGAAATAAGAGTGACTGCAGTCTTATAGACTAAAATAAGGAAAATTGAATGCAAATTACAATAGTTGTGACTGTAAAAACGGTAACTTATAATGGGGAATGATGGGGGAAAGAAAACAAACGAGACAAACTTCATAGTGAATTCAATTTTATTAGCTGTCATCCCCAAGGTGAGTCCCTGCCTGTACTGACTTCAATTTAGCCTCGTCCTGTAGCATAGCTGAGACGGTGACCGGTATTCTGTCACCGAGGGAAATGAAACTCTCAAAATGCAAGATATGCTTGCAGAAGCAAGCCTGCATGTGCAAACATTGTTTTGGTAGGAGTAGTCAGCACTGTGAAAACTGACAGCCTTATTATACATTAGCTATTCATTTTGCTTTTGATAAGAGTAATGTCATTAGAAAAGTGATAATTTCATTCTTATCATCTGGCGCTGGCAAAACTGTTTGATAATAGTTTATTTCAGAAAGATTCTCTAATATATAAGGATAAATGGAAAGAATGAGATCGTTAGATGCAAGATGTAGATGTAGATGACAACGTATCGACAGGAGTTCAATTTAGCAGATGTTATAAAAATAAGATCACTGTGAAATCATTGCTTCCGTAAAATGTTATAAACATGCCAGCTGATTTGATCTATGTTTGTGGTGTAAAGAGTAATGGTACGGTGAATCCTGGGCGCCGGCCCACATCTCTCTCTCTCTCTCTCTAATGTAGCATTCCAAGTTAGTTGGGAAACATTCTATATGAATCTTAGCTCATTGGTTTTGAATGAGATAAAAGGGTGAAACCACGGGAATGGAGAATCGAAGTGATGTCGCTTGTAGTTTAACTTGAAGATATTAAAATGAGAAGGATTTGGAAGAATTGAAGGGGGAAGAAAAGATGTGGGCACTTTTCTTATCCACTCACGGTAATTATTGGTGAGTAGGGTCTCTTAGCTATGCTTTGTGATTGGAAAATGGGTGCATGCATAGATGGTAACTTTTTAGAGGAACTGTGTCTCGGATTTGTTGGGATTACCGTTTCTAAGTACAGTACCTGGGTACATTGACCATGTCTTGACTAGTTAAGCTGTTGAAAGTAAAATTCTCCACTTGAGTAAGTGGTGCTCAATCCCATGAAAACTATACTTTATCTAGTCTAGAACGTAGCAATGGATAGAAATTGCACAGGTGGCTCAATATGTGGGAGAGTTGATGGGCGTTACTTCTGCACCGAGTTTGAATCCAAAGATGGTGATATATTGAAATTCTTTTGCTGTGCTTTTAATGAGAGTATCAGTATCTTTCTTATGTTTCCAATTTTCCAAAACATTTCAACCTTACAAATTGTTTCTGAAAATTAATTAGCAAAAAGAAACCTCTTAAATAGTTTCGTTCGGTCTTTATGTCACTTCAAATTGTTTCATGCTTTTTTTCATTCTTTTTGTTGGGTCATCAGTTAATTTCCAAGTATATCATTCTTTAGTTGCCGACATTATCATTGTTTGCTTTGGTGATTCTTTATGCCAAACTCACATTAAATCTTGATGCAATAAATGACTGTCATTTGGCTAGTGCAAAGTTTTATTTTGAATAACCCCTAGAGAATAGAAACTTAATTTTTCTTGAAAATGAGAAGATGAGAAAAATCGCTCAAAAATAAATAGGATGCTGATAATCACTGGCTTTAACTGGGCATATGATTTATGTTGTCAGCTCCCATTATATTTTCGAACACTGTGCTACAAGTAGATTTGGTTAAATACACATCAGAAATGCCTGCAAGAAAGCTTTTGTTTTAATTTGTTGCTAAGAGGAGGCTCCATCACTGCTAAAATTTACTTTTATTTCTATGTTCTAGTTCTTCACACCACTTTTTTTCATTGTGGCAATCAAGTTACCAAACTAGTCTTCGGTACTTTTTCCTGGAAAAACTGAGTTTGCAAAATTGGGTGGCTACTAAACCCATTCATTTTGGGGGTCTTTCTACCATAGTCAGATTGGTCATATATATAGCTCATGACTTGACTGGTAGAGAGTCTGAAAGAGTTATCTGACCCCATTAATATAGTCTGAGATGGTTCTTAGATGCTGAGATAATAGAACATTATAAAAGCTGAGAATGATGTTTGACAAAGGTAGACATTTTTTTCTTTCTTTTGCATCATTATGTATCTGTAATATATACACACTCATGGAGATAGTTCTGGAGGAGAAGCTTTTTTGGCAAATATTGTATAATGATGATTAGAATTCTAACTAGTGTGCTGAACCTTTCTTCTAAGGAGACAGGATACTCAACTGACAATAGGAATTAATGCTATCCAGGATTGGTTCCTAGATTTGTAAGATTGTGAGAATAGCAGATTCTCTACATAAAGGAATAAATTTTACTTTGGCCAGTATTAAGGCGTGATACTGTGTCATTCTTGGCATGTTGATTTGGATGCCACATTTGCTTCTCTTAATGTTGCAGCTTGTCTAATTTGTCTTATTAACATAAGGATGGAGTTTCATTTCATGTCACGATGATGTTATTCTAAACTAACGATCATTGTGTACTTTCTGCTTGACGCTTAGTCCTTTGAGCAAATATGCATGGATGGCTGAGTTTAGGCCCTCTATTTCTCATTTCCTATTCTCTTTTAGGTGGTTGTGGTTGATCCTGAGGCTTACACTTATGATGATGAAGTAATAAAAAAAGCTGAAGCCATGGGGAAGCCAGGTCTTGTGGAGATATATGCAAAGGAGGACAGTTTTATATTCACTGTCGAATCCACTGGAGCAATTAAAGCTTCACAGTTGGTACTCAATGCCATAGAAGTGTTGAAGCAAAAACTGGATGCAGTTCGCTTATCAGAAGATACAGTGGAAGCTGATGATCAATTTGGAGAGCTAGGCGCTCATATGCGCGGAGGATGATTGGACTGTAATATAGCGTATTTTTAAACCTGATCTTTAAAAATGTTTCTAGTGGATCTTCATGGAACCCTTTTAATCTGTTTTAGCGACGCCAAATTATCAGCCAGTGATTTCAATCTTTCTTATGTTCTGCGTTTTCTTAGTTTCCGAGAGGTGAGTGTTTTGGAAATCATAGACACTTCTCTTCTCAGGATCATCCCTAACGAGTTTCTGTTTGCGTTCGGTCATCTGACTCTGAATGAATATTGACATTCAATGACGTTGCCAAAATTCTCTCTTCTTGGATACTCTCAATCTGCAACTTTAATCTTGCTCTAACAAACCAGGACCTGTAACATTGGCTTGATCGCTTTGTTCTTAATTGGGCACTATTTAGGATAAATAGCCATCAATTTTGTGCATCCTTTCTCTTGTACGTGTTATTAGCAAGTGGTACAGTCACCTCATTCTCCTCAAACATTCTCTCGGGCAGTTAACACAGACATATAAGAAACTTGTGGTTGATTATATTTTTCAATTACTGCTCTCTGAGAATCTAAAGGGTAAAGTCAGGAGCTGCACGGTCATGACTTTCCCAGAGCTAATTCCTTGAGAAAACATCCTTGTTTGCCGGCAGAAGACTCTATTGTCAGTTCCAATTTTGACCACTGATGAGCGACCATATCCACTGTCCTCAGTCCCTTTGCTATGAAAGTTTTTTATTCTGGCAAATGTCCATTGTCTTTGTAATCTCAGCTCCAACTTTAACCACTGATGCAGCAACAATGTCCACTGTCAAGACTCCCTTTGCCATGAAAGTCTATTAGCCGGGGAAATGGAATGACAGTGCCCATCTTATTGTTGTTTATCAGTGGCCAATGGGATTGGAATGGCGTTTTGCACCCTTTACATATTTCCATGTGCGGTTGTTTTCCATCTTACTATGGGCAAAAGGAATTGCCTGGTGAAGCAGATGAATAAACTCTGCACATTTCCTTCTCCCCCTTTAATTATTTGCCAAAGTACTTGTTCCCTCCCGGCTTTTCTTTGGTACCTCAGTTATGTCTTTTGTGAATCCCGTGCTGTGTTTCGAACAAATTCTGTTATCCGTTGACTCATCAGATGTTGCAATGTGTGTTCCTCTAGTACTCTTGTGATGATGCTGGGGACCCTAGAGTTTGGGTCCGTCTCATGTGTCACGGGTGGTTTGTTTCATTGGCTCCGTAAGTACACCAGCTGGTAGCCATTCATCATGTTCCTGGGCTTAGTATCAACATGTAGCTGCCCTATGAACCAATAGGCGCTGTACTCGAGGCGTCGATGTCGCATTAGTTGTTTGTCCGGGGCACATATTACATGGTATAGATTCATGTTCACATGGAAGCCATTGATCAACGAAATGGTAAGAGAATTTAGTCCTACCAGATTACATGGTGGAATCAGTCATCAATCATTGGTTTGCTGCAGCCACTCTATCTTGATTAACAACAAAACGGAGACTACAGATTCTCTCTTTTTTTTTTTCCTTTTTTTCTGGAATTAATGGATAGTCATATTGAATCTACCTGTTGGTACGACACATTAATTACTTGTCTGGTGTCTCTCCCCTTGGAAAAATCAGGCCATCACGGGCAAAGTTCCTGTGGCTGAAGAGAGAACAGCCAAATCTGCCCACCTGTGATATGGGTTCCCACTTTGTTGGGTGTTGGGAAAAATGTCATTTTGTTTAGCTTATTAGCTTTCTTTCTGTAAAGCTGCCTGTCAAAGAAAGTTCTTAGTCCAGTACCCTCTCGATTGTACATATTAAGAAATCAGAGGAAGCATCCATGTGAAAATTACTGCTAGAACGGTATTGCGAATCAGACCAATATGTTTACGTTAACTATGTCAATGTGTAGCGGCTTCGGGTGAGGAACCCAAACATATTGACATTTAGTTTTATTGGTGTTTCATCGTGTTAGCGTGACGTATGAACCACCTTTGTGATAAACCTTTCCTTGAATGTTTGGCTCGCTATTTGCGTAAGCTTCAGGCGATTCATGTTAAGCAGTTAATAAGGAGATAAAAATAGCTAGTTTGATTAAATACATTATACATACTCGAGCCAACTTTCAATGGCTTCAAGCTTTGAATAAAATCAGGTTATTTCTCAATTCATCATATTATCTGAGCCTAGAGGAATTGGGTCCAACTCCTTATGCACTCCCACTTATATATGGGTTCTGCTTCTTTATACTTTCTGTTCTACATGGCCAAAGATCAAATTTACCATTGTAGATCAATTAGTAAATACATCAGTCATTTTAATGGCATAGTTTATCGGTCAACATTATCATTTTAGCCGCATATTTTCTCTGGAATAATCTCTAGCAGTCTAGCTACATCTAAATCTAGTGAATTAGCTAAGATTTCTCTTGAAACATCAGTTGAGGGGACTGGGCCACTCCAATCAGCCTTAAAGACACCAAAATAGCTGTCTTCATAAGCAGACACATTTCCAGAATTGCAGCCATGTTTTTTCACAGAATCAGGACACGACTGAGCCAGAAAACATGTAGAGAACAACCTATTTGTCTTTACCCTCTTGTTTTGCAGACTAATTTAAGCCTATAAAGCCACCACACCCTAGTCAGCACAAAAAAATCATATGTTAACTCATTTAGTATTATCAAGGTACACTACCCTATCCTCACGCAGATTTTAGATTAAGCACATTTAATTGCGGCAATCAATTCATCTTACTGAAAAAAATGTTTTAAGACAAAGACCTTCCTAAAGACCTTCCTACTCCCAGCACTCGTCACATTATAGGTTAATTTGAAGGTCATTGCCCCCTCGAACTTAGAAGAGCGTAAACAAGAGGACCACCTATACCCACAACACTGGACTTACCGTAATTTCCAATTGAATATCTTGTCTATATTTGAAATTTTCGACATTGTCCTTGCTATATGTTGATAAAAACGGTCTTGTATGGTAGGGAAGGCATGTTACATCAGGGGCAATTAATATAAGGACCCACTGAAAAAATATTGGAGATTGGGATATGCTGGGCTTTATGGTTCTCAGATTCAGGACATGGTTACGTCAAGGTTTGAAGAGAGCACACAATCAAATGGCCTATAACAACTGGAGCTCAGCTCCATTGAAGTAGTTTTGTTGGGTGAGTTCATTTAGTATGTTTGTTGAGCCTGGCAACGTTGATCATTAAAGGCATGGCCAAGCCTAAGCCCTAGTCTTGGTCTCTCCTTCAAACGGTCCCTTTATGCAGATTCTGGCATGGGCATATAATTGCCATGGGCAGGTTAGGTGCTCAGAACAGCATCTTGTCGCATGGCTTTTATACAGAGGGCTTGCCTGGATCTTGATTCATTGGACCTGATTAATATCGACCATTGACTATGTGATTCCATCACGTGGCATACACATGAAAGTCTCCTAATTAAATGCTGTGATGAACCGGTTCCTGTGACTTTGGGTACAGGTAAGGAATTCCCTTATGCGGTCCTCTACATATGTGCGCCAATTACTAAGCCGCATGCATTGTGGACTTTCCCTCACTTCCTTTCGACGAGGGAAAAAGATTTTTGTTAAAGAGAATTCAACGTTTTTGCTAATCCTGAAGAGGTGAAAATCTAATCGAAATATTGATGATCAATACATTTGTATGGAAATGGTAAAAATGTATGCTGGCCTAATGGAACTCAATCTCAATGAATACCCATATCATGTTTGGATTAGATTCAATTTTGGCTCCAAATTTTTTGGAAATATAGGGGGACCAGAACTTTAGGCAGATACTATGGAAATGGTAAAAATGTATGCTGGCCTAATGGAACTCAATCTCAATGAATACTATCATGTTTGGATTAGATTCAATTTTGGCTCCAAATTTTTTGGAAATCTCTCTCTCTCTCTCTCTCTCTCTCTCTCTCTCTCTCTCTCTCTCTCGGGTTGGAATGTGATTGAATCGAGGCTGTAAGATTTTGGCATTGCATGTGGATGGTGACCACATTGGAAGATCGAGGTATCTTCATGAACACATTGGATGCCGATTGTGTTGTATACAATGAATGGACATATGGATCAAACAAAAGGAAGAGGTTGATGGGAGGAATTGGTTCAATTAAGGGAGTCACGCGTTGGATGTGCGAAAGAATGCAAAGTGCTGCAGAAGACAATGTTATTTTGGCAGGAGTTTTGGGGCCTCCCTTGGCTCTGTTCTGATTCTCTTTTGAGGGTCATTCTGTTCCCCTCTTGGACTATTTGGATAAAGGGTCTTAGCAAAACAGTCTTGCACTTTTCTCAGGCAAAAGAGAAAAGAAAAGAAAAGAGAAACCAATCTCGGACCCTCTTATCTTCTCTCCCTTTGCCCCCTTTGAACATGTTTTAGATTTTCGGCCAATTATAGGTTGAGCATGTAATCGATTATTCTCATAGGCCGTGATGATCCTTCGTACCTATTAGACACTAGTTAATATTGCGACGCACATCAATGCAAAGCGAGAGGTAAAGTGCAATTGCCGCATTTGAAACCAAATTCTTGAGCAGGGAAGATGCACATGCTCATCACTTGAGCAGCTTGTTGAGGCTGCTGGTCGCAAATTTGAAAGTTTATGTGTACCATGATGTGAATTCTCTTGAGACAATAACCAAAAAAAGTCATAATTCTATTATACAAATGCCAATCCAGTTATGAATATTTCAATTTAGCCAATTTAATTCCAAACCCTTTGACAATTTGTCAATTTAATCATTCCAACCAAATTTAGCTAGAAATCACTAATGTGATGATAACTATGCTACATAGGATAACCAGCACTAACATGAACAAATTTTCTAATTTAAAAAAATATATATATTTTCTTTTTTCTTTGTGGCTGGTGAGGCGAGGGTTGCAACCCTCACTCAAGCCCTCACCAACTGTGAACAAGGGTGTGAAGGGCCTTGTCAACCATGGATGAGGGCCTTTGTGTCTTTGCCCGTGAATAGTGAGACCGCAATGGATGGCGAGGCCATCATGGCCTTACCGATCGCCCCACCCAGATAGGGTGTTTATGCCCTCCCCAACAATTGGCAAGGGCTTGGGTGAGGGTCATGACCCTCATCAACAACTAATGAGGTCTTGCAGGCCTTCACTTAACCCGCCGCGATGACAAAAAAAAAAAAAAATAGAGGAAAATATAAATAAATTATAAAAATTGTCCATATTGATGTGAATCGTATTACGTAAGATGGCCGGTATCAATGTTAGAAATTTCCAGTTAAAATAGACCGGATTGACTTATTTGGAAAATTGTGAAAAAGTTTAAAATTAAATTGATCAAAATAAAATATTTAAAACTAAATTGACAACCATTCATTAAGTTTAATACTCTTTTGATAATTATTTCACCAAAGTTTAAACCCCCTTCTAGTTTTAGTAAATGGTGATCTTGAAATCATATTTATAGTTTTTTTTTTTTTTCATCAAGAAGGGATGATTTGGCTCACTCATGATCAATAAAAGCGAATTTATTAGGCTATGTACCTGGCCTGGGGTTATAAATGAACTCCCCTAGTAAATTCCTATCCTAGGACTTAACTGAACCCCAACCCCAACCTCTGCTTCCTGAAGCATGGAAAGGGAAAAAAGAAAACCCTTTTTATCCCTAGGACAAGTTAAAGGAGTGTGAAACAGCACATGTCCAGACTAACAATGACTTGTCCTCCTCCTCGCACGATCGAGTATAGAATAACTTATGGAAATTCCCTTTGTTTTCATCGCTCGAAGCTTTACAGCTGTATGGGAGAAGAAAAGGAGGCAGAGAGGAGGGAGGAGATCACATGGGGTTGGTGCTTTGGTCAAAATCTGAGATCAAAACTCCCCCTTTTAATTCTCAAATGACCAAAAACCGAACTAGAAAGGGGGAATGATAGGAAGGTGAGACCAAGTCAAAAGGGCACATTTTCACATCTCCCTCCCTCCCTCCTTCCCTCCCTCTCTCTCTCTCTCTAAGCCATCATATTATTCTACAATTATTGGTGTGGGGACAAACTGAGCTCATTGATCTTTTGTCCTTGGGAGCAAGCTGTTTCCCTTGAAAATACAAGACAATCTCTCTCTCTCTCTCTCTCTCTCTCTCTCTCTCTCTCTCTCATGAATCACGAGCACTTATAGCACGCATCTACTTGGACAACCCTCTCTATCCCTCACACACACACACACACACACTACCAACCTTAAAGTGGTGGGAGAGAGAGAGAGGGCAAAAGAAGGGGACAAGACATCCTTCCACACAATCAAAGATTTTGTCTCCCATTTCCAAAATCCCCCCACCTCTGACTTTTCACCTCCTCTTTTATTATATGGAGAGCAACCCCCCATTAGCTCAGCAGAAGACCAAGATCTCTCTCTCTCTCTCTCTCTCTCGCTCTCAGCCACTGAGGACTTGATGTTTTCAAGTGAGGCCAGTCCCTCTCATATTTGAAAAGCTTTCACTAGTGAATGCATTTCTTGAATTATTTTTGTTAATCATTAGTGAGCCTCCCTGCCACTTGAGGACTTGATGTTTTCAAGTGAGGCCAGTCCCTCTCATATTTGAAAAGCTTTCACTAGTGAATGCATTTCTTGAATTATTTTTGTTAATCATTAGTGAGCTACCTTGACTACATAAATGTCACTCAAAATACATTGATAACCTCATGAATCGGGTCAAGGTAATTAGAGGTAAATGCGAAATTTGGGCTGATAGTCCAAATATAAATTTGTTAAAGTTTGATATAATAAAGAGTCGAACCTATTCATATTCATGTCCATTCTTACGCCTGGTCTGTATATACATGTCCGGTGCTTTACCTTTAAGCCAATCAAGATATCTCTTAATCTTTCTTTATGACTAAGAAGTCCTACCTAAAGTTAGGAATCTTCATAATTTTTTAGTTTGTAGTATCCTTATTCCTTTGAAATTTGATATCGATATACAAGTCAATCTAAGTAAGTAGGGCAAAGTCTTTGAATTATTTTAACACCTTTTGACATAAAATGTTGCTATGCTAAATAGTACTGTGAAAAGTTATTTCTTTTTTCTTATTATTTTATTTATAGAATTGAGATCATCTAAACTTAGGAAATAAATTTAAATTTAATAATTATTATTTTCAAGATTGACATATTAGCATCCTTTATCAGACGAGATATGCCCAGTAGACAAGTCAGAGGGGGGCCAGGGGCGCAGTGGACGTCCAAGAGAGCTGTGTAAATGAAGCATACAGAGGCCAATTTGGATAGAGTGAAGAGTAGAAGATGTGGCACGGCAGCGATTAATTGCTTGAAGCAGCTTGGTTGAGCCAAATTGACGAAGGCAGGTGCGGCGGTGGTTGTGGGCACCGGTCGTGGTGACTTGTTCAAAGAAATTAGGATTAGAGTTCTCTTTTTCTAGGTAAATCGAGACTCTCGAAGTTTATGAAAGCTTACATCTCGACTTCTTTAGGGTAGTAAATCTAACGTGAATTCTCTGCCCCAAAATATAGAGAGCACCTTTCTCTTTCTTCCCAACACAACCAAACAATGTGATGTCTAAAAACTGCCAAACCCTCTTCTTGATACAGTAACCCTAGGTTTATAAATTGGGAAAGTAACTTCCTGAAACGAACCTCACTCCCAAAAGAGAACTTGAAGGAAGATTGACCATATGAGTGCAATATAGATACATCAAGTATGTCCAAAAACACAGAGAGATAGAGAGAGAGAGAGAGAGAGAGAGAGAGAGAGAGAGAGAGAGAGAGAGGCAAAGGTAAAGTCATTGACACACATTTTGAAGGCACAAGGATGGAAAAAAAGAACTCGAAATGCGTTTCGGGGCATAATGCGGTGTGCGAATTGTTTAAGTGGGAAGCAATGGCTGGCATGCATGAAACACTGCACAGATTCACTGGCTTTATAAAAAGATCGCATGTTTTCCACGACACGTGAATAAAGCGAGTGGAAAGAATAAACCGAGCTCATCCTCTATTTAGATCCCACGTTGAAAGGAGCGAACAAAAGAATCTAGTTAAGGGATTTCGGATATATTGGTCGACACGGTTATCCTAACTTTATTGAACAATATGTCTAAAGGTAAACTGATCGAGCCAGTTAATTTAATTGTGGTATCGCGACAAATTATATCACAGTGAACCCTTCTAGAGAGGGACATAAGCTCTATTTGTCTCGAGGGAAATGAATAACTAAAAATGATTGCATATATCGCTTATTGAATTGAACAAACGAAATTTTTTTATTATTTATAAAAAATTTAGCCATGAATTGTTGTAGAGATAATAAAATCATTTTTCATTGAATAATCATTTCAAGCAATACGAGCAATTATTTTTAAGAAAATATTTTCCAAATTATTCATTTTTCACGAAACAAATAGAATCGTAATTGTTATCTTACGCGTTTTTTTTATATAATTAAGTTTCTATATGTATCTCGGTTATTATTTATCGCTTATATGTATATATATGTGTATATATGTGTGTGTATGTATATGTATATCACGCAACCCTAGAGTTAAATCATCATAAATACTTTGTCGTTATTCTTTCTCTAACTCTAAATATCAACATTGTCTTAGAGAATGAAAACGCATCAAATCTTCAAACATCTCTCCCCAAATCAACACATCCTTTACTCCTATTTCTATCTCAATAATGTTCAATGCATATCTAGTTTTTTTCTTCTTCTTATGCTTCTATTTGTACTTTGATTGTAATTAATTACTCTTATAAATACATATTACACAACCTTAGTTAGGACTAAATCATAATAAACATTTTGTCGTAGTTCTTTCTCTGACTATAAAGATCAAACACATATACTGCAAAGCTTAGCCTTTCTCTACTTTTTGAACTTATTTCTGACAGTCCAAGGCACATTATTCTGAGTGATGTAAAAGCACTTGAAATCAAAGACCCCCACCAATGCAAAAGTCAATTTGTTGGTGTAGTGGAATGATGAAGTAAATAGGTAAGCATGCAAAATTATGACGTGGGATGGCAAAGCGCAAGTGCGCGCCATGAAGAGTTAAAAGCATGGAATTATTACGAGCATGTAAAGACGAGCAAGTGCATGTTCTTAATGCGTTTCATTGCCCATTATTATCGGTCCTTTTGATGTATTCTTTGGGGCATTTTTGGTGTCATGCTCGATTTAATAATCATGGGATCCAGCTAAAGCAAGATGAATGATGAGATCTATGAGTAGTTTCTGGCAAAAAATTAGAGAGAAAAAAGAAAAAGAGAAAAGATCTTGTGGTCATTTTCCTTCCTTCTTTCGGCTTATAATACAATTTTTTTAATTAAATAATCGAAAAATAGCTAGATTGTTCGTTTCCAATAATTTTGCATGATTGTGGTCTCAAACCAACAAGAAAAGACAAAAAAGGAAAAGAAAAAGAAAGACAGACAGATATTTCGCTGCAAATCTGAACCTCGATTGACAACTCGACATCGCTTAGGACATGCATGCACGTATGGTATGCATCGAATGCTGTAGGAACAACAAAGTCTAATTAAGATAGAGAGAGTAAGATTGCCAATAAATATAAATAAATGAAAGAAAGCAACAACACAAATAGAAAAAATATTTGAGTTTCACAATACGGTCGACATTGACGTTAGAATGTCAATCCCAAAAATTTTAAAACCACCCTAAAAGCTTAAATGTTAAAGTTGGATATTCTAAACACGGTATTAAAGAATGAGTTTTTAAGTTCAAATTTGTTTTTGCTCTTATTCGCATCATTTATTTTATATCTCCACATTTTACTTAGGTCAAAATCCAATCTACGCATGAAGGTAAGTATTAGAATATTTATATATTAAACCACAACTTCATGTAAGCTCTAATTATTTCGCAAAAAATGATTAATTTGGAAAGTATTTTCTTAAAATTAATTATTTGATATAATTAATCTACAAGATATGTTTTTCGGTATCGACAACAATTTATGTCTACATATTTTTGTGCCATAAAAATATTTATTGTTTCTTCATTTGTAAGGGATATAAGTGATCATTTTGAAAATTATTTTTTAAATCATTCATTTTTCCCGAAATTACCGAAACCCTAACGACTTAAATTTTGAGATGTGACATTCTAAGATTAATAATAGTATGATAGAATTTGGAAAAGTCGTTTCTTAATATTTAAATGTCATGCTAATGAATCACTAGAATTTTCCAATGAATGACACTAAATTATGTTTTTTTTTTCTTGGGCAAGAACCAAACATCTATCTCGATATATAGAGTCAGCAGCTTCTTTTTTCTAGTTTTATTTTGTTGTAGTGTCTCTTGTAATCGAAACAAAATAAAAATTCAATGTGCATGCATGTGAGAAAAATCAATATCTAATTAAGTTAATAAATTCCCTCATTTAGACAATGATACTTAACGAGCTTGAGTTCTTAAGTGATGTCTATTTCATGCATCCGTGAATGCATGATTGGCAATCGAGTATAGCAGCATCTCGTGCTACATATTCCACGTGCCCTCAGCGCGAGGGTGAGGAGTGAGAAGGGACAAATCCATTTTAAACAAAATCAAACAAGATTTTTGACAAATTGATGATGTTATTAGAGATTTTCTTCTCCGTATCATCCATGGTGTCGAATGATTGCACTGCTAAAATGTCATTTGTCACCTTAAATCAATCTTAAATCAGACAAAAAACCACTAATCAAATGATAGTTGAGTGGTCCAAAACGTGATTTGCAAGCCGAAAGTCATGAGCTCGATTATCCAGTCTATCCTTGATTTTATTAAATTTAAAAAAAAAAGATCGATTTAGTATGTAAAGAATGGCTTTAGACTTAGGTGTGTTGTCGATCTAAGATTTCCTCGTTCATACTTGGTTGAGTTAGGGTGGCGGTCTCGCCCAGTGGAGAATTAGTGGTTCATTGGTGTAGTAACGTATGAGGTAGGCTTCAACTTCGCCAGGACCCAAATCGGACAAAAACAAGAAAAGAAAAAGCAAGAAGACTTTGCTTTAAACGAGGTCAAAGCGCTATCCAATGTCTTACACCCGTAATCTAAACCCCCATTTCCGCACTGGCCGACATCGCCTTTCTTTTCTTCACTTCACATGCATAATGCATTAAACTCTCTCTCTCTCTCTCTCTCTCTCTCCTCTCTCTCTCTCTCTCCATGGAAATTTATGGAGAAGGTCACATTTGACTCCGATACGCTTTTCAATGGATAACGGTTCTAGGGATAACCTTTTTATTCATATCTTGATAAAATTTAGGAGTCTAGAAAATCTCATTCTTTTGCCCGGACAATGTTTAAATTAGTCTTCAATAAATCTCAATCATTGATGTAATACAAGTTGGAGTTTCAAAACAAATTTCGTTTACAAGACTTTGTTGAAATAACAAATTTGTTAAAATTATGTTGTTCCTTATTCCACATGGGAAAATTAGGAGTACGTGAGTCACTATATAAGTACAGATGTCTTCTAACAAAGTGGGCTAGACTCACAATATCTCGGTGCGAGTGCGCGAATAATTGCATGATTATTAAGTGCACTTAGCATGCTTGCGTGCTTGTGGATCATATTGGCACTTCACAATAAAGTGCGGTCATTTATTATTATTATTTAATTTCGAATTTTATTATTATTTTTGTCTAATGATTATTTATTTTTATTTTTTTTTTTTAGAAGGCGCTCTTATAACCTTTAAGCTAATTGCGTTCGTATGGATATAACTTTTGAACTTAGCCTGTGAAAGGTTGCTTTTACTCAATCATTATTTTTATAACCTTTAAACAAATTATTAAATTATAACTTCTTAGCCTATGAAAGGTTGCAAAAATTATTTTTCAGAAATTATTAAATTCGGACTTCTAAAAAAAAATATTTTCTTATTATTTAATTTCAAATTTTCAACTTGTCTTTTGAGAAAACATGTGTTCACTTTGCAATCTTTTCCAAAAGATTACTTTTGTTCTAAAGATTGAAATAAATTTGTCGATTTCCTGTCTCATTTTATTTGTAAAGTCTTGACGATTTTCTTTCGAATAAAACAACCATTATTTCTAATTGTTTCCCTTTGAGAGTTCTTGGAAATATCAAAATTGCTATTTGATATTCTTATTTGAGACTTTATTATATCTTGGAGGATTTTTGCTTATTAGCAAAGTTGTGGGGCAAATAATTTATAAAAAAAAAAAAAAAAAAAAAAGTGATCTCGCCTTAAAGTCTAATTCCATTTTTCTTCCCATTCTCGACTTGTATGAAGAAAGAGAGTTTTTCATTCGGGTGATTACAACATCCTTTGGGACAACACATATCGTTAAACTTAGGGTTAATATTTTTAAAAATCCTAAGTTGATACAACTGTGATAAATTTATCATAAACTAATTTTTTAATCATTGGTATGTTTTTGAAAAATTTACATAAACTAATAATGGGTTTAATTGAAAAAGTTAAAAGGGAATTTTAAAAAAAAATACATTACGTTAAAATTTAATAATTAAGAGTCGATATGCAAAAAGGTTTCATCATATTTGTAAATTAAATTGGATATATAGCTTTGGGCCTTTTTGAGCCGTGTACCCCCATCAAAACCATATAAGAAAAGAAAAGAGAATTACTGTTGTAATGTCGAAAGGTTAAAAAAATTTCACAAGGCCTTTAATTCAAGACAATCTCTGACATGACTTGAACTGACTTCAAGTATCAGTGTATATATTTAGTTACATATGCAAGATAAGATGCTTCGCATCAAATAAAAGTCAAACCCTAATTTATGAAAAAATGTAAAATAAAAATGAGGAGAAACACATTCACCTCAAAAACATGTAGGGTTTTCGTTCACAAGAAATTTATCCTTGACGAGGGCTGATAATAAAAAATAAATTTAAAACATCCATCTAAAAATACTGACGGAGGAATTTATATACGACCTAAACAGATAAAAATATCCCGAAATAATTGTAATTTTTTATTGTAATGGTGACATAATATATATATCTCCTGTCCATGTCCCATACATGAAGCAAATTCTGAAGTGAAAGGGACACTTCAATATCATTGAAGAGACCGAGAAGGAGCGCCAAAAAAAGACATGCATACGTAAGCGCAGACCCTTCCCGTTTCTTCAACGCAAAGCTCTCATCTTTCACTTCACATTTTCTTCAGTTTGATTTAATTGAAAAGGGTCGATACAAATTCTAGAGAGAGAGAGAGAGAGGGAGGGAGAGGGAGATGATCAGATAGGACTGCCGTTGACGATGCCCTCAAAGATCCTCCTGTTCATGAAGGGCAAGTCCAACACCTTGTCCTGCACCGAGGAGGAGGAGGAGGACGGCGACGACGACCTGCTCTTCTTCGGTAGAGGGTTCAGATCGTCGTTGTCGTCCGGGTCGGACGGCGGGTCGGTGGCCCACGAGTCGCTCGAGTCGTCGTCGCAGCTGAAAGAGGCGTCGATGACCCCGCTCGGGCTCCTCGGGCTCGGGTGATCACAGCGACGCTTGCGCTTCAGAAAGCTGTCGAGGGACGAGGTCACGGCATCGCCTGCGGTCTCTGCTATTCCCAGAATGAATCTGCAACAGTCTTCCACCATTTCCTGTTTAAGAAGCATGATGAGCAAACTGATGAGCACGGCACTAACTAAAAAGTCAAGGATTGATGCTGTCAAGAAATGGACATTGATATTAGGGTTCTTGAGTCCATTCACGATGCTGTTACTTTCGTCGCGGATTCGCAAAGATTGTCATTAAGTTCCCTCAAACCAAGGGATTATCTTTGTATGAACATCAACGCAAAGACCAGATTACATTAAAGGGCCGAACGATGCGATAGGTATGCGAGCACATATCTATGTATCCACTATCTATACATAAGAATTATTTTTAAAGCTACGCATGCGGCACTTGTTAAGCAATCAAATAAGGAAAAAAAGAAAAAGAAATGCGCGTGTCCATGTAAAATGCGTAGGAATTTCGTCACGTCTTCGTGGTAGTTTCATGACATTGGACTTAGGGGGACCCTTTTCCGTCAATGTATGATGAAAAAAGAAAGAAAGATCAATTCATCTTCCAAGAAAATGAATTTTTAGGATAAAGTAGTGGACGATATATCAACCCCACAAGAAAACAAGAATTGTATACACTGTGGGAAAATGCGTCCTTTCCTTTTTTCGTGTGTATGGTCAAAGGCAAATGATAAATCCCACTAAGGAAAAGGGAAGAAAAATAACCGAAAATGGAGAAGCAAAGAAGGGGAGAGAGAGAGAGAGAGAGACCTGGCTCATGTGGAGGGCACTCAAGAGCTGGGCCTTGTACTCCGAGGAACGAAACGGCTCGACCTCCTCGATGACGCGCAGCATCGCCGCCGCGGCCAGGACCGACGGGAGATACTTCGGCGATCTCGCATCTGCTTTTCCAGGAAGTCAAGAAAGAGGAACGCGGTCAAACGAACGAATTCTTGTGGTGGGTGGGTGTCGTCGTCCTTTCGTTGAAAGCGGATCTTGAAAAGGGAGAATAAAAAGGAATAAGAGATGAGACGTCTCACCGGAGACGGCGGCGACGATGAGCCGCTCGCAGCGGCGGAGGAACGCCCAGTGGGTGAACTCCCCCCGCCTGGCGCCGAGCCTCCTGGCGACGTGGTGGACGAACGACAGCGGCGTCACCGGGTGCATCTCCCACCCGAGCGTCGACAGCACCAGGAGCTCCATCCGCTGCACCGTCTTCGCCTCGAACACGTACCTCGCGTCCCCGACCTCCTGACAGACAGACAGACAGACAGACACCATCATGAACAGGCGCACGCGCATTCGTACGAGATCGACGACAATGTCTAACGTCGAAGACGTGAATATCAGTCGAAAATAGGATCGAGATTCATCTCGAAAGATGTCTTTTTCGTGATCCGTTTGAGCGAGTGGCAATGGAGCGTTCTTGGTTTCCTTACTTGGAGTTCTACGAGGAGAGGGACGTCGGTCTCCTCCACCTTGGCGGCGAGGGCGAGGCACGCGACGGCCACCAGCTGCGTCATCCACGGCCTGTTGTCCCGCTGCAGGCGGAACCCGGCGAGGAACCGGTCGAGGTAATCGACGGCCAGCACCGCCGTGAGCGCCGAGAACCCGCAGAGGCCCCTCACCATCAGCATCCACTCCACGGCCTCCCGCCGAGCCGCGACGGCGCCCCCGTCGTCTTTCCCGAGCTCCGGCCTCGCCCCGCGCTCCTTGGAGAACAGCGACTGCAGCTCCGCCTCCTCCTCGCCGTCGTCGTCTGCCCACGGCGAGTCTTGCTGTCGATCCGCCGGCTGTGAGGGGAAGAGTGGAATTCCGTCAACTTGGCCGCCGCCGCCGTTGTCGTCTTCTTCGAATCTGCCTTCTTCACAGTAGAGAGCATCGTCGGACAAGAAGGAGGAAGGACCGTCTTCTTGCTCCTGCGGCGATGATGGGTCGTGACCTTGTCGCTGTACCATCGCCATCTTCTTCTTTGGCGGAGAAGAAGTGGTCTGTCGAGTCCTCCCTCAGGTCATTGTGTACAAAGGATAGCCTTTAAGCCAGAAAGCCAACGTCTCTCTCTCTCTCTCTCTCTCTCTCTCTCTCTCCCGTGTTGCAGAGGCGAAAAGGAGGAGGAGGGGTTGATTTTTAAGAGGGGGGGAAGTGCGTTTTGCTTAGCTCCTTTTTCTTCACGCTTGTCCTTTTCTTCTATGCAATTATTATAAATTTTCTGGGTTTTAGAAAAAAAATATAATTTTTGGGTTTTTGGAAAATCGGGTGTGCTTGCTTTCGGTGTTGCTGTTGTTTGAACTGTTGTGTTGGAAGGGCAAAAGAGTGGGAAAAGGAGGCACACACACCAAGCCGGGACCCATGAAAATAGCCTCTTATGGAAGCAAGATAATGGGTCACTGTGTGCAAGATCTCATATTTACTTGAGAGAGAGAGAGAGAGAGAGAGAGAGAGAGAGAGAGAGAGTTAGGGTTTTGTCCTTGTCCCAAGAAATAAAAATCATAAAAGGAAGCGCAAGCAAGAGGCACTTTGGGTCGATCCCCCTCCTCCTCCCTCCTCCCTCCTCCTCTTCTTGTTGATGTGGTTCTTGGTCTTTGGGGTCTTTTTTCTGATAAGCTGTCTTCAGACAGACTTGTCAATTTTATCAGGTTTGACAGAACAGAAGGAATCCATTTTGACTATTGGAGGGAGACTGGCTCCCCCTTGCTTTTCCCCACTTATTGGTCATAAGCTTGGACCTAAATGGCAGCAGTTATGCCCCTCTTCTAGCCGAAAAGCCGTTCTATGTTCTAACTACTTTGAGTTAGGTGTGGGAAAAAATGAACACAAAATTGACAGAGTCAGTAAAACGGAGGGAAAACTCAAAAGTGATTCGGATATGCTCGAGTAATCAGCAATGACTGGCTCATCGTCTCATCCATAAGTCTTGATGATGACGAAGCCTCAGGTGCTTCAACATTGAAGTTTAGAACCATCCTCTCATGCTTCCGAGGTTCCATTGTCTGGCTTAGCATTGCCAATCCACTTTAATTTTGATCGAGAAACATAATTTATGCTTCAGTTGCTCGAGAGATTTGCATCCCGCCCCTAACGGAAAAGAGGGAAGATGGACATTGCATCGGCCATAATCCAAGAATGACTGGGTGAATATGGTTTCCAGCGTTTCGAACTGAAGCCATAAAGCCCATCGTAGTGGCAAATTTAAGCGAAAGAGAATATAAAATAAAATGCGTGACTCCTCAACCCACTACTTCTTAAGTTATATACAAGTCTTTTCCATTACTCTTAGACATTTCCAAAGAATATGCTCGAAGTACCAACAAACGAGCTTTGGGGATTGGTCATGAAGATCGCCTCAGAAACCAGTTCAACATGCAGTAAAGGGCTGAATCCACTGATGATAGTGCAACGATGAGCAATGCCACAAGAATCAGCGTAAGAGTTGCGGTCCTCAGCTGCAGCACATCCATGGAAAGACTCAGCTCTTAGCCAGCTCAAGAGTAGTCAAATTAAAGCAAGAGAATATGAGTTGCATGATTAGTGACTGTAAAAGTTCAGTTCAACTGTGATGAATCACAAGGATGCAATCTTGTTTGGATGTGGATTCGAAGTGGTCACCATGAAAATCAGCTTTATTTAGCAATTGTTAGGCTAAACAACTATTCTGAATCTATCCAGGCCACAAGAATGACCAGATTTTGGAATTACCGTGCTCTGAAAGCTCGGCCATTCTATGTACTTCAGCTGGCCAGGTTGCTCGCACAAAAATGTGAATAATGACTTCAAAGACCTAAAACGGAAATCATAAAATTGGTGAATGCAAAGATCAAATATTACGTGCCCTGCGAACATCAAAGATGTGATAATACCCTAATACATCATTGGCTTGAAACATCATTGTCCTGGGGAATGGCAACAGATGAATCTGAAGGGGAATATAATTCTGAGAATAAGTTAGTACCACACTACTTCTTTGATCAGACTAGCCCAAAAGGGTTCAGGGTTTAGGTCATCGTCATAGCTTAACGCATGGTTATTTCTTGCTGCAGACACCACATGATTGTTCCTCAAATGCCCGGTACCCAAACAACCAGTTTTTGTCCTTAAAATCTGCAAAGAGGTCCAATTGTTGTAAAACTTGGAATTACAACTTCATTGATGTAAATTAAAGAAAGAGAACGGTGGAAGCATAATTACTTTACCACAGGCAAGCCCAATAGCTTTGCATTCATTATTTTTCGTCTGCTTATAGCTCTTACTCCGAAGAGGAAATTTATTACAGGCAGGATGAACCACACCTACAAATGCAAAAGACAGTATTTAGGCCAGAAAGGAGAATGAAAGGACATGTACACCAGAGAGACAGAAAAAGGGACCTAGATGGCTTCCACTCAACCCACTGATTGTCACCATCTTCGGTTTTTGTTTCCCAAGAATCCTACAATTGCAATGCACTGTCGAACACTGTGCCTTCACTGGATGCTTCAAAAAAGGAGAAAAACAAACTTATGAAGTTTTTACACCTAACATAACAAAATCTTAAAGTCAAGAAATAAGAACTGCACAAAGATGGTGGAATAGTTACTCTTCCATCAGCTCAGAATTTTAGCAACTACTAGAAACATTGAACATCTTTTACTTCCTTTGTGAATAATACCACCATGTTTTTAAGAGCACAACAATTCATATTGCAAAAACCTCTAGAAATAAAGCAGAATGAAAAAGAGGAACTTGTATGAGTTTTAAGTAGAGATGATAGAGCATAGAAAAGGGGGCAAACAAATAATTACAACCAACCGATGCAATAGTACAAATTTGCAAAGAAAAGATACAATAGGACATCAGGTCAAGAATTAATACTTATCACTGAAAATTCCAGTCCATGCCATCCATTTCTAAAAGAGCTAACGGAATATGAATGATGTGATATGATTGCACCAATATTTGTGCACAAATTGGAAAGCTTGGATGTTTCTAAGCATTTCTGAAGAAGTTAAAAGATTGACTAAAAATGAAATTAATCAGAGGCCAGGAACTCTTAATATCTTTCATCATCCTGATTGAAATGTCTGTGCTTCCAAAACACAACCACTTTTTTGCATAAAGCATTGAGAACTGTCATCTTAAACATATATGTTTAGGAGCAGGATAGAAGCATACTTAAACATTCTATCGCCTTCTACTGGTGCCAACACAGTACTTCCTCAAATTTGCACTCGATTGGTAAAACTAGAACAGCTGCTCCCAATATGAGAGTACCTAGAAATAATTGTCACCCAATAGAGATGGCAAGGCATGTCCAATGTATAGCCATCTTATATGTGCCGACATGGCATACCAAGAGACTAACAAGACCATTTAATTACATTACATCACTCTGAATCATAACATGCAAAATCTTTTATGAGTCCACTGAATTCCCTCACTAGCGTACAGACATTAGACACCATATTTACATATCCAATCTTGCATTGAATATTTGTATGTATGACTTGATTTCAAAATCTTCACATAGGCCCAATCCACTCTCAATTTAGTGAAACATCTAAGAGACTCAAATTCCTACCCTAGTTTCTGTAATTCAGACCCAGTCACTCTTCTTGTGACGACACAATCAAAAGATAACTGAAGCTACAGAACATCTTCCTCTGCGGTAGACATCCGACCCTGCACATAATGAGGTAATAATGTAACCAAACAATACTATAGCCTTATTGAGATTGACATGAGTTCAACAAATGTAGTGATTAACACTCACCCTTCTTATTCCAAATGCAAATACAAGTGTCTGCAGTTGATTAATCTTGCTGCTAGTAATAAACTCATATATCATCTCATCTACCAGAACCAATGGGTGAGGATGACTGATGTTTAAATTTCAACAAAAGGGTGACAGGAGAATAAAATTTGCAAGAGCAGGGAAATATAAAGAAATGAAAAAACATTGATTGCCCAAAAGTACTTCAAAAGAATATGCATTCAGTTTCCAAAAGCAATTCAACCTCTGCATGCTTGAGCACAAAGTTCTTGACAGTGTGACAACAATGCCATGATATGCTAAAGTATGGATTTTCTTCTGTTTGTGAGATGCTTCTACGATTATAGTAGTTTCAAAACGACATAGTAACAGAATGCCACTCTACAAGGTCCTCAACCGCTATTTATTCATATCACAGAGTGGGTTCTGTAATTAAATTCTCCCAATTCAACCATTTGACAGACCCGAACATAGGAGCAGTACATCAAAACGACTTCTAAGACTCAGTGTACTTTCCATCTGCTACAAAAATTCAGGACCCATCTGTTGTCAGCAGATGACATGCCAACCCCATTTCCGCTAGAGCTTTGTAGACCACGGACTGTACTCAAGATTAAACTTTTATCTTCTGCGCCACACATTTCTAATCCAAAATCAAACATTATTCATGGAAAGTGAGAGGAATTCTCCAGCTTCAATTTCCACAACGCACAGCCAATTACAGACGAAGGAAATACGTCAACCACTTGGTGCGCACAACAAGAAAATCTTTAAGAACTCATTAGAGCAGACGGGCCACACACCCACGCCAAGCAAAGCAAGTACACGAGTGCGAATTCATACTGACATGCCCACAAAAGAAGAAGCGAGTTCATAGACTCAGCCTCTGGAAAAGATTCAAACGACCAGCAAGAGAGGCGAAGAAGATGACAAGGAAGCGAAGGAGAGAAATGGGCATCTGAGAAATACCTCGTTGCTGAAGCAACGTTGGCCGATGTTCAGTGCAAGAACGTCCTTCGGGTGAAATGGAGAATTCCGGGGGCTCGACGGGGTGGAGAAGACAAGAACAAACGTTAGAGGCGAAACCAGGCGGTCGGGCTTGAATGATGAAGGCGCTTAGGCTATGTGGATTCTTGAGACATGTATATGACGGCATAATCATCCAGAAAAATTATAGGCAGCCAATTCGGTGTTGAACTTTTTAATTATTAATTATGTCAATTTTATTATAAAGATATACCATTTTAGTCTTAAATATTTTTTTTGTGTTGATTCAATTTTAAACTTTTTGATAATTTGTCAATTTAATTATAAATATTTTTTATCATCAATTTAATCGCAAACCTATTATTTGGATATTTGGCTAGAAAAATTACATTGATAAATCATGAAAAGATTTATGGGTAAATTGAAAAACTGTTAAAAAGATTTAGGATTATATTGACAAATCGTTAAAATATTTATAACTAAATTGGTATAATTAATATGACTGAATTGGTTTCCGTATAATAAGATTATGATTTTTTATTTTTTATTTTTATAATTTTCTTCATGACTAGCATGGTTAGAAGACTAGACACGAGATTGCCACATTGATGATGACGATTAGTTCCAAGATAAAATACAACTTTGAAGAGGTGAGTATCTGAGTTGGAAAAGGCGCATGCAATTGATGGATGAGGACACATCTAATCAAAGATTACAAAGACAAAATTGAATAAAATTAAAAGTTCAAGAACTTAGTCAAAATTTGCCAAAAATACATCAATTATTATCTTATATGGATTGTAATTTCCTCCATTATTGATTCGAGGAAATTTTCTCCAACCAAGTTTCTGATGGGCACATCGCAAATGTAGACATTACATATTTTTTATTTAAGTTAATTTTACATATCAGTGATATTTATAACTTATAACACATCAAAGTATGATTGAGGAAATTTCCTCTAATTAGGGAAGTAGAAAAAAAGAAAAAGAAAAAAGAAGCCATATATCTTTTTGCCCCCTTATTTGATTAAGGTGGAGTTGCTCATTGTTGAAGAAAAAATACTAGGGTCATTATGATCAACAAGAATTGCAGTGTCCACTAGAAAGTGTATCAAATTAATTTAATGAATATGGTGGCAAATGATTGTTGGTCAATGAAATGAATTTAAAACCCATTTTTAAGTAACTCATCAAAAACAACGCACAGGTGATGCCACATCATTATGTGAAACAAAGTGAAAACTTAGTTTATACATCTATAAACACGTGACAAAGATTCCCAATTGAAACTAAAAGTACGATCATAAATCATGTGATCTTGGGTAGGTAGCTTGATACTTTTGAAAGTAAGGCCAACGTCTGATTGGCTCCAGCTGTTGTGTAGATTATCCATATGACTTCATCATTGACCCTAACGAGCTGCAATTAAGGTGATTCGAAATGAAAATTTTGTAAGTTTTGCATGCCTTCATTGTCAATCTCACACCTTGGCAAAAACAGTTAATTTTCTCAGAAGAGCTCCTGCATTAGGAGATACAGTCACAATCATCATCCAGGATTTTTGCAGAAATCTTTTAGTGTTTAAGATGGGCAATAACCCTCTAACATGTTGGCTTCTCAAAAAGGACATAAATTATCACTAGCCACTGGCTTATGCTACCTCTTTCCCTCTTTCTGGTAACTATGTCAACCTTTTGGTCTGCTGCTGCAAGATGAATACTTGTGTTCTTATTTCCGTCTTGTGTTTCCGTTTTCCTTGAACCGTTTTCGCTTGAACCGCATGACACAAAATGGATGTATTCAACGGAAGCAAAATACTTGAAATTGTACAATTCTTTTCAATTTACAGAAACACAATGACCCAGATGAAAACAGGAACTAATGTCACAATATCAAACGGAAATGAATATCAACCACTTAAGTTGTAAAACTCAAGTTGTAAACAGTGAACCTGCAGCTTAAGTTCATCAATGTACATAGCCGCAGAGAGGTTTCACTACCAGCACGACCAAACCCTTGGTCAGTCGCTCTCGTAGTCCTCCTCATCCCCAAACGTGAACACGGAAGCATCAGCCGCCATTGCCTTGAACTCACTCTCTGAAGTGGAAAACTCAGTGCTGGAGACGACATCACTTTTTGGTGGGGCAGGGCCTGAGTTCCCGAGAGAGACCTGCTCGGTTGCACGTGTCACATTCGCTACTTGATCTGCATTACTTTTATTCTCTGAAGTGGGGGTAGTAGATGTGACAGTTTCTCCAGTTGAAGATGCCGGTTGACTTCGCTTGCTCTTGGAAGAACCGGCTTCCTCTGCTTCACTATCTGAAAACACATCATCTTTATCGTTGCTTCCTGGGACTTTGCTTTCATGGTGATCAGAAGCGGCTGCAGTGCTGGCAACTGATGCAGGAGGAGGGTCCGAGGTGGCACTGGAAGTTGTGGTCCCGCTTTGAGCGAAGGGTGGAGTTGGAGGCGCACCATCATAATCCACCAGCACAATCTCTACTTGGAACCCAGGAGAAGGTAATTTCCTCTGCAAAGTTCATGCCAACCAACCTCATGTTAAAACTGAATGGACTTCTTTGCTTGTTTAAAGTGACAATCAAATAAGTCCGGCACAATGTATGCAGCATGCCAGATCATCACTCTAAAATTCTTCCTTTTTTTAAGAAAAGAAAACAGGAATTCTCAACGATAACAACAAAGAGTTGATTACCTTATCAAACCCATCAAGATCGTTAGTGTTGAGGACCTTCCTGTTCTCCATAAATGTTGTGTTTAACCAACTGAAGGAAATACGTTTGATTAGAGAGCTCCAAACACAGAAAAGCACAAAAGAGAATATATATATATATTACAGGGAAGAAAGAATATAACCAGTAGAAATCTCCTTGGCGATCATGGAAATGAACCTTAAAATCCCCAGCCAACTCTGTCAGACCAGGCTCGCCTGGCAAAGCAAACACCATAATTCCTTTCTTTGGTGCACTAAACCAGTAATCTTCAGGCTGCACAAAACAAGCATAATATATCAATAACTTATCTTTTTTTTTTTAGCAACAGTAAAACGTCCAGTAACAGGAGGAGAAATTAAATGCAAAAAATGTTATGACCTACCGACAGATCCTTTGTTCTTGGATGCTTCTTAGTGGTAAATAGAATACCTGGAGAGCAGGAGATATAATAGTAAATATTCAAGCAATTAGGCTAACGTACTAGAATTCTGAAGAGATTATAACGTCATTTTAAGTGACAAAATTCCATTCATTTCAACAGTAAATTTAAACAAAACTTCATTTCAAGAAAAGCCATCTTTCAAAGTCAACTATATATCAATAGCCAAAAGAAAATATTTGATCATGAGGAACAGACAGAAGTATATGTATTTCGCTGCACACAGCTTACTTACGAAGTACTACACGCAAAACATCGTTTTGTTATGCCCCAACAGAGTAATAATGTTCCGATTATGTGCTGCTCATGAGAAACAGACAGAACTATATGTATTTCACTGTACACAGCTTACTTACGAAGTACTACGCACAAAACATGACATTCAGTTATCCTTAACAGAAAAGCATCCCAACATATAAACAGTCCAAAGATCAGATATTTTGATTATATCATTTTCCATCTTCACAACATGAATTGGTCATGTAGGAATAAAGATAGAACATGAGCCAGCAGAGACCATTATGATCAGAGACTGTTATGGAGGGTCTGATCCAATAAGGACACCTGTGGAGACGAAATCCCCTAAGCATGCACCTGCAGAAAAGCTGATCTTCAGAATCTGTTGGAAAACCACAAAAGCAGTATCCAGGATCAGCAACGTACCTTCGCCCAGGCTGGTTTTCTCCATTGAAGTATGTCAAAACACGCTCAAAGTACTTGACATATCTCTGGACAGAAAATACAATGATGCTATCAAACAGAATGAAAAAGATTGAGGACACTGACCAAAGTGTATCACTAATTGCAATTTTTAAAGGAACTCACAATCTGACTCGGCAAGACAAGCCCTTTTCCATCCACACATCTTTTCTGGTTGTAGTAGTCAATAGACTCCTCAGCAGTTGGGAAGAACTGCAGAGAATGTCCAAGAAATGAACAATAAAAAATATGAACCAGTGTATTCTATGCTAGAGATAACACTGGGTGCATGTCATCATCGTGACAACTTTTGAAGTCATACCTTCAAATATAGGAGAAGGCTAGAAATCATTAGCCCTGTTCTAGCCATCCCTGCCTTACAGTGCACAACCACTACATTCTCGATATCCTCCTTCAACCATCCATAAGCGCTTTTACAGAAGGATGTTATAAGCTGAATGGGTGGACAATTGTGGTCATCAAATGGGAAACTTGCAACCTGAAAAGTTCACCCCGAAAAAACTTACTAAGTGCACCGACAGATCTCAGTTTATTCATATTTATGATCCATCCACATTATTGTACCCTATGAACAGAAGAAACCAGCTGCAACACACCTTTCCTTCAAATAATGATGCATCATATAGCCTTTCAGAACAAAGATTGTACACTTTGTACTTGTCCTGGAAAAGAGGACAACAAAAGTATGTCAAAGCCTTCATAACCTTTTAGTCATAAAATAGTTATCGCTTTGACTAGCAAAGCTGACATATAACAAGTATATGACCAGAGAAAAGAACAAATTTTACCAGACCTAAAGCTTTAGACCCACTGAAAAGATGAGAATATAAATATCTCTCAGTATAAGCTACTTTATAGATTTGTGATATTGCTGATTGATACGACTATGTACCACCCCAAAGATCTTGGTAAATCAGTAATGCCCTCTATATATCTTGTTTATAATGCAGAAGCATACTTTATTTCCTTTCTTAATGACAAGGAAGCCCAGATAAGGTAGCCTATAAATTGCTCCATCAACCTCACAGACCAGGTAGTCTACCAGCATTCTCCAATAAGAGAAATGCCCACCATCTCAGCAAAGAGTTAAGAAGTCCAACTCTTCCAAATCAGAGGCAAGAATGCATATTTTACACCAAGACAGCAAAAAATGGCTGATACAATTGAAAACTGGAATAAAATTAACCTCATAACATGATCAGCCTCCAATTAGACTGTCAGATAAACTTTTGACTAATTACCCACCTTGTGTTGGGTTTCAAAAAATTTAATCACTTCTTCCATATGATTGCGATAGAACCCCTGCACACACATGTAACAACTTCAACAATAACCAACTTAATATAAGAGTACTCACATATTTTACTGGAAATAGTCCAATTACCTCTACATATCCAAAGAAACCAGAGCTCATATCGCCAGCAGGGAAACCCATAGCAATGATGTTCTCAGTGATATATGTCATATCCAAATCAAATCCTCCTTCCTACAGAAAAATAACATCGTCAAGCTCATTCACATTTTATTTCTATCATAAGAATCGAACAATCAACCACAAAGCTACAATTAAGGCTGGTAATGTTTAATCGAGACAAAGCTTCATGTGAAAATAAAGCTTTTTGTAAGCTTCACGAAGCATTACAAATTTTGCAGACTTTCCCTGCTTTTCTATTATCTTTTTCGTTTTTATTTGTTTTGACGCGAGTAAAAGCTGAACCTGAAAAGAATAATAAAGGATACAAGGTTCATAAATTAACTTTTTGATTAACATTCATATGAGATAGTATATTGATGGACACATTCTTTCTAAAGTTCCGACGAATTTTTTTTCTTAATTATATAAGGCTTAGCAAATTTCATTGTAAGGGAGAACTGTGAAAACAACATAATCAAATTTTCAAAATTTTCACCCCAACTGAAAAATTTAATGCTCACGGATCAAAAATTATCAAGAACATTGAAAACTCATAATAAACTGAAAACATCTTCACGAACCAAACAGCCCCCTAGCTTTAAAGTGTGATGACTGACTGGTTCACTGACATAAGTAGTGGCGCTCTAATTCTGTGATGACAAGAGGGACCATCCACATGTTATGAAATGCAGTTTTAACTTTCAAGCGCATGCACTAAGTTGCCAATCCAAGGGATTTCATCTTAGAACTTAAGCCTTTTAAAGGGAAAATAAAGAAAGTTGAGATCTTACATCAGTTCTTTGACCCCACAAACAAAGGAGATACATGTTTTCATACAAGAAATATGTTTTAAATATGTGCATACGCATTGCCATGGAAAGTTACACTTTTAGTTAATCTTGTTAAAAGTATAAAAGCTTAGATCTCACAATACCAACAATATCAAGAGCTGAAAGAGTATGCTATGCCATACTTGCTCATTTTCATAAAAAGAGGACCAGACACTTGTCACAGTACAGTTCTAAAGCTAGCAAGTGAGGATAAATTCTTTTCCCTCTTTACATAAGTTCCCCCATTTAAGTCCAACCCCTGAATTAACGGATCCATGTAACATGATAAACTAGCTTTTCAGTGCATTTCAGGACAAAAAGGATAGCTTGAGCTAACAGAACAATAGTTTGACCACACAAACAAGGTCCAAGGATCCAAGCACTATTAGATGTAGCCAATTAACTTGAATATAACCAGATTAGGATAAAAGGTGAAAGCAAGACTATGACACCTGGTATCTACGTTTATTCTGAGAGACAACATGACGAGCCCTGACTTGTACTGCTTTCACCGCACTTTTGGAGGAATCGACCAAACCTTTAGTGATTGTTCCAAACAAACCAGGCTGTGCTGCTGAAGGACTACCAATACTTTCTTCTGCTGGAGGAGATCTTGGAGACAATTTCAAACCCAATCCACTAGTGAATCGTGCAAAGCTCGATTTACCACCATTGCTAGTGGCGGAGTCATCTTGTGCAGTTGATAGAGACTGAGGAATCCTCAAATTTTTAGCCCAAGATGAAATGCCAGCAGCAGAAATCCGAGGCGATCCATCTCGTGCAGAACTATCTGGTGCAGGATCAGTGGCAGAAGGAGGTTCCACATGATTTGCTGCTGCAGGGATGGATGCATCAACTGACTCCTTGTCCATTTCACCAGTCTTAGAGCTTTCCATGGAAACTTGAAAGATTAGGAGAATTCAGCATAGAAGATGTGACTGTACCATGCGCAAGTAACGCTGCACAACTGAGAGTCAGAAGAAAATACTAATGGATGACACTTTCACAATGCTTCACATCACACAACATCAAAGAAGATAAGCACCAAGAAAATTATGCCAGAGCCAGACTAATTGTTTAAATTTTATACGTGAGAGCATTGAGAACCAATGAGGGTATTACCAATGATAACCCCTTGATGTTCTTCAGATTCCCCATGACTACAAATGGGATTTCCCATCAATTAGGGGGGGAAAACAAAAGCAACCCAAAATCTTTTACCAATTCCAAAGGGCAGCAATCACCAATGCAGATCCCTACAACCTACCCAAAAGCCAATTCGGAGCAGATGAAACAGAAAATGAATAGTTTACAGGCCTACCAAGCCACTAAAACCGAATAGACGTGACCAATTGCAGCAATTAGCTAACACTCATTCCACCTCAACAGCAGCCAAGACAAACCCAACCTCGGCCAATCCCAAAACTACACCAGCGGACGTCCGTACAGCGACCCGTTCCTCCATTCCCTCCACCCCAAATTTCAAGCCACCAATACGAATCACCGACCCCACTCACCTCACCCAAAATCCGCAAGACCCGAGACTCGAGAAAGCACGAACAAACGGGAGATCCCGAAAAAAGAAACGAAAGATCCAAAATCCCAAAAACATCCGAGCTTACCGTCGCAAAACTCAACAATCTGCGCAAAGATCCGTCGCAACGACGAAGACCCACTTAGGGTTTCTGCCCAAGGGAGGGAGGGATTGCAGGAATTGTTGCGGGAAATGGAGGGAAGGTCGCAGTTTTCCCCGTTAAGGTCAACCGAAACCAGGTGCTGATCAAGCCGAGGAGGGGAGGAAGGGGGAGCTTTGAAAGAGGAGTGTTGAAAGGGAGTGAAAGAAGGAGATGAGATGGACGGCTGTGGGCGAGGGCAGCGTTTGATCGGACGGCTCCGCGGCCAGCGGGCAAGCCAGGAATTCCAGGGTCTTTTTAACTCTGGGGATTCCCGCAACGAAAATCTTCGCTTATCCGTGTGGGGGCAATTCCGCCAAATGGTATTGCGTTCTTTACTCGATAAGAATAATGACGCGAATGACAAGTTCGGCTCGACATGATCCATGAATTTTTAATTTTTTTAATATAATTTCTAAATTTAGCATAATGTTCAATAAGTCTCTATACTTTTAGTTTATTTAATATAATCCTTAGACTTTTGGTACATGTTTAATTTAGCCTATGAACTATATAAAAACGTTGGATGTGGTCCTTCAATTATTTCAAAATTAGGGACAAGATTGAATATTTTTGTATAATTTACGGAGTGAATTAAATATGTATGAAAAGTTCGCGTCTACATTGAATAAATTAAAAGAATAGAGACTACAATACACATTGGACTAAAGTTCAATGACTATTTGTGTCATTTTCCTTATTCGATATTCAATTTAGTCCTTCAACTATAATCTTGATCGATTTGACCCGTGAACTCTTTAAACCAAACCAAACTAGCCCTTCATATCAACCAAACCAAACTAGCCCTTCATATCAATTTGGTCTGGTTGATGCTAATCTTACTCTAACATTGGGCGAGAGACAAATCAATATTTTAGCAACATAAATGCTCCGTTTGTTTTACAAAAAATAAATGATTTGAAAAACATTTTTTGTAAAATGATCGCTCGTATCTCTAATGAATAAATAAAAAATAATTTCTCCGTCTATGAAAATGCTTAAAATAAATAATTATCAATAATAAAAATATTTTTTATTAATTAACTATTTTAAATTATATAAATAGTCATTTTTAGAAAAATAGCTCTCAACGAGGACCGATTTGTCTTTGAATGTGCTACCCCAATGAGGTGCCTGCCGTCTCCTAGGTTAGTTCAAGGGCAAGGGCTGTTGCATGATGGTTGAGTTGGGTCGACACCCTAGAAGGACCTAGTCGGTTAAAATTACCGATCAAAGACAACATCGGAGAAGAGCTATAAAGCACCGACACTCTTCAAGAGCCTTCATGTCCTGTCAGACATTTCGACATGTGTCCGACACTTTCTGACACTCTTGAACACTTTTCGACACTTGGTCAATATGTGTCGAAAAATCCGACACTTTGTCAACTTTTCAATACTCTTCAACACTCGAATTGGAATTCCGACATACAAGTTTTCGACATGTGATTCCGATATTGATGTCAATTTTAAAAATTTTCAATAAATGAGAGGTCAAAATGTATATATGTGAAAAAAATAAAACACAATAATAAAAATAGTAAATGAAGAAAGAAGAAAAATCTAGTCTTCTATTCTCTTTTGACTTTCACTTCCTATGATACACAATTCATCCCTTAAGTTTTTTTTTTCTCTTATTCCCACATAGCTAACATGTAAGTCCAAAATGTCGATTGCTTATTTTTTCTTCAAGTTTTATGAATTATTGGGACAGAGTTGGATTTGTCAAATTAAAACGATGAATTATTTTAATAAATTGTGGATTAATATTTTTAGTGTAAATTCATTCTAGGCTTATTTATTTGTTTATTTATGAATTTGAATCAAATTAATTTGATTGAAATAAACATAAAAATGATAATTTAGTATGTATATAAAATATATATTTAATATCTAACGTGTCCCAAACGTGTCTGAATTTTTTGTTTTTTGAGAAATAATGTGTTGACGTGTCGTTTCGTGTCGTATCGCGTGTCGTTTGTTAGTGTTAATGCTATCTAGGAGAAGAGTACATGAAAATATTTTTGTCTTCATTCCTTATATATTCAATGGAATACATTCCCGATGTTTATGCAACCAGTCACGGATTGCTCACAAAATTTTAGGAGAATTGTTCGAAAATCCCTCTTGAACTTTGGCATCATTGCGAAAATGGGCATAGAATTTTCAAATATTATAAATTATATCTTTAAACTTTAATCCAATATATAATAATATTTAAATTTTGAAAAATTACGTACCATTTCCCAAACTTTGATTTTTGTTGTAGCCATTTGCTTTTTTCCTTCTGTGTAAGTGTTACACCCTAGAAGGACCTAGTCGGTTAAAATTACCGATCGAAGACAACATCGGAGAAGAGTACAAGAAAATATTTTTGTCTTCATTCCTTATTATTCAATGGAATACATTCCCGATGTTTATGCAACCCATCACGGACTGCTCACAAAATTTTAGGAGAATTGTTCGAAAATCCCTCCTGAACTTTGGCATCATTGCGAAAACGGGCATAGAATTTTCAAATATTATTAATTATGCCTTTAGACTTTAATCCGATAAATAATAATATGTAAATTTTGAAAAATTACGTACCATTTCCCAAACTTTGATTTTTGTTGTAGCCATTTGCTTTTTTCCTTCTGTATAGTTGTTAAGTGTTACATAAAAATCTATAAATCCAAATTTTCAACCAAAATAACACCGCCCACATCTAGCCGAAGTTAAGAAATTAAAGAGCGATGCACATGTTTAATGAAGTCGAGAAAACTTAGTGGGGGATTTTAATTGAGACTTAAAGATTTTGCAGACAAAGGCAACAAAACATCAAAATTTAGGGATATTTTGTAGCTTTTTAAAGTTTGTGGACTATAATCTAATTGTGCCAAAGCTCATGGGGATAATTTGTAACTTTTTAAAGTTCTGGAGGTTATTGGGCAATGATGCCGAAGTTTGAAGGGATAATCCATAATATTCTCATAAATTCAGAGATTATATGGTTTTTTGCATTAATGATGTGGGTGATTATGTAATTAATAATTGTCATTGAAGTAGTTTTTTATACTATTGTTGTTAGTTTTTTATACTGTTGTTGTTGTCGTTGGCACTACTATTATTATGGTTATTATATTACATAAGGGGAGAATTTGCAAATTTGTAGGGATAATTAGCAAATTGGTCCTAAAATTAATGTATAGAACCAATTTAGTTATAAGCTTTCTAATGTTTTAAAGTTATCTTGTACTTTTGCGGGAAAATACAATTTAGTCCTCTTGCCCTTCAATTGCTATAAAAAATTGTTGATTGGGTCCAATTATCATATTTGGCAATTTTATATCCGATGTGGACCATGTTTCAGTGACAATTGACTAAAAGTACTACAATGAATTTCGCGCAATGGTAGAATAGGACAATATTGATAACATTAAAAAGTTTATAATTGAATTAACATTCGCATAATATATTTATGGTTGAATTTGTAGTTTTCTTGCAATTTGTGTTAGTCATCCAAGTATTATCTTATTATATCTATTATTGTTGTGGGTGTTGTTAGATGGGTTTTTGTGCATCAACGATGCGGAAGGTTTGGCAATTTGTGTTTGTCGTTAAAGTATTTTCTTATATGTCTATCATCATCATTATTATTAGCCAATGATTTTGGGTTTTGAGCAATCACATCACTTATTCCAATCAGGACTATTAGAATTCTGCAATCTTTGGTTGCCTTCCTCTAGAGATCGGGCAAAAACGAAGAAACCGCAAGATCTATTATGCCAAGATCAAACTGATAATCTATTTAATCTTCTTAGGAAACTATTCCTCCATCATATACAAGCCCAAAGTTCAACCTTAGGTCCATGTCTGCATGTTTTTCCCATCAATAGTCCCCCTTTTTTGTATAATTATCCTATGTTTTTCTCTAAGTTTATTGACTCTTTTTGTAACCTTCTTCCCTCCACTAAAGATTAGAAAATATCGAGAAAAAGAAAAAGTACCCGTGAAATAACTTTAAAGAATATGGATGAATTGATATGAATTCACGTGACTTACAAATGGCTCTTTATTGATTTTGGACAGGAAAATAAATGATGATAAATTTAAAGGTGGGGAGTGGTAATTACGACTGGCTATATAAATTGCACGACAGAAAAGATAGAAGAAAAATATAGAAAAGAACATCTGTAATTAACTGGGGGAAGATTACAATTTCTCGGCCAATTCCTAAAGATCTTTTTTCGTTTTTTTTTTTGGCTCATGCAGGTTTCCAGTGTGGTACTAGCGAAGTCCAAGCGTGACCGGTGACGGTGCTCTTCTCCAGACCAGCTTCAACAATTTCCGGCAATGCTCGGCGAACAAACCTTAGTGTGTTCGACAAGCCCGGTAGCGCTGTCGACCTTCCAGCCGTCGCCGCACCCTTGTCTCGATCCATCCTTTAAGTCTTGTGGATGTCTCCTTGCATGAATCGAGGCGCATTAGGGCTTTCGTCAAAATCATGTCAAATGAAATCCATCCCGCCACGTTCTTGTCTAACTAGATATGCTATTGAACGATTAATACAAGGAAAAATCACAAACCAAAAGTAAGCCAAAAAGGAAATTTCTACCTGATCGACGTGATGATGATTGCTTTGAAAAAGCCTTCAGCCAAAAGAATGATTGCTTTCAAAGGCTCCGCCAAGGGTCTTAACGGGCTCCGGTAATGTCGTACTCTTCCAAAATTGGAGTAGCCCGTGCTTGCCTGTATATAAATGTCGAAGTTCTTAGCGGCATGATTCATGCAATGGCTCACTTTTGACGAGCCCCGTGACCTCAACGTTCATATTCAGTAAGCATGAGTCATGATTCATGCAGTGGCTCACTTTTGACGAGCCCCGTGACGTCAACGTTCATATTCGGTAAGCATGAGTTAACTCCAACTTTGGAAGAATACAACATTACCGTAGTATCCCGGGTCTTCACCGGACCTCCGCCGGACCTTGTTCTGTTTGGCATTCGCCGGAGATCGTCAGGAACAGCTGCAGATTACTTGTGCGTTCTCTTCCACGATCCCCCTTTTTTATAGTGCAAAAACCCGCTTCAAATCCCAGAATTCTCGCCTTCAATCGCTATAATTTGCAATAAAGTGTTATTGTCATATCCCTTCTTGCCTCATTTGGTTTTCACCCTTTTCTTACGGATTGGTTTCTTTCTATATTGCTGAGCAAATCCCGTCGATTCCTCAACGCCCGTGTCACCAATCTTCTTCTTTGCTCTGTTTCCTTCTTGAATTCCCCTAATCCATTCGATTCCCTCGATCCCCTCTTGCCGAAATTTGCTATTTCTTATTCCCACATGCACAATTCATCCGTCCCTACCGGCCGAACGAGGAACACGAGAGCAGATCTGGAGTGAACATTTTGTCGAACACCTGGTGTTCATTGAATAAAAAAGAGAGAACAGAGCCGGATTAAAGCTCGAATCCACACCGACAAACAAGGAAGGCGGACAGCAACGCGCCTCAGCGACCGAGGAAGGCTCGCCGACGCTCGAAACTGAGTGCAAGCGAGCGCCGGCGGGGGAAAAGGGGGGTGGGAGGTCGGCCACCTACCCGGCTGCTCGGCGGCGGCGAATTGGGGGGCGAGCTAGATAAATCGGACTACGGCAGGCGTGTCTGAGCCGGGATCCTCGGGAAATCGACCCGACCCGTGGAAAACGCTCTCCCAGCTCTCTCTCTCTCTCTCTCTCTCTCTCCTCTTGCAACTCCGCTCTTCTTTCCTTCTCACTCCCCCTCGAAATCCCCCCTTGTACGACGAACTGACTCGTTGAGTTGTCCAATCGGCGGACGTCCGGTCTCTGGCGCGCCGGCCGGTCCTTGGCCTGCGCCGGCGGTCCCTCCCCCTGCTCCCCTGCTCCGCCGCGGTCGCTCCCCTGCCCTAAACAGACCTGCTGCCTGCCTTGAGGCTGCCTGTGCCTTGAGCTCCCCGACTGACAACTTGAAGTGTCAAGTCAATAACTTTTTTAAAAAATAAAACTTTGATAATAACAATAATAAAATGCAAATGCCCCTTTAGGATTCGAATAATGATCATTTTGCCCTGGAAATCAATTTTTATTGTTTGCTTCCTAGATGAGTTTTTATGCAAAAATTTATGTTTGATACTATTCTTGAAATAAACACAAAATCTCTATCTATTTTTGAACTAAAAATTTATTCTAAAAATAGAAAAATAAAATTAAGTTATTAAACAGATTTCTATTCTAAATCTATTATTAAAAATAGAAAATAATTCTGGTTAAAAATAAACTGGTTATCATGTACTTCTTAATGTCTATGTGCTATGTAATTTAATCATACTAATTTTTTTTTGTGCATTGTTACAATTTAATCCATAACTTTTTATTCAATTACTCTATGTAACCGGTCAAAATTTAGGTGTCACGGAGCAACTAAATTATAAGTAATTTTAGCTAGTTTCTAATTTATTTTCTGGATGATACCAACCTCAATTTATACTTCCAAAAGTACTAACTATTTTAATAATCTAACAATATTTCTGTGACGTAACACCACGTTAAAGTTATTGATATATGAAATTACCCACTATTTAATTGATTTACCAACATTCGTCATTTGAACTTACCTACATTTTATCTCGTTGATTTTTAAAACTACTCCCATTTTTATTCATACTCTCGGAATTACCAACAATTTTAATAATCCCCTAATATATATATATTATTTTTTTGTGGCTCACCAATGTTACAAATTTTGATAAGAAATTACCTACCTTAGTTTGGTCGGTTTACTATAATTCGTCACCTAAGTCCACTAACTTTATTCACTTACCAACCTTTTACCGTTTTTAGTTTTAAAAAGTGAAAACATTTATTTAGACTTCGTAAAACTTCCGATGAATTTATTAATCTATCAACATTTATTTTTGTGACTTAACAATCCATTGAAGTTACTAAATATTATACAAAATTACTAAACTTAATTTAATCGATTTACCATCATTCGTCATAATAAGTTCCACGATCGATGAGGTGACACGATTATGTAAAGGTTGTTTTTGTAACACAAACAACATGGTTACTACTAAGACTTTACACGAAATTACTAAACTTAATTTAATCGATTTACCGTCATTTATTACAACAAGTTCCACGATCAATTAGGTGAAACGATTATGCAAAGTTGGTTTTTTTCTCATGGGCAACGTGCTTAGGACCCAAATTGTGTCGACCATGCAATACATACTGCATTTATGGAATAACTCTAAACTCTATAAAGAGAGTTTGTGCTCTACAAAAATGAAAAACATAAAAAAAGTAATCTACCAGTGACGAAATAATTTGTTATTTACCAACTATTTATCTTGCATAGTTTTGAAAAGTACCAATTATCTACTAAAACTTCCAAAATGACCAATAAATTTAGTAATTACCAACCTTTATGTATTGTATCTTTTTTGGGCTTACCAGCGCATTGAAATTACCAATTTTAGTTAGCTCTTCAATAGTGTAAGACCTCCTTAGTACCTCATATGTGTGGGCTTTATACATTCAAGCTTAGCAACCATACTGAAAATGTGTAAATAAGCACTAGAAGAAATGAAGTGAGGCGGTGATCACATGGCAGTGGCGGGCCGGCGACAGCGGCGCGATGGTGGCCATCGCTCTTGATCTTCGCGTGTGCAACAGCCGGAGACTCCTTTCGGCTTGACCCAGGATGGACCTCCCACATTCCAATGACCCTTTTTTTCGTTTTTTATCTTCTCTTTTTTTTTTTTTTTTTTTTTTGAAAAATTATAAGAATGTGCTCTAGATTAAGTGTCATGATTATAAGGGTGCACATGACAAAATTTTTAGAACAAAAATTGATTTCTGACCAGAAATTAATTTCTCAATTTTTATTTCAGAAATTGAGAAATTAAAAATTTTAGCTTCTGATTTCTTCTTCAAATCTATTTCTGGAATATAAACTTGTTCCAGAAATAGAAAAATAAAATTGCGTTCCCAAACGAATTTCTATTTCAAACCTGTTTCAAGGAACTGAGAAAAAAAAATAAGTATAAATTTTATGATGTGCATCCTAAACCGTCATGCTTGTTCCCCTCTCTTCATTATGGTCGTCCTCCAACTTCTCTAGCGAGATATCCAAATGCACCCAGAATTTGTCCGCCTTCAAGTTTTGATGGATCAAATGAAATTGCCATGGACAAATAAGAAATAACCGATACAGATAATTTCCTGTTTCTGTTTCTGTAATCAACCCCCGAATTGATCTCTCATTAATTATACATTTCGCAAACCTAAACCTTTCATATTATCTTTTTTTTTTTAAATTAAATTAATTAGCTAAATAGAATCAAAATTAATGTTAATTGATCACTGATGCAGTGTAATTAGATATGCGACTAAAGGATTAACGGCGACTCCTATGGTAAGAAAAAATCTCAAACCCAAAGAAAACCAAAAGGAAAAATTCTACCCGATGGATGCGATGATAATTGCTTTGAAAAAGCAAGCATTCAGCCCAAAAAGACGATTGCTTTCGAACGCTCTGCCAACAGGCTTCGGTAATATTGTGCTCTTTCAAAGTCGAGATGGCTCATAGGTAACTGAACGTAAATGTTGAGGCTTTTGGCGGCACGATTCATTTAGCATCAACATTCACATTTGGTACGTATGAGCTAACTCGCTCTTTGGAAGAATATAACATTACCACAGTAACCTGTCGATTCCCTCGATTCCCTCTGGCCGAAATTTGCTGAAGGAAAGCGTGGAAACATTGATGGCAGGACAGGTTTTAGATTCCAAAAAATCGAGATTGATTTACAAAACCAATCAACGTGTTTAAAGTGATGGATGCTGGTAAATTAGTCAAATCAAGGTTGTTTAAAATTAGTAAACTAAACACACTAGTGAACCACGGAAAAAAGGAAGGAGATGGAGATTAGGAAATAACTAGCAATTTTGAAAGCATAAAAAGGTATTGTTTTGGATTTTTTTTTTGATGACCCAGGAAATTCACGCACCGTACCAACACGAACAGCCTGACAGGCCTGAGGTAATAGGGGGTAAACCCTAGGGCGACGCTAGCGGAAGACCCACCACCTCGACGTTACACTTAAAATCCCGTGTGGCCAGCGGAATTTGAACTCCTCTCCTCCTCGCAAAGGATCATGAGAGTCTTATCTAACTGGTCTCACCGTAAGCGGTGGTAAGGTATTGGTTTGGAGTAATACCCTAAAAAAACCTACAAATAGTACATTTGCGACAAATACATCCAAAATTAATTTTTGACAACGAAAAAACCCTAAACTGGTACACCTTTGATAAATTTATTTCAAATATACTTGTGATAAATTTATCTTATATTAATTTTCTTTAAATTTTATTGTTAAATTGTTGAGTTAGATGCCATTTCAAGATGTTTCTCCCTATTCACCATAGCTGTATCATTTTTGTAGTTTTAATAGTATTAATCCAATTTAACAGATGGTATATTTGTCATAATTGTACTAATTTAAGATTTTTTGTAGTCACTTAGGAGAAATTTGCTACAGATGTACCACTTTGAAGTTTTTCATGATAAAAAATTAATTTGGGGTAAATTTATCCCAATTGTTCTATTTTAGGATTTTTTAGGATATTAATCATTTCTTTTTAAAATCAAGGAAAAAAAAACTATAAGTGAATAAAATTAGCTATGATTTTGACGTATGAATGTTTGTAGATCAATCAAATTAATATTGATATTTTCAAAGGTAAGTGTTTAACTTCAACATTTGGTAATCCATAAAAATAAATACTGGTACATTATTAGAATACTTACTAATTTCGAAAGTATAAATAAGTGTGGCACTTGTCCAAACAGGAAAGTTGCTAATGCTTGATAAGCCAGGCTATTGCTAGTAATTTTTTTAGGGTTAATATCGGGCCAAATTCCAAACTAACATTCCAAACTAACATACCTATGACAAATTTACCATTTATTAGTTCTTGATAAATTTTATTATTAAATTACTTAATTGAATGACATGTGCTAATATTTTTTTTTTTGGGATGACACATGATAGTTTTCTGTTAAATTGAATTAATAATTTTGCCCTCATGCTTTTTTTTTTTTTTACGTATTACTTTGAATTCATTAATGATTTCAAGAGATGGTTTGGATTAACATTCCCTGTATTCTAATTGATGAAATGCGTTTCAAAAGCTAATTTGACTCCAGCTTGATTGGGCTTTGACATTTTCAAAGCCAGAAATGAACTCCGAGTTCAGCCCCATGGTCGACCATAAGTTTTCATCAAAGCTCAAGCTAGAACTTCAACTCAAAGACGAATTAAAACTTAGGAACAAAAATGCAAATGTAAGCTATGGTACGCGTAATGCTAATTAATTTGCTACACTCGATGAATTTTGGTACAAAAGTTGTTTGAACTCGACCCAACTCGAAGCACACCAGATTGCTTCAAATAGGGGATAAGTGCATAATCGCTGCTTCATCCTTTTTGCCATCGATCAATTGAGTCCTTGATGTTATATTTCGGACTCCTTAATGTTGCAAAAGAGGCAATCAAGTCCTGATTAAGCTCATACGCGGTACATTTTTGACACATTTTCGATGCCAAAAATCACATGACCCTCGCGTCCGTGGTCACGCGGCATTAAAAAGGGTTACGTGGGATGCATGTAGGATTTCCAGCATGGAAGAGCCACCGACAGCCGGCTTAGGACTTGATCACATCATTTTTCAAACGTTAAGGATTTAATAGACTAAAGATAAGATTTTAATTTCAAGGACTCAATTGATTAACAACCAAAATGTAAATTACTGACTCTGCACGTTCATATAGCAAATGAACTAAAATATTCTTGAGCTATTCCGGTTTAAGTCTACGCAACCTTACCAAAATCCAAGGCCTTGAGCCCCTAGAAAACTCAATCATTATGCTGGTGGGTAGTCAACAATGGAAGGGGAAAAATACCTAAAAAAATCCTAAACCTATAACATTAACATTAATTCAGTTCTATTTTTCAATTAAATCAATTTGGCCGGCTACCATTGACAATGCCAGCCAGCCAGCAAACACTAATGTGGCAGTTTTTAAATATTTTTTTTTTTCGAATTTTTAAAATTAATTTTTAATTTTTTTTTTTTTTTTCCTCTTTCCTTTTGGCCTTCTTCTCCTTAAGGCTTGCCGGCCACTGGATGAGGGCTGCAAAGCCCTCATCCAGATCGGCGAAGTCACCTTGCCCGCAGCCCTAGGTGAGGCCGGGCAAGGGCTGTGACCCTTGCCCTGGCCGGCGAGCCACCGGAGGCTTGTTGGCCATTGCAGGAGAAGAAGGCCAAGAGAAAAAAGCGGAAAAAGAAAAGGAAAAAGGAAAAAGGAAAATAAATTATTTAAAAATTACCACATTAGCCTTCATTGACTAGCCGGCTTCCACATCAATGCCAGCTAGCCAAAATTGGCCATATTAACTAAATTGATACAAATGTAAAAATGTTTATAACTAAATTGGTCTAATTTAAAGGTTAAGGGTTGAATTAATATAAATGCCATATGTTTAGAACATTTTTGGTACTTTTCCGACGATTGGAAGAGAAACAGTGTAGTGTGATACTTAATTCTGGTGTACGTATCATTCCAATGTAAATACTGAATCCGTCTACTTGCGATGGGTCGAGTTGAAAAATAAATTGCAAATTCATTGCCACTCTGTTGAAAAGTTACCAAGAATCACTTCAATAGAAAATTCTTTTGTTTAGACCTCAGTTCACATGGATGAATCGACCATAATCGTTCAATGTTATGAATCGCACACTGGCAATTGCAACACCCAATCAACGACCTTGGTCTAGGCAAGTATGCATTTCATCTGCTTCCATTCCCCACTCATATCATCTACATTGAAACCTGATTCTCTTGAGAATCTCTTGCCATGATACCGATCAATGGATTTCTTTCACTTCTGCCAAGTGTAGACTGTCTAAATAGCTACTCATACATGGATCCACAATATATTAACTGGCCCAGGTCATTTGGTTCATTTCACCATGGAGCATTCTAAGGACTCCTCCATAACCTAGTTTTTGAGCAATCAAAGGTCACTATAATAAGCCTATTTGACTATCCAAATAGGTGATGAAAATTAAAAATTCAACACTTAATGAGATTAGGTTTCTTTGATAACCTTATATTGGATTTGCTTAAAATGATATAATCAAGTCCACACACCACTTTATCTAGTGAGGAAAAGGTAACTAAATTTGTTGAACAGAGTAAATAGTTTATGGTGATTAGGATCTTGCCAAATATATTTTTAAAACGAAGCAACAAACTGAGATACGGTATTACAAAACACAGCCCTGATCGTTTGCTCGAGAGAGATTTTGCATTTTATCTTGACTTAAATAAAGAAAATTGCAACATAATGCATCTCAATGGAGTGTTGAATAAAGACAATTGCAGCATAATGCAGCTCAATGGAGTGTTGGCAGCTTTATCTCAGTTTTATTTCAACACCGCTTTTTTCGCAGTACATAGAACAAGCATAAAAAAACTCCAGTGGAGACAAGCTTGTCCGGAAATATCAAGGCGCCCGCAACAGGCATATCAGTAAGAAAATAGCAAATAGAACAAATTTTCAAGTATAAGAAATTAAAAGAGAGTTTCTATACCTTTCATCACAAACTCTTCTTTGCTAGTCCCCCACTCTCCTGTAGAACAAGCTTTAAAATGGATAGTTTATCGGTTCAGGTTGCAGGGCTTTCTGCACGAGCTCGGTGTGTTCCTTAACGTGCACCTGATAGAATCCAGTGGCTGTGGCAGCAGATGGAGCACGGCCAACGTATTTGATATCCTCGAAAGTTCCTCGGCCCAGTGCTTTCATTGCAGTTGAGAGACGGGGTGCAACGTAGCTGTAAGCACCCATGTTCATAGGTTCTTCCTGGCACCAGACTATTTCCGCATCTGAAGAGAAAAATGACAGGCTCAATCAATCATCAGGATCATGATTTATAACACAGAGGGAAGTAGTACTGTCAACTAAGCAAATCCTTCAGAATCAAGGGGGCAATACAAATTGACTGCGCGCAATTGACGGCTTCTGGAAAACAAGTGCTCCTGTTTACTATAAGTCAATTGAAACGGAGGACCCTTGGAAATACAGTGTCCAGAACTAATATTATGATAAAACCCTATCGCCAGCATATAAGGAGGGGCTAAGAGTGGCATCTGGATATCCACAGCTCTGATCTCTCACTGAGTGAATGCATTCTTTGTTTTTGCTAGAAACTGAACAAAAATTTTGCTCTTGCTACTAAAAAATTCTACATTAGCTCCACCATCGATTATCTTGGTTTATGTATCCACTTTTTATTATTTAGTTTAGTTGGGATGCATTCATGTGACAACCACAAGAATGTGATAGACTAGGTCTAAGGTCCAGTCATCTAGTGAGTACATAGAGAAAGGTAAGAGTAAGCTAAAGCTTATTGATGAGCAGATAATGTAATACTTATAATACATAGATAAATTTTCTAACATTCCAAGGGCATATATGCTTTAGTGCTGGTTGCACTACAATTAGCAAGTTAAGGAAACATACTTGGATATCGCTTCAACTCTCGTTGGACAAGATCATATGGGAAGGGGCACAGCTGTTCCACCCTACAAATTGCAACGTCCTTTCCGCCAACCTTCTTACGCTCCTCATCAAGCTCATAGTAAACCTGCAGTTCAGTAATTCATATAAAGTTCGACTAAAATTTCTTGGGCAAAGAGACCAATGCCATGTAGCTTATCCTTTACCAGACGTGACACATAATGAAACAACATATCAGATAATACACTGATTTGTGAAAAGGAAAGGCGAGGGATACCTTTCCAGAGCAAAGAACCAGTCTTCTAATGCCCTCCTCAAGATCTGAGTGATCATTCTGGTCCTTAATAAGGCGCTTGAATCTAGTGCCCTGTTTGTCAAAACCTGGATGTCCTTGTACATCATCAAACTCGGATAGATTTGATTTGCAATCCTTATGCCGAAGCAAGTTCTTAGGAGCCATTACGATGAGAGGTTTACGGAATTCTCTGTTAATCTACAGTAATTGACAATAGTTTCAGATACTGCTGAATGGTAATTTGAGCAAAAATAGGAATGGGAACCACCTAGCTGCACTGACCTGTCTCCGCAAGACATGGAAGTAATTAGCGGGAGTTGTGGTGTTCACAACCTGCCAATTGCATTCCTGAATCTGCTTTCGGAGAGTTGGCTCCATCTCAGGTATCGCATATGGGTTGTCATCACTCATCTGCCATCAAGTTCATGACCACACATTAGCCAAAGAAGCATACAAAAAAAAGCACATATTGTGTGAGAGCATGTGCGTGTGCGCGTGCACAGAGAAAGAGAGATTTGAACAATTCTCGTTCTTTCAACCACAATAAATTAGCAGACAGTAGATCTTGAGCCTTTTTCTTTTTTGGTCAAAGATCTTGAGCCCCTGAGCAGCAAGAAAATATAGAACGATCTTACAATAATCACGCTTTTCAGATGAATACCTGAAGGAAACGCTCCAAACGTGCACTTGAATGTTCAGGGCCCTGGCCATCATAACCGTGAGGAAGCAGCACGACAAGCCCAGTTTGTCGTAGCCACTTAGACTCCCCACTACTCAAAAACTGGTCAAAAATTACTTGAGCTCCATTGGCAAAGTCACCAAATTGAGCTTCCCATAGTACTAGGGAATTTGGATTTTCCATAGAGTAGCCCAATTCAAACCCAAGAACAGCAAACTCAGAGAGTGAGCTGTTAATAAGAGAGTGATAAAAGGACAAAAAAAAAAGGTTAGACAGCAGCCTAAACAATCATTATTTAAAGAACTGCTTAAGTCCCATATTTTTCTGTGACCAGTGTTTGGTGTTCATTAACCTAAACAGGAAAGGATGGGCAAATAGCTAAAATACACTCATACATTCTAAAGGCGGCATCACATCAAATTCAGTCACATATATTCGGAACTGTGGTGAAGAAAAATCATAACTAGAAACTTAAAGCACTACCTAAATCCATGGTATAAGCAATCTTCAGGTACAGCCTGAAACAGAGGGATCATCTAGATGACTGAATGGTGCAACTATATCAAACAAGCAGTAAATGAAGTTCTCATACTCCTAGTTATTAGAAAAAGTTCGTCCTCCAGATTAAGTACATTCATATAGAGTGGGAGTTGCATTGTCTCAATTAATGGAAACTTTTAATATTCAAGGACCTTCTCCTTGTTTGACTACATCAGAGATAATGCATAAATGACTCCAAATGATCTATGAAATACTGTATTAAGGAAAGCTCATGAAAAAATGACAAACAGTCCAATAAAGACTCGTGTCTTGAGTATGAACTAACAGCAGCATATACCTGTTACTAACTGTAAACATTTCCTCATTTTGATTCATCATCACATGGTCAAGAGGGCAGTACTGCTCCCCAGTTTCTTGATCGTGAAGTACTGAATGCCGATGACTAAAGGTACCTCTTTCGACATCCTGACCACTCAACCTAACGTGGTTACCTTCTATGAGTAGTGTGGCAAAAGCAAGTGCTTCTGCCACTGCCCAATCAATACCTTCCCCAGTTTCAATCATCTGGGCTCGTTGATCATAGACCTTCTTCACTGCTCTGTGGGGCTTAAAGGTTTCAGGCAGAGTTGTAATTGCTTTGCCAACATTTTTCAGAATCTCTGGCTTCACACTGAATAACATTAGGAAAGTTTTAGTACAGTAAGTAAACAAAATCATTTTACATATGCATGCAGTGCGGAAGAACGTACCCAGTATTCCGGATGCGAGAAAGCTGTTCAGGTGATTTAAACCCAGACCAGTGAGATGAAAGCCAGTCCCTCCTTTGGGGAACATAATCTTTGCTAGCAAGGAATTCTTCATTGAGTATTGTATTAACCTTGCTTTGTATCTTCTCAATGTCCTCTTTGGTAACCTGCCCAGACTCTAAGAGTCTCTTTCGATAGATTTCAAGAGCAGAAGGATGATTTCGAATAACCTGAAATGAAGAAAAATCGCAAAAATAATTTTACCAATCTGAATAGACCAAGAAAACAATTAACACAGTGGCAGAGGAAAACAATTTACTCAGGTATATAGAATTCACCGAACTTCAAGGAATTAAAGTAAGTGATGCTCAACAATAGAAATGAATCGAAACACTTGTCATGGGATGCAGACCTTATACATTTTTGGCTGAGTGAAAGACGGTTCATCAATCTCGTTGTGTCCAAACCGACGATAACACACTAAATCAACCACCACATCTGAATGAAAAGTCTGTCGCCACTCAGCTGCAAGCTCACAGACATGAACAACAGCTTCCACATCATCACCATTCACGTGAAATATGGGGGCATTCAATGCCTTAGCAACATCAGTACAGTACTGAGATGATCGACCAGCCCTTGGGTCAGTGGTAAAGGCAACCTGGTTGTTTACGACTATATGTATTGTCCCACCAGTGGTATAATTTGGAAGGGCGCTAAGATGTAGAGTCTCATACACCACACCCTGTCCAGCAAAGCTACCATCACCATGAATCAGAATACCCATATTCTTTGTTCTCTCGACATCATTTGAGTAATACTGCTTGGCCCTAGTTTTACCAACCACCACTGGGTCCACAGCTTCCAAGTGACTTGGATTTGCCACCAATGACAAATGTATTCTTTTCCCACCCCGAGTTGGTCTATCATAGGAAGTACCCAGGTGGTACTTCACATCACCAGTACCTGTGTAAAGCCCAACTTCATCCACTGGTTTTGTACCGCCACTGAACTCGCTAAATATTTGTCGGAGTGGTTTTCGAACAACATTCCCTAGAACATTTAATCTACCTCTGTGAGGCATTCCAATGACGATGCTCTCAACCCCAAGATCTGCTGACCTATCAAACATTTCCTTCATCCCAGGAATCAGAGTTTCACCACCTTCAAGACCGAACCTTTTGGCTGTTGTCCACTTGGTGGCCAAGAAGTTTTCAAATTGTGTGCTCCATATAAGCCTATCAAGAATAACTTCCCGACGTTGGCGATTGTACTGCATAGGTGTTGGTGTTTCAATCTTATCTCTCAACCAGTTGCATTTTTCACGGTCAGCAATGTGCATATACTCATATCCAATGCTCCCACAGTAAGCCTGCTCAAGCCTGGTTAAAATGGATCTTAGTGTTTGGACTGGTCGGTTCTCAGACAAGAAACCAGCCATCCTCCATACCCCTATGAAAAATTCTCTGTCTAGATCAGCTTCAGTGAACCCGTAAAGAGCAGGGTCCAAATCAGATGGAATTTCTCTTTCCTCCAAACCCAGAGGATCCAATTTGGCTTTCATATGACCATTCACTTGGTAAGCCCTCACAAATAACAACAGACGCATGCTCTCTTGGATTGTCTGCCCTGAAATGCCGGGAGATGTCGCTGCTTGACCCACAAAGTTTCTAAAAAAATTGTCCCATGATTCATCAACGCTATTTGGGTCAGCCTCCCATGCCCTTTGAAGCTCTTCCAAGTAAACGCTACTTGTCCCATCCAAGAAGCTATCGGTAAGCCTTGAGAGTGGAACAGGGCGAGGGACAGGAGCAGCCTGTGCCTTTGGTCTAAAAGCTGTAGCATGAAAACATCGCTCTTGTGACGGAAGAATTCGTGATCTAGTCACATAGGATCTACTTTGAGAGAGAGCTCTCCTGGCAACAAGCTTTGCTGCACTGGAACTTGCCTTAAACCACACCATTTTGATCTGACCAACTGACTAGGAAACCAGAGATGGCAACCCCCAAGCTCAAACTACAATCATCTGCTTCAAGTAAACCACAGGATCGAGATGATAGTCAGGCAGGTTAGGACTCCCAACATAAAAAAGGAGACAATATCCATGGGAATCAGACCTGATTTAAAGCAATAGAAAATTCGATAGATAAACAAGCATAATAAATTTAAGATGCCCAAAAATTGTACACGGTGAAAAGATTTGTGAAGCCAAGAAGGGTGGATTTCTGATATCTAAGAAATGAGAAAGTAATTGCACTACTACAGAGGAACGATTGGACCATAAGCCAAAACTGTAACTTCCCCTGGACAATAGACCATGAGTAAAACCACTTAGAAAGGTACGCAATTAGAGAGAATAACAAGTTCACAGAAAAAATCTACACAACGGCAAAGAAATAAAGAGATATAACCCTATGCACATCCAATCTCTAGCTTTCTTTCTCCCAAGTTCTTCTAGATCCCCCTAATCAGCTACACTATTCTTTTTAGTTTGATCCATGAGAAATTTTCCTTTTTTCTGCTGGCAAAACAAGTATGGATTGATTTACGAACCTAGAAGAAAAAAACAGCATTCACAACGGGTCATTGGAACAAGTACTGTTGTCAGGCAGTCTATGTCCAGTTAAAATGACAAGATATTGAACCTCCATTGTTGCTTTTGTTTCATTCAAAACATTTGAAGACTTTCACAGGACACCATTTCAAGAAAAAAGATTTTTCACCAGGACATTTTTCAAACATGAAGCACAGTCATGGACCCTTTCTTACAAAGTTCCAAGATTGATGAACAACTCAAGCAAGCAAGGGAGTGACAACCAATCACAGCAATCAGACTTGCTCTATCACCGAAGATCCGCCAGGTCCCATATGGTCTCATGGAGAGAACGAAACATGGAACCGTAAGATTTCAAGAATTTTGCAAAAACTACTAAGGAAATTCTTTTCAAATCTCATACAGATCAAACATAAGGCTTCAAACAACGAAGTTATTAAGTAAAATCCAAGCTACAACGAATGGCATCTTTCCCACGATACGATTTGCACTTCCGACGCCAAAATCACATAAAATCACCGAACAACAGCCCGACTTCCTCCGAGAAGAAACTGACCCACAACCTATTTACCACAGGGCAGCTCAAATTCCGACAAGGCAACGACAACCCACATCAAGAAACGCAGAAAGAATCCCAGCAGCTGAATCGAACATGAAGAGACGAAGCTCGCGAGCAAGATTAGATTAAAAAAGAAAAGAAAAACCGCAGCAAGAGCGAAACCCAGAAAGTCATTTCGAGCGGCGACGAAGACCCTCGAACGATTCATGGGTCCGTAAACAGATCAGACCAGACAAAGCCGCAAAGAACAAGAAACGATAAAACAAGAAACACAAGAAAAAACAGAAAAAATGTTCCCCAGGAAATCGGTGGCAACGAGCGACGAAGCTCCGTACCGAGAATCCGAGAGCGAAGGGAAGTGGCCCGGATCGACACGCGAACCCTAGACGCCGCTCTTGTGCCGCACCCCGCTCCCTCTTCGCTTCCTTCCTTTCCTTCCCCTCCGCTGCTTCCGAATATCGGCTTTCGCTTTTTCTCTTCTCGCAGGTTCTCTGCGTCCCCAATTTCTCCGCTTTTCCCATTCTCGCGTCGCCTTTGACTTGGACAGGTGGGCGCAGAGAGACCCGACCCGAATCGGGATTCGACTGCGGGCCTGTTTGTCGGGCCCGGTCCAAAGAGACTTGTGGGCCTTATTCCATAAGGCTCGCCATAGTGTCTCGTGAGAGGATGAAGCCGAAGTCATGACTTTGGCTTATCAATTTCCTCTCCAAGTTTGTTGAAGCCAATATTCGCTGTATAACATTTGACCTAGTATTAGTCCGTAGCTGTTTATCTCTACAAACTGAGTAGTTATAGGAATTGCAAAGATTTCATTCACTATTTACTCATCTAACAAGTCGGGTAGAATTTGTTCATTCCATTTAGGTTGCTTTTGGTTCAACTTTTCCAATATGATTGTTTTAAATCGTTTGCATTTTGCCAGGGCCGCTTGAAATAGCTAAACTAAATGCAGCTTTAGTATCATCCCTAATAATTAACTCAGCAACTTTATGAGGCTCTTTCTTGGTTGCTAGCACCCTAATCACTCTTCTTTGAAGCCACTCGTCCTCTCAAATGTTTATTTATTCCCCATTTTTTGCTGATCATATAATAGAAGGGAGATTGCTTCTTTATATATATTATTAAGCTTTGCCAACCCTATTATGGAGAGATTACTTCCCCTCATGCCAAAAATCATAAAGAGGAAAATAAGTTCCTTTCCGTAAGTGACTCCATCGTGAGGATGGAGTTTGTATCATTCACCAAACTTGTTTCCCCAACATTGCCCTATTAAGGTGATCAAATACCTAAATCCAATCGCATTTTCATCCTTTAGGAGTTGTAATACTTCCCATTTCCTCCTATGCTAGCTAGGTTATTTACCATTTTTTTCCACCAAAAAGCTACAATTTTTTTTTAACAGGAGGAATTTTAAACATGAACATTGCGTACTGCGCCAACACTGCATCACATCCTTAAGTAAAATGACCTTTCCTACTTTTGACATTAATTTTGCTTTACAACCTTTCATGTTCATCCTTGCCAATGTCCAAGCAAAGGTCTCGGCTCACAATCCATATTCTTTCTCAAATTTTGTGGGAAACCCATGCTGAAATAAATCCTTGAATTTTCCAATTTGATTTTCTTGAATAGATGAAGGAAATATTTATTTAAGCTTCATTTATTTTGCAGAAAATTTGACATCTCTAGATGTGTTTTCGAAAAAACATTTTCAGGATGACAATATTTTTTAATGTATAGTTGAAATTTGAAAATGAACCAGAAATTATTTTCTCTTATTTAAAATTGAAAACTTGCTTTTATTTTCATAAATAATTCATGCACTTTTTTTTTTATTTATATAAGGACTACACATGTTGTATATTGAAATTTGGACCAAAGATCTTGACATTTGGATATAGGAATCCTGAAACCCGTACACAGGTTTTCGGTAGTTGGGCCCGGGGACACTAGGTCCATAAAGGCTAGGCCCATGTCCCTTAAGATGAAGTCAAAGACCCTGTTGTATTTGCTTGGGTCCCCAACTCTCCCGCCTTGTCTTGGATCTCTTGAGGCTTGAGAGAAATTAATTTTTCCTATCAACATTCTTATTCATCAAGGTAGAAATAACTACTTTAATAGAAAAAAGAAATTAGTTTACTTTTTATATGTTCTGTGATGAAGCTGCACTTTTCTTTTTAAGCTAACAAGATCTCAAGTATCATATGATAACCATACATGATAATTCTCACAATAATAAAATAAAAAAGAAGGAACACATATGCATCCTTTGAAAACAGAACTGGAAACAAAGTATCAATGACAATGCTCTCTTAAGAATTTCTCAACCCATTACTTTCTGGAGATTTGTAGTTTTCCTAATAAATGCCTTTACCACTGTTTCACCCTCCACTAGATAGTCAGAGACCAAAATGGTACCTTCACAAAATCCATCAATTTTCATCACCTCGTTGTAGAGTTTAGAGTAATTCATCCTACCTAGTTCCAACTACTGATCACTAATGTCAATTCTCCAAGTTGTGCCAAAAGTGATGCACACTTAGCATCGATGCGAACCTACATGAAGGCAACATGGTCGGGAAGTTCATAGTTAAAGATGAAGATATAATTGAGGAGTTCCTGAGTACTCATATAGGCATTCAAATTCGAGGTGAAGATGAAGCTTTTCATCAATTCGCTTACCAGAGGGTGCCACAACTATTTGAACATATGTGATGTGAGAAGATCAAAGCATTCTTATATGGGACTGATTAAGTAGAGAGATTTTTTGAGATGTTGTGTGGGCAAAAAGAGCAAGTCTAAGCTTGTCTTTACAAGCTTAAAACAGGAACTATTGTATGGTAGGGTACGCTCCAAAACTAGGAAGAATTTCTCAAAAATGAGGATATCACTCATGTATATGTTTAGTTAAATTTGCATATCAATGATGTCTACAATTTGTAACTCACTAGATCGATGTTAAACGACACCAAAGGTGCTTGTAGTAATACAACATCCTTTTATTCTTGGGTTTTGCAGTAGTTACAAGTCAAAACGTTTAAACGGTGCTGACATGGTCTCAATTTGTATACAACTCCTTATTGTCATCAAGCAAACTTTAGTTGGCCTGTATCCATCTCAGGAGCAGTCATTCGAACCAAAACCTAGCTTTCCTCCGGCAACATTTTACACAACCTCAAAACTTTTTTTGCTGCACATTCCCGTAAATGCCCAGATCACTATCAGCAATATTCGCTGCAAACGCTTGGCAAACTTGCGAGGCATTTGCGACTTATGATATCCCGATAGGTTCCAAATTGACGTTGACTCCCCCGGCGAAAGAGAACGTTATTATCGGGACCGTGACGGTGCTCTCTCTGCTAAATTAATATTGTATGGTAGGACGCGCTCCGAAACCATGGACGATGCAAAAGTATATCTAATCAAATGGAGATTTCTTCTCATATGCAATATTCATTTCATTAACTTTAGAGGTACATTGCGATCGCATAGGAATGATTCTAATCCTTTCTTGAGTTCACCATATTTTCCTCCATCCCCAATTAGAAGAGATTTCTTAAAAAAATGAGGACATCACTCGCGTTTATGTTAAGTTAAATTTGCATATCATTGATGTCCATAGTTTATAACTCACTAGATCGATGTTAAACGACACCAAAGATGGGCATAGTAACACAACATCCTTTTATTCTCAGTTGATGATGACATACTCAATTTGTATTCAACTCCTAATTGTCATCGAGCATATCTAGTAATAACTTTAGTTGAATTGTGTCCATATTAGGAACAGCCATTCGAACCAAAACCTAGCTTTCCTCCGGCAACATCGTACACAACTTCAAACGTCTTCTGCTGCACATTACCGTAAATGCCCAGATCACTATCAGCACCATTCGCCGCAAACGCTAGGCAAACCTGCGAGGCCTTTGCGACGTAGAATATCCCGTTATGGTCCAAATTGATGTCGGCTCCCCCGGCGAAAGAGAATGTTATTGTCGGGACCGTGACTGTGCTCTCTTTACTAAAGTCATAGCACGTATCGAGAATAGAAAGTGCTGGCGCCGTCGTGTAATTCGCCATTGCTTTCCTGAATGCAGTTCTCAAGGCACTATAGGCTGTTGGAGGCAATCGGGAAATGACAGTTCCCGAGTCGATGATGGCGCCTCCACTTGAAAAAACCGTCGATGGTATTGATAGACGATTCCCTCCGACACTAATTCCTACGATACTTATTCCATAGAATTGCGAGCTTTGCGGGACGGTTGATAACGGCGTGAAGCTAACCGAGTTCGATGCTCCGCCGTCTTTGCCGAAAGTCAAGTGTCCTGTGGAGCTCGAGGAAGAGGGTAAGCAGTAGGAGAAATACTTGCCATATTTGGTCGCGGTTTGTTCTACGATGGAGATTTTGTCATCCGAGAGTCCGATCAACCCTGCGGCTCTGCCAAAGAGGCCTTGGTTGTTCTCGCCGCAGCCAAATTCAAAATTGTCAATCACATCTGTTGGTGATATTGTCAACTTTTCGGTTGCGAAGAAGCCGACTGAAGATGATTGATCGCCGTATTGGATGCCATACAGACATGTCGATCTGGAGCATCCTGAAGCAACTAAAGATCCAAGAGCAAAACACATTACTCGCATTAGTTCCAGTTATTCTTGTGATGATTTCTAACTCATAGAAGCCGAGACTCCTCATCTATGCTTGAAGAACATTCTAGTAAGACATCATAAGTTTTAAGTATCTCTAATGTGCTTGATTATTACCAATGGAACCAAGTTGCGAGCATAATGTTGAGGTGCACGAAATATTGGCATAGGATGACGATTGCGATGGGTCAAAGATGGGGTCAGACTGAGTGTAGCAAGATCCCACGCACGGCTGGCACTGGGTCCACGTGAGGGGGCTGCCGGTGTCGAAAATGAGAGTGAGGTCCTGTTTTGGCGTGCCGAGGCCGATTGTAACTATATAATTGCCGGTGCCCAGGGTGATGCCAGACTTTGCCGGAAGACTGGTTGCCGCCGAAGCTTTTAGGCCATCGCTACCGTTGGAGGATTGGGACTGAATCCACTTGACCCTTGACTCATCTTGGAGCAGGCTTTTAGTATGATTTAGAGGACTGTGGCCTTGAACAAGCTGAGAGCAAGGGCCGTGCTTGTGATATACTTCCAAGGTCGACTTTCGTTTGCTAGCTAAAAGCATGTCACGTGAGAGTAAGAAATTATGTGATGTAGCAAGTTAATAATGCATTGCTTAAAAAAACAGAAAGATTATTCTATTTTTCCAGTCAACAAAGACTTGTATTCATTTTTTTTTTAAAAAAATATATATTTTCTCATTTTCTAACCATAGTATTTCCATTGGATTAAAAGACTTTGCCTTTTGAATGGGACAAATCAATATGATCCCCATCATATATGTCTTCTCGGCGCGACCTACTGCAAAAGAGACGGATCACCTGCCGATATGTCTTCTTTTAATATCCCTCTTACCTCTTAATTTCCTCGTTAATATAAATATAATTACATGAAAAACATGAAGAAGAATCCATGGTAACTCATAGGGCAAGGCATGAGTTCCTACGACTAAGTGGACAGCGGTGTACTTTCCCTCTGAACTATGAGTCGGGTTCGGTCACTCACGGTGCAGAATTCGACCAATCTTGTTCATGTTCGAGTTTATTCATGATCCGAAAAAAAATCACTTTTCCACTGGACGTAAGTACCCTATGTGTTCGTATATAATTGGTTTATACGATGGATAATACCGCAGTAATTTACTAGTATCCATGGCAGCTTTTCATTATACATATTTAAGAGAGAGAGAGAGAGAGAGAGAGAGAGAGAGAGAGAGAGGGCCACCTTTGGTAGTGGAAGGTGAGCAAGAAGGAGAAGGCAATAGAGAGATAACCGATACTGTGTTGCTTGCAATCTTCCCTTCTACTCCATAAGGGTAACCTTGATGGACGAAGCAAGTCATAAGGACATGGAGAGAGAGTAAGAGCAGAGGCCTGTTAGACACACAGAAGAATGAGCCCTCCATCAACCTGATAGAGAAAGGAAGAAAAAAGTTGAATTGCTTTTCCAGATTATTGCCAATAATGCTCTCCCGTGCAGCCTTTTATATAGGAGTTCTCGGACGGCAATCATGCAGATTACAAAGCCCTACACGGCATCCTTCCTTAAATTAATTACTTTAATCCGTCATTTCGGTTATGATTTGTTCAATTCTAATTCGTGATTAAAGGGACGAGCCACCATCCTCCACTGAACTTTGTTTTTGTCGATAAACAACTATTAAGTATGAGTGCTGGTCCAACACTTGAAGAGATACCGATTGGTGGGTCGTTAATAACTAGTATGCAAATTTAGCCGAAATTAGACATAATGATGTCCATGTAATCCACTAATCAGAAATATGGTTTGAGCGAGTTTTACCAACTAGGATCATTGGAGACATGGCTCGAAAGAAAATAAAAGGAATAGAACTATGGACTCCACTCGTGTATGATAATGTTTTCTTTGCTACTTGAACTTAAGAGGAAATTTGATGGGACGGTAATACGTCCTATGATGCTTGTGGGGTAGAACGTTACACAATTAATTAATTATTGACATTATAGATAATTAAGATATTTCTCTCAGTTCTCTAAATTTCTTAAGATTGCGCATATATTTTTCTTGATGGATATATTATGTTAGATAATCATTTAATAACGCCTATAATTCCTCTCTTCCGCATGACTTCTTATCTATTCGCTAAGACGTGCGCAAAACAAGTGTAACAATATGAGAGCGCATTGTTAGAAAATAAGCTCACCCTCATAGGTTAGGTGTGGACTGAATGAGTGATAAGATCATATAAACTCGTTTTGAGATGATTTAGTTATGTTGAACGAAGACCTCCAAATGCTAGTGTGAGGAGCAAGGGATGGAGACTCGTATCAAAAGGGACAAGGGAAGAATTTAAAGAGAAGAAACCAAGAAGAACCATACGAAGCGATTAAAAATATTCGTAAAGTAAGCATTGACTTGCCGGACAATAGTATATCCTCATTATGATCGAGTATACTTCTAGAACTTCGGCTAGCCTTCCCCTCCTCCTCTATCTCTCTCTAACCTTTCTTCGTCTCTTTAACTTCTGGAGGGGAGAGACTTGCCCTAGATCTCTCCCTCCCCTCCCTAGTTACTTTTTCTTTTTATTTTATCTTATTTCTTTCTTTACTCTCCCGATCTAGTTTTTGATTTGAGTGCTTTTCTTCTTTATATAATTCTAAATTTAGGAGTTTTAATGAATAAACTATTTGCCTCTAGTTTCAATGGTGTTCATAGTAATTTCAATGTCAAATTTTGTACTTGTTCAATGTGGTTTTGTTAAAAGTTTTGGCACCTCGCACTGGCTAAATGGCTTGCTTTCACGGGTGTCAAATTTAAGCTTATCCGATATGTTTATGTTGTCTCCATACGGTGATGATGTTAGGGATGCCAAACCTAAGCGGATCATTGAAAGACAAAGTCATAACTACATATAGAGATCCCAGCATGTGTGGGAATAACGGATCCTGAAAACCGGATTCGACATCGAATCGAACCCCTAAATCAATGCGGAAGACGAAGCCCGGGAAAACACGTATCACCGATCGTAAAGCACACCACGGATTCGAGCGTACCTTGTTAGCCACAGATTAAACACCGACGCCGATAGGAGGAAGAAATCTGGCCCTGTTCGATCCGATGAAGCCTTGAAGGGAAGAAAAGCGCGCCGTATGCTTACTGTTTTTCCTTTTGGGAGAGAGAGAGCGTAAGAAGAGAAAAGACGTACGTTGAATTGCAAAAACGTTGTCTTCTCTCTCTCTCTCCTCCCTTTTATACCTTCCCCCTCCACGGGCCCTATTCCCGTGGGCCGGGCCTTTTGGGCCCAACATGGGCGGACGGGCCTTAAGCCCATCCCCAATTAAAACCATCATCTCCCACTCGCACATGGTGGGCCGAACAGGATTCTCTTTACCTCTCTTCAACATTCATACTGGTGAATAATCCGTGCGACCAGCATACTTTGAGAGCTCGTTGCTATACATCTGTTAGGAATATATAGCAGCTCATAATGGGCGTCACACTCCGAGTAGATTTAGTATGCAGTACCCTAGATCGATCGATCACATTTATATCTCCCTTGATCTCTTTTAAACAATGATATATATATTGTATTCACAATTATAATTATCAATTATAATTATCAAAAGACAGTCATAATTGGTCGACCAGGTGAATACAAAACCACAATGTGATTCTCCAAAATCGATCTTCCTCTTTCCTTCAAACTCTCAATTTCAGTCCAGCTTGCTTTTCTAGAAATGCCCCATTAGATCGAATCATCTCATGACCATTGGCAACACCCTAAGATAGCAAACACTAAATAGAAATCTTGAGAATAAGTAAGAGTCATGAGGGGACTAAAAATTGAGGAACTCTTTTCCTCAAGAGTCTCACACGTCATAAAAGTTGAGATCAAACTTTTTGCCACTCTTATTGGTCGTCTCATGCATACGTAGTATGAAATACGTATTACGGTATTAACTCATTTCCCATGGAGCGTATGTCTACACCTTTCAATACCGTACGGATGATAGTTTAGACATACCCAATGTCTAACTTGAGTTCACGTATCTACTCAATCACAAAATTAATCAGAACTCACATCTGGCATTATAGACAGATAAAGTAAAATATGTGGGTTATTTTACTTTCGGACATCTTTAGTATTATGTCATCATCTTAACACTTAGTTAAGGCGACATACGTATTTTAAGCTTGAGCTCTCGATTATCACCTAGATAATAAGCTTAAAAACAGTCTCATCTCTATTTATCACACAGTAAACAGAGGCGATTACCCGTGTGAGTGGGCTAATCTTATATCTGTCCGACATACTTCTCAACTTAAAATAATGCACTGAGCATTAAGATGCATAAAGATCATACAAAGATTCATAGGCATTAATCAATGAAAAACAAAATTTCATAAATGTGAACAACTCGGGGAAATTACAATTCAGTACATCAGACTCTACGCAATCCTAGAGATTTTACATGACCACAAAACACATCTCTAGGTATTGGCTTTGTCATAGGATCTGCTACCATTCTATGCGTAGATATGTACTGTAAGTTCACATCCTTTCGTGCAACCATATCTTTTACAAAGTTATACTTGGTATCTATATGTTTGGTCTTGCCATGATACTTTGGATCTTTGGTGTACGCTATAGCTGCTTGGCTATCACAGTTAACCAACAATGGATTTGCAGCTTTCTCATTAACACCTAAATGATCCAAAAATCTCTTAAGCCAAACTCCTTCTTGTACCGCTGCTGATAATGCCACGAACTCAGCTTCCATCGTGGACAAGGCTATACACGTTTGCTTCTTACTACTCCATGATATGGCGCCATTGTTCAGTAAGAAAGCAAATCCAGAGATAGATTTTCTTTCATCTAAATCTCCTCCCCAATAAGCATCTGAATAGCCTTCAAGTCGCAGATCCTTTCCTTGGTAATTCAACTTGAAATCAGCAGTTCCTTCGATACCTCGGTATTCTCTTGACGGCTTTCCAATGTCTTGGACCTGGATTGGATTGGTATCTACTCACCATTCCAACTGCAAAACATATGTCGGGTCTTATACACATCATAGCATACATCAAGCTCCCAACAGCACTAGCATAAGGAACATGTTTCATTTGTTCCTTCTCTTGTGGAGTCCCTGGACACAGTCTATGGCTCAATCCTTCACCTTTTGCAATAGGAGTGTCTATGGGTTTACAATCTTGCATACGAAATCGTTCAAGAACCTTATTTATATAGGTTTCTTGCGAAAGAGACAACGATCTCTTCGAACGATCTCTCGAAATCTTAACTCCAAGAATGTATGCAGCCTCACCCATATCCTTCATCTCAAAGTTAGAAGACAACCATCTCTTGACAGTATTAACCAACTCCATATTGCTTCCGGCAATCAGTATATCATCAACATATAATGATATGATCACAAATTGATCCTTGGATCTTTTGATATATACACAATGATCCTCATCAATCATTTTAAAATCATATGCCATTATGGCATTATGAAAACGTATATACCATTGTCTTGATGACTGCTTAAGACCATATATCGACCTCAAAAGTCGACATACTTTTTCTTCTTGGCCTTTCACTATGAAACCAGCAGGTTGTTCCATATATATTTCTTCCTCTAATTCTCCATTGAGGAAAGCAGTCTTTACATCCATTTGATGTAACTCAAGATCCAGACTTGCCACTATTGCCAGAATAATGCGAATCGAGGTAAATCTCACTACAGGAGAAAACGTATCTTCATAATCAATTCATTCCTGTTGATTATACCCCTTCGCCACAAGGCGAGCCTTATGCCTTTCAATCGAGCCATCAGCCTTTCGCTTTATTTTGAGAACCCATTTGTTCCCAATAGCTCTGTGTCCTTTTGGAAGATCAACCAACTCCCAGACTTGGTTTGATTTCATTGACTCCATTTCCTCTTCCATTGCATGAATCCATTTTTCCTTACTAGGGCAATTCAGAGCCTCATTGATATTTCTTGGCTCATCCTCATCTTGTGGAGCAACCATAAAAGTTTCCCCTTCAATGTCAAAACGTCGACGGGGAATACTTTGGCGACTTGTTCGCCGTATGGGAGATTGTACACTTTGCACATCATTCCCTATTATGCTCCCACTTGGATGAACTCCACTAATATCATTATCTTGATCCAAGGTCTCAAATAGGGAGTGATCTTCCCCTATTTCGCCCTTCTTAGGAAACTCATCCTCTAAGAATGTGACATCTCGTGATTCAAATTCAGTTATACTCCCACTTTCCTGCTCACCAATGAACACATACCCTTTCGAGTGTTCCGAGTATCTTATGAAAATACTCTTCTTTCCTCTGGGACCCAATTTCCCAAACTTGTGAGAGGACTCATGTGTATAGGCAGCACAACCCCATGGCTTAAGAAAACTCAAGTCCGGTTTTCTACCTGTCCATAACTCATATGGAGTGGAAGTAACTGATTTGGAAGGCACCCGGTTAAGTATATACGCAGCAGTTAACAATGCATCACTCCAAAAGGTGATAGGCAAGTTAGCATGCGCCATCATGGACCTAACCATTTCCAGTAGGGTTCTGTTTCTTCTTTCCGCAACACCATTTTGTTGAGGAGTATACGGAATAGACAACTGTCTTTCTATTCCTTTTTCATCACATAATTTTCTGAACTCATCAGATAAATATTCTCGACCTCGATCGGATCTCAATGCTTTTATTTTCTTATCTAATTGATTCTCTACCAGGTTCATAAACCTTTTGAAACAACTTATTGCTTCAGACTTATGAGTAATCAAATAGACATATCCGAATCGAGTATAATCATCAATAAAAGTGATGAAATAAACAGCCCCATGCCTTCCTTTCACATTCATTGGACCACAGACATCAGAATGGATTAAATGCAGAGGAAATTCATCTCTTTTTCCTTTTCCAAATGGTTTCCTTGTCGTTTTCCCTTCTAGGCAATGCTTACATATGGACAAATCGACTTTTTCAATATTGCCCAACAAGCCCTCTTTGGCTAGTCTATTCATACGATGTTGGCCAATGTGACCAAGTCTAGCATGCCACACATTCACATCATTATCATATTTATTAGGAGACGTGAGAAGGGAATAACAAACATTAGCATTAACATAATCAATATCTAATACAATAAAACCATCCAGAAAATAACCACAACCATAGTAATTTGTATCCAAAAACAAATTCACACCTCTACTATAGAAGTTCATATTAAAACCTAATTTAACCAACACTAATACAGACACTAAATTCCGACGAATCTCCGGAGCATACAACACATCATGAAGAAACAAAGTGCGTCCACCACGCATATTCAGTTGGCATGTGCCAATTCCTTTCACTTCAGCTTTGGAGTTGTTTCCCACATAGATCCACTTAGTTCCAGTTGGTACTCGTCGGAATTCCACGAAGGATCCTCTATCCTTCGCTACATGGTCCGTTGCTCCTGAATCCACAGTCCACAAAGGATTAGACTCAGTTAAGAACACAGAACTCGACACAAAAGCAAAGTTCTGAAAAGTACAAGGGGTGCATACCTTCTTTGGCTCACGACAGTCGCGAGCATAGTGACCCTTCTTGTCACAGTTGTAGCATTTCACCCTTGCAAGCTTTTTCATGCGAGGACGCTTCCCTCTTCCATGTTGGTTAAATTTGGGTTTCTTCCCTGAAGGACCTGCTTCTTCCTTGCCTTTCCCCTTATCAAACCAGTTAGGGCGCTTGCGTTTGGAGCTCGAAGCTCCATTTGAGCTAGAACTAGCATGATAGAGTTCAGCATCCGGCTTAGCCGCCAACAGGCGGTCCTCTTCCAGCTCAAGATGACGCATTGCATCCTCAAAGGTTTTGATATTTTCATTATGAGTCAGGTGCACCTTCATATGCTCCCAACTCTGAGGCAAGGAACGAATCACTGCTTGCACTTGCTGCTCATCTGTGAGGACATGGCCAGCATCTCTCAGCTCAGTTATCATGTTTGACATCTTTCTAAGATGTTGCTTCATGGTCTCGACCATGAGGCTTCTTATAAGAGTCAAACCCGATAGTGAGTTGCCTCGCCTAGTCACCGAAGTATGACCAAATCTAGCTGCCAATGCCTCCCACATTTCCTTGGCATTGTCAAAACGCCGAAACTCTCGCATGACGTCATTTTCCATGCTGCTCAGCAACGTGATGCGAGCTAGAGAGTTCATTCTTTTCCACGCAGAAAAAGCTTCTTTGTCTCTTTTGTGTTGTGCAGTGGTTCCCTCTTCAGGTTCTACCATGGTCATGACAAGAGCCTCAAGTGCTTCTTGCTCTTCCAACACATACTGGATTTTCATTTGCCAAATTTCATAGTTGTCACCATTGAGCTTTTCACCTTTGTTCAGCTCGGCAACTATGCTCTTTGTGGCTGAAGCCATTGATCTGAACACATCAGACAAATATGCACGAATTATTAATGCCTATCATTTATGCATCCCTATTTACATAGACCCATCATATTAATGAATAATTTCAAGTAAGGCTTCAGAATCAAAAGGTCACTATGTTTCCAATCATCCTCCAAAAATCCTAACTTAAAACTATCATTAATATGATTGTCATATGCAAAATCAATTCTATGAAGCTACAAAAACTTCTAAAACTACCCACAGCTAATTACCCACAGCAACCAGCAATAACAGAAAGCAACAGATAATTGACATACAATAAAAAAATAATGCAATAATGCTTTCAATTAACACAATTAGGTAGTAATCATTACATAATATGTCCACAAATCACACTTAACATATATCAGCCAATACAACTAACACCAAGTCAACACACGAACTGGGAAAGATCCTCTTTTGTTCAATTTCTTGATCTTTTCCCTTGAAACAATATAGTAATATTCATTTACAAAATCCATCACAATTTTCTTATAGGAAGCAGCTCCGTTGACATCCCATATGCGATTCAACACATCTTGCCATTCAGGTGGAAGAGTGTTTATGAAAAATCGCACCATCTCTGACTGTGACATAGGACGACCATTCCATATGACCTGTTGAATTTTCCCGTTGACTTCAAGGACATGATCAATTAAGTCACCTCTCTCCCATCGATGATCAGTCACTTCAGTTATCAACTTAGACAGCCTATCCTTTTGTTCATCGGTAACTGCGCGAATAGGTGTGCGCAACCTTAGGGGAGGCATAGTTCCTGCAACAAATGCAGAACAAATAAGGGATCACATTATAATCCACATAGACTTAATTGAAAAAGAAACACATTCTTTTCCTCTTTTTTTTTTGGTCAACGGTCAACGGTCGTTGGTCAACGGTCAACGGTGGTCAACGGTCAACGGTCGTCGGACGTCGGACGTCGGACCGGTCGGACCGGTCGGGCCGGTCGGACCGCTTGCGGGGACCGACCGCACGTGCCGCACGCGTGCGGGGATGACGTCACGCAGACGTCATCCGGCATCCGGCGGGCGTCGTGCGTCGTCGGGTCCCCGGTCGGGTGTCGGGTCGGGTCGGGTCGGTCGGCGGCGGTGACCGCCCGGCGAAACGTCGTCGGTGATGACGTCATCGGTGACGTCATCCGAGCGGTTACCGACCGTTGGATGACGTCACGATGACGTCATCGCGTGACGTCAGCACGCGTCGGTCCGCGGACCGGCGCGTGCCGGTTCGCCCGCCGGCGGCGTGCACGCGCCGGTTCGCCGACCGGCGCGTGCGCCGCACGCGCTTGGCGATCCAGCGCCTCCGGGTGCGTTGCGCCCACGCGTAGCGCCTTTCGGCCGTGCGTGTGGGCGCGTGTGGGCGCGTGCGGCGTCGCCCGGCGGCGCTCGACGTATCGCCGGACTCGTCTCGATGTCGCCTTTCTTCCTATGCCATCACAATTTGATTTCGACTTACGAAAACTCGGAAAAATGGCCGAAAAGCGCTCGGGTGTCGGGATTTTTGCCCCGATCCGTACGGCCGAAGTTCTTTTGCGAAAAATCAATCAAAAACATCAAATTGATCGGGAAAAACGTGAACTAGGGCTCTGATACCAATGTTGGGAATAACGGATCCCCGAAAACCGGATTCGACACCGAATCGAACCCCTAAATCAATGCGGAAGACGAAGCCCGGGAAAACACGTATCACCGATCGTAAAGCACACCACGGATTCGAGCGTACCTTGTTAGCCACAGATTAAACACCGACGCCGACAAGAGGAAGAGATTTGGCCCCGTTCGATTCGATGAAGCCTTGAAGGGAAGAAAAGCGCGCCGTATGCTTACTGTTTTTTCTTTTTGGGAGAGAGAGAGCGTAAGAAGAGAAAAGACGTACGTTGTTTTTGCAAAACGTTGTCTTCTCTCTCTCTCTCCTCTCTTTTATACCTTCGCCCATCCACGGGCCCTATTCCCGTGGGCCGGGCCTTTTGGGCCCAGCATGGGCGGAGCCATCCCCAATTAAAACCTTAAGCCCATCCCCAATTAAAACCATCAGTACTTAACTTTGTCATATTGTTATTTTTTACATATATCTTTTAAAAAATCGTGTAGTGATGGCATGAAAAATAAATAAAAATCAGACTATTTGATTTATCAAACGAAATAAAATCTGAGTCGTTAAAACATATTGAAGTTATTATTAAACAAAAACATTCGTTAAAAGTAGTAGACGGATCCTTTTTATTCTTACTGATACTTAAGTTTTTTTTTTTTTTGAATAATGGTCTCTTAGTACAAAATAAAAATTTATGTATCATTATTTAATAACCAATTGGTTATCTGTCAAATAAATTATTAATTGGGAAAAGAGGGACACTATTCCTAAATGGCAAAAAAAAAAAAAAAAACGAAGCTTAAATTAAGCATGAACCTTATATTTGATCGTATTCTTTGTTGTTGGGGTAGAATTGTAACTGCACTTTTTTTAAGTTTAAAACAAGTGAGACATGCGAAAGATAATGTTCTCAATTTAATATGGTAGGAGTATATATAATGGGAGTGGAAAAATCGCGAGCCAATTAATTATTATCTCGTTAAGGTTTGCTTGATAATGTTTCATTAAGAAACAAGGTTTAATTATTATTCTTTAGTTAGCTTTTGATTATGAATTTTAATATTGAGATGAATATGTTATTGTCAAGTTTTGGCGTTTCGTTCCTTTTCCCGTGTCCTGTGTCTTTAATATGATTTCCTTCCCTTTCTTGCTATCCCATTTTTCTCCCCTTTAAAAGATTCTCAATCGGGTTTTGCTACCCACTTCCATCCCAAACTAGTTCGCCCTTTCTTGCTATCCAATTTTTCAACCCTTTCTAAAATTCTAAACCTATCTCGACTGTCTTTTGTTATGTGCATCCGTCCTACATCGGTTTCAATTTACAACTAAAGGGAGTTTCGAATGTTTAAAACTGTGGAAATCCATATTTGCTTAAGGCGGCCTCTGTAAAGAGGGATTGAATTAGCATAAGGATTAAAGATATTGAACTTTTGAATGTGCTCGACAAATTCGATTAGTGGGAATAGAGAATTGTACATGTTAACTATTGGATCGTAGTTTACATGTCATTGATGTTAGGTATCGGTGGCCAGGTGGGGCTCTCTCAATCAATCGAGCCTATTCCCAAACTAAGACTGAGGTTGAAACCGGCAAGCAAGAATTAAATAAGAAAACCTCGGAAAAAAATTAAAACAGGAAATAATTAGAAATGAAAGAGTGGCATCGAGTGGGAGGGGTCTGAAGGTCACGCCAAGGAAAAGTCTTTGTGGCGTGCGACGTAGAATCCCATATTGATGTAAGCATATAGAATAATAAATTTTTTAAAAATATTTTATTAAAAATAATTATTTATATCGCTCTAAATAATTAGTTAATAAAAAATATTTTCATAATCGATAATTATTTATGTCTAAATATTTTCGTAAGTGGTAAAAATATTTCTCATTCATTCATATATATATATATATATATATATTATATATATATATATATATATATATTTGATACCTAAGGAACCCGTAACCCCGTACAGCCTAGGCAGACGGCAAATAAACCCTGAAGTGAGGCTAGCGGAGGACCCACCACCCCGACATCACACTTAAAACCCTAAGCGACTGTGAGGGGATTCGAACTCCTCCCCTTCGTGAGGGGGAGAGAGCTAAAATCATCGTAGCCACCAAGGCGGTGGTTTCTCATTCATTCATATTTGTTAATGATATAATCGCTCATTTTTAGGAAATCAAAATCATTTATTTTCTATGAAATAAATAATTTTGGAAGAAGAACAACGCAAGTGCAATAATTTTCATATGACGTTCATTTGATTGGTGTAACTTTTTTCGTTCACTTAAGTGCCACATTAGAGTAAAATCAATTATTTGAATACCATTTTCAGCAAATCTTCATATGTGGAATTTTTCAATGCTTTATATTTTTTTTGAATTTTTTGAATTTTTCTTTTCCTGTTTTATTCTTCCCTTTTTTTTTTGAGCTTGCAAGGTCTTGAAAAAAGGGCAAAAAAGAAAAAAAGGAAAATAAAAAAAAAAAAATAAAAATAATTTAAAAATTAAAAAAAATTCAACATTAGTGTCGGTAAGACAACATAAGACCATTGGCATCCACGTGAAATTTTCTAGTAAAACAAATCGTTGATAACACTCATTTAATTTTTTTTTAAAATTTGTAAGTGTGCGAAGAAAAGTTATAGCACTCAAGTGAATATTGTATGAAAGTTATGATATTTACAATGTTCTTAACCTATTGAGTTTTTTGCTTGATAGGGAAATTCTATGTCAACTTCTTAGTGAATGACAATTTATTGCATGGTCTGCTAAAACTGTGTAGTGACGGCAAGTAATTATGCTTATCAGTAAGAATAGCTTGGCCGACTCTCTCGCTCGTTTGGAGCCATTAGGTGCATAGCACATCGATGACTTTGGAATCAATGATTTGGAGTCATTAGGGGTATAGCAAACAATGACTTTAGACTCTCTCTTTCTCTCTCAGAATCATTTATTATAAAATTATGATACCGTTTGATTCAAGTAATATAATATTATTACACTGTTTTGTTTCATGAATGACACATATCGTAACGGCACATTGCGTTAGAATTCCCCAAATATCTATAAAATTAAAATTGGAGAGAATATAAGCATTTTCATTTTTTAAAATAGTCAATCATGATTGATTAGTTCACTACCCCATATATTATTAGAAATATAATATATCACGTCAAATATTTGTCTATATCTTGATAATTTATTTGTGATTATAACAAAATGTTAAGCACATAAAGTGCGATGACATTTAAATAAAAATTGTACTATCATTTCGACAGCCAATTACCAGTGTAATATCCCATCTATACTATCAAGACTTTACAATTTAACAAAAAAACAACTGTTAATTAATTATAACTAATCTATGCTTATGGTTTAAATTAAGCCATACAATATGTGGTGTACTAAATAAACATTATTCATCGAATGATTAACAATATGAGTAGAATAATAATTATATAACTATTCAATTTTTAATTAGCATAATTATAACTAATATTTTTAGTGAATTATGAATGGTATAATAACTAATCATGAAAATTTGGATAATCTTACCTAATAGTGAGAAGCTAACATCGCTTGTTTTGGAGGTCATGTGCATATTGGAGCGTTTTTGAGAAAGGTGACAAATTAGCAGACAAATTAATCGTTTGCCACTAACCGAGCAAAAGCTCTGCCTAGTTCTGATAGGGAAGTGAATAGATGGTTTCCAAAAGGTTAGAGGTTTTGAATAGATTTAGGCCGGTCCCTGTCGTGAACTGAGGCCCTCTACATGTTATCTTTTTCTGAAAATATTTTCACAAATATAATTATTTTCTTAAAAACTGTTTTCAGCTTTCAGAAACACATCATCATATGTATGGTCGAAAGGGTCGAAAGGGTCGCAAGGACGAAAGTGACTCCTATCTAAATAGGTCAATTAATAACTGTTGGAGGTAATAGGTTTAAGAGAGAAGAAGTAGTTGCTTGAAGTATTACACCAAGAGACGTCAAGTTTGGAATGTTCAACAGTGTTACTTCCAGCGTAGGGAAACCCTAGAGTTTTTTATATGCACGTTAATGAGCTTCGGCCTATATGGACCCAAATAACCATGCGTTTACCTATTGGGCTTATATGTGAACATATTATTTTGGACTATATTAATAATATATCCAACAATCTCCTCCTATGTTCACCATACAGCACAATCCAATAAGTTGGTCAGTGTAATGTTCAAACAAACATGAATCATCCACATTCAGTCCAAGACAATCAACTCGGATCGGTCAAAGAGTATTCCAGCAGTAAAGTATTAAACTAAATCATCATGTGCAAACTAAATAAGTGAATCATTCTTATCATGAATATGTTCTGAGATTAAAAATCCAAATCCCAAAATAAATCTCAGATTCAGTTCACAACCAATATATGCATATTAATCAAGTATAAGTAGGCCAGTCAAAATAGTCTAAGGCCTTACAAATATAAGAAACAAGCATAATAATGTCCAGAAAATAGAAATAGCAAAATGCAAGTCTCAAGTAAATGGACTTCATCAAAATAAGCAACAACAAGTAAACTGTCAAGTCCCTACACACTTTAAATGATATATATTCATTCATCAAGTAAGTAATCCTGGTTAGGATCCCACTCATTAAGCTCTCCTCCATCTCTACCATCCCTTGTAGAATGTCAAATATGAATTTCCTATTATCATGAATTCAATCATTTGAATAAAAACTTAGCACAATTCCATCAAGCGGAGAAGAACATATATTGATGTCATAAAGCATCATAATATCATGTCATAAGCATCAAGCCAGTTTCATAAATTATGAACAAGACCTAAACAATGTGATTTACAAAGAGCCATCAACTTAAGTTTATTTGTAGGAGAATAACTATTGTCTAGTTTCAAAGAACAAGACCAATAGTCAAGTTACTTACAACAACCTAGTCATGTAATATCAAGTTTCAATTAAGAACAAGACAAATAGGCTTCTTATGTAAACAATTGTTTCTATGTTTCAATTTGGAATGTCACAATTACTGATTCCTTAAAGTCAAATAATCTAGCATCAAGTTTGGAATGAGATTATTTAACCAAAAAGGATAGTCCAATCTAGTTGAATTGTATCATCAAGTTTGGAATGACACAATTTTTCCAGATAGAACATTTGAATTAGGTTAAAGTCATCTTCATCAAATTTGGAATGAGACAACTCACCCTCTTCAATTAGTCAAGAATCGTGAACATCAATGAAACATATAAACTGTGCTTATCATTGTAGCCAATAAAGAAAGATTTGATAATTCAAAACACAGGTAAGTAAATGGTAGTTAAGACTTGCCTATATAGTCTTTAACCCCAGTTCCCCCACTTTATAATAATTGATATTTAGGCATACCTTTGGTGAGAGTATCGGCTATGTTATCCTTCGATCTCACATCGATCAAGGTGATAACCCCTTGTTCTCTAAGATAATTCAACAACGCATGTCTCAGTCTCACATGTCTTCTCTGTGAATTAAAGAGAGAATTCTTAACGACTTGGACAGTTGCTCGATTATCACATAATAGGCTTAAAGAATTAATCTTTAGTCGAGTTAAAGGTATATACATAATCAGATTCTTTATCCACTCTGTCTCTTCATCGGCTAAGGCTAAAGCAAAAAGTTCCAATTCCATAGACGACAATGCAATACAAGTCTGTCGTTTAGATTTCCAAATAATACATGCTCCACCCAAAGTGAATACATACCCACTATTGGACTTACTATTTCCAATATCTGAGCACCATGAGGCATCAGAATATCCATCCACAATTGGAGGATAACCAGAATAATAAAGCGCATAATCTTTAGTACCTTTAAGGTATCTTATTAGCCTATTAAGGGCATCCCAATGCTCTTTACTAGGATTACTAGTAAAACGACTCAGCATACCAACTGTAAAGGCTATGTTGGGTCTAGTGCAACTCATAGCATACATGAGACTACCAATCAGTTTCGAGTACTTTAACTGATCCACGTTGGTCCCTTCATTAGGACTCAATCTATTATTATAATCACATGGTGTCTCACTCGGTTTACACTTATTGTATCCCCAAGTAGAAAGTAGCTGCTCAATATAATGAGTTTGGCTAAGGGAGATGACTTGCCGTTCAAAGCTTACTTTCATACCAATAATGGTATTAGCAATACCAAGATCTTTCATGTCAAATTCTTTAGCTAAAGTAGCTTTCACATCACTCACTACAGAATGATCGGAACCAAGAATTAACATGTTATCAACATACAATCAAATGATGACTATCTTATTTGACATATAATGATGGTAAATGCATTTATCTGAATAACTAGACTAAAACCCATAACTCTTTACCACTTCATCAAATTTAAGATGCCACATCTTAGGCACTTGTTTAAGACCATATAGAGATTTATTTAATTTACAAACTTTGTCCTCAAGACTTTTCATAACATATCCTTTCGGTTGTTCCATGTAAATTTCCTCATTTAAATCCCCATTTAAGAAAGCTGTTTTTACATCCATTTGATGCACTACAAAGTGTTCAATAGATGCCAAAGCAAGAAGAATTCTTATAGTTGATAGATGAGACACAGGTGAATGGACATCAAAATAGTCTATTCCACTCTGTTGTTTATAGCCTTTAGCTACTAAGCATGCTTTGTATCTGGCTATTGATCCATCACTATGCAGTTTTTTCTTCAACACCCATTTACAACCTATAGCTTTAGCCTCTTTTGGCAAATTTACTAGTTGCCAAGTGTGATTCTGCAGCAGAGAGCTCATTTAATCATCTATGGCTTCTGCCCACAGTAGAGATTCCCTAGATCTCATTGCTTCCTGATAGGAGAATGGATCATCCTCAAGATGGTAAGCAACAAAGTCTTTACCAAAACTTTTAGGAATTCTCTCTCTTGTAGATACTCTAACTGGAATTGGTTCAATAGCCAATTGTGTGGAATTAGTGTTAGAAGGGCCTATTTCAGATTCTACAAGAGATTCTAAAATCATATCTGTAGATCTAGAAATATTCAAGCCTTGATTTCTGATAAACTTGTTTTCAAAGAACACTGCATCTCTAGATTCTATCACTGTATTAGTAGATAGATCTAAAAACCTATTTGCAGCGCTATCTTCTACACTACCTAGATATACACAAGTAATAGTTCTAGATCCCACCTTAGATTTCTTAGGATCTGGTATACTTACATAAGCAATATAGCCCCAAGTCTTAAGAGTATCATATTTACAAGAGCACTTATGCCATATCTTATAAGGTGTCATGGACAACTTAGAGTGCGGCAACCTGTTCAAGATGTGATTATCAGTTAGAACTGCTTCTCCCCAGTAGGAGGAAGGCATGCTAGCTGTAAGTAACATAGAGTTTAACATTTCAGTTAACGTTCTATTCTTACGCTCTGCAACACCATTTGATTGGGGTGAATAAGGAGCAGTTGTTTCAAGTATTATACCTTCTAAAGCACAAAATTCCTTGAACCTTGACATAGTATATTCTCCTCCTCTATCACTCCTAAAACTCTTAATTTTCAAGTTGAGTTGATTTTCTACTCTAGACTTGAAAATCTTAAATTTTTCAAAAGCCTCATCTTTCAATTTCAACAAATAGACATGACAATATCTAGAAAAATCGTCTATGAATGTTATTAGATACTTCCGACTACCTTTAGTAATGTAATTTCTAAAATCACAAATGTCAGAATGTATTAGCTCAAGAAGTTGTGTGCTTTTAGAAATCAATTTAAAAGGTTTTCTAGTAATTTTAGCCTGTGCACACACTTCACACTTATAAAATCGAATAGAAGTATCTAATGGAATGTTATGAGTTTTAGCTAAATGTTGCATTTTCCTGTAATTCACATGTCTAAGTCTATTGTGTAGCAACTTTGGATCAATCAAAGTAGAATTCACATGGTTTATGCTATCAGTATTTAAACTCAACTTATACATACCATTAACCATGAATGCACAATCAAAATAATATGAGTTAACATATAAAGTTACTTTACCATTCATAGTTGAAAAAGACATACCAGCTTTATCAAGTACACTCATAGATATTAAATTCTTCTTAAGTAAAGGTACTACTCTAACATGTTTCAGAGTTAGTAATTTACCTGAAGAAAGCATCAAATTTGCAGTTCCAGCATGAGTCACCTTTGCCTCACCACCATTGCAATTTTCCACAGTGTCTTTCACTTCTGTGACCCCAGTGAGTAAATTCTTGTCATTTGTAGCATGACAAGTAGCGCCACTGTCCAACCACCACTCAGAAGAGATGTTGGCCTTTCCATTCTTCATCATTCCAATAAAGGCTCGAGGCTCAAATCCTTTAATTAGCATATTGGCCTCATTATGTGGTGTGTCATTATTTGGCTTCCTTGGCAACTTACACTCTCCTACTTAGTGACCCCACTTTCCACAGTTATGGCACTTGCCCTTTTTCTTCTTTTTGAAGATAGTCTTTTTGGCCTCTAACTGTAAAGAGGATTCATCTTTTGGTGACTTGGACTTTTTCTGAGATTTATTGGAGTGTGAAACTAAGTTGGCAACTGACTTTTGTTGTCTCACTTGTTCCAAACTCTTTCTAGTGATATTTTGATCATCAATGTGAATATACCTCTTTAATTCATCCAGTCCCATCTGTACCTTCAGTTTGTGTATTTCAGTCTTGAAAGAACTCCATTCAGTTGGCAGTTTGCTCAACACAAGACCAACAAAGAGATTATCGGACATATCAAAATTATCATCTTTCAACTTGTTTCTCATGTTCTCAAATTCAACTAACTGAGAGGTGATGCTTGAATTCATAGTGAATTTAAAGTCAAAGAATTTCTCCGCTATGAGGGTTTTAGATAACCCCTCTTGTTTTTGGAACTGAACGTTCAAGTGATCCCATATCTCTTTCGCCGTCTTATACTCACTATAAGTCATAGCCAAATTAGGATTTAGAAAGTTCAACAAGTAATCTCTACAAAAATCCTCATCTTTGTTCCATTGATATTCATTCACATCTTCAGTGATAGATGTAAAATCGCTTAATACAGTATAGAATATGTCACGTTCTTTCATGCCAAATTGAACATGTAATTTCCAGCCATGAAATTCAGTAACATCAAAAGATTGCAACTTTATAATATCATAGGAACTACGCTTTGCCATTTTAATCAAAGCAAAGTGTTAGAAAGAGTGCACTTTGAAGTCCTCAGAGCAACAAAGTTGAATAACTCCCCTAACCTTGATCAAACCGTTTTGAAGAGATGGAATTTGCCAAAAAAAAACCCCAAAAATGGATCTGGAGCACCCAAAAACCTTAAGATGGACTGTTCTTGTCGCTGAAACTCGCTGAAAAATTTCGCCCCCCGAAATTCGCTAGAAATTTCGTCTAAAAAATTCGCTAGAAATTCAGATGGAAACTTCTGGGTGCCATAACTTCTCCGTCCGACCTCTGATTGACGCGAGTGACTACTCAAAACGTTCGTAGCGACGAGTAGATCAAAGCCCAAGTGGTTTCACCCTCTTAAATTGGCTATAATTTTTGGGTTTTTGAATCAAAGATTTCGGTCACCCAAATCTTCAAACTCAGATCCCGGCCAATATTACCGTCGAAATCGAAAGAAAATTACAGCCGCGAGTTCGTCTTGACGAAATCTTCAAGAACACACTTTACTCGCTCAAATCCGACACACGAACCTAATACTTCAAGATTGTTGGAGGTAATAGGTTTGAGAGAGGAGAAGTAGTTGCTTGAAGTATTACACCAAGAGACGTCAAGTTTGGAACGCTGAACAGTGTTACCTCCAGCGTAGGGAAACCCTATAGTTTTTTATATGCACGTTAATGGGCTTCGGCCCATATGGACCCAAATAACCATGCGTTTACCTATTGGGCTTGTATGTGAACATATTATTTTGAACTATATTAATAATATATCCAACAATAACATGGCCGTGTCATTTGCAAACTTATTCATGTATAATCAAATGGAAAAATTGTCCAAAAAGTCATAAACCTATTGCACTTTTACCAATTCAGTTCTAAATTTTTTAACTTTGCCAATTTAGTTCTAAACATTTTTACTTCTTGTCAATTTAGTCCATCCGGCCAATTTTGGCCGGAAAATGCTGACATGGATAATTTTTAATAATTTTTTGAATTTTGAATTTTTTTTTCTTTTTTATTATTTATTTATTTTTTCTTTTCTTTCTTTTCTTTTTGGCTTTTTTCTTTCCTTTTCTGGTGGCTGGCCACCGGCCACAGCCAGTCGGCTGACCTCGCTCACCGCAGGCGAGGCTCGGTTGGTGAGGAGGAGCCCCGGCAAGGGGAGCCCTCGCCTAGGCTTGGCTCAGCAAGCATCACCGGGGTGAGGCCGACTCTCACCCATGCCAGGGTAGCCTTGTCAGGCGTTGGTTGGGCCACGGCAACGCCGGGTGAGGCTGCCCTGGCTTGGGTGAGGGCTGGCCTCGCCAGATCTGGAGAAGGGAGCCCTCGCTGGGGCTCTCCCTCGCCTAGGCAAGCGTCGGCCTTGCCAGACCAGATCTGGCGAGGCCGGCCCTCGCCCTTGGCCAGGCGGCGCGTGGACAATTGGGAAGATGACGATGGTCCTTCCACCCTGCTGATGCTGTCGATTCTTGGCGGCGAGTTGAGCGAGTCGAGGGCGAGGTGGGAGAACTCGAGCATAAGAGATGGAGGGACGACGGGGACGAGGCGGGAGGACCCGAGCAGAAGAGATGGAGGGATGAAGACAATGACGCTGGTGATGGTGACGACGATGTGGTTCGGGCCTGAGTTCATGATAGCGATGTAGGTGATCATCCGAACGGAGGTAAGGAACTACATGACGGAGCTAGAGAGGGGCAGCCTTGTGTGCTGGGGCGATGGGGCTTGAGAAACGACGCCGTGTAACGAATGCGTGCCAAGAAGTTGGAATAAACAATATTTTTGGATGGACTTAAAATTTAATTAGGCGGAATTATTTTGAGGTCGTACATGCAAATACAAAAAAATAATAAAAATTAAAAAATATTAAAAAATTATTAAAAATTGTCCACGTCAGTGCTAATAAATCCTACATAGCACCGTCGGCATCAATGTCATCATTTTCCGGCCAAAATTGGCCGAATGGACTGAATCGGCAAGAAATAAAAAAGTTTAGGACTAAATTGACAGCATTAAAAGGTTTAGGACTGAATTGGCAAAAGTGCAATAGGTTTAGGACTTTTTAGACAATTTTCCCATAATCAAATAAATTCGGTTATTCAAAATGCACAAAATTAGGACTCATGCATACTACCACGCATATTTTCATTAGGAAACTTTTCATTAGGATGTAAATAGTGACTTGAAAATATTTGAACTCAGGATTTCTTACTCTGATATCATGTAAAATTTTGTGAAACCATTATGTATTGTTCTAAAAGTTTAAGTTACACAATAAAGATGTAATTTAATGTTTCAATATTCTATTAGAAGTCATGCCAAAGCGTAAAGGGATGTAACATATTTTACTTGACTACACTTGCTATAAATCAAAATTACATTCTCAATATTAAGAAATTATATTAATAATTGCTTCCATAACTCGATGGGAAAATGTGGTACCGAGAAGGTTTCTTGGGGTGCTACTGCTAACCCTTCCTCATAGGTAACCAAACCCTAGACGAATATTCTTTCTAGTTCTCACAATATGACCAGTTCCTTCAAATGCTCACCTAGTTCCGCAAACATCCCAGGCCTTTAAAAAAATGATTGGCGATGAGTCCATCGCTTTGTTTCTATTTCCAAACCATATATTTCAGTTTCCGGAAATTTCTCCCTTAATAGCACATGTCACTTTCGGACTCCGGTCCGATTTGAGGGAGGCGCTACCCCTACATGCGCGGAGGATTCCGTGGATGAATTGAACGCGTCAGCTGGTTTTCTTTATTTTTTGTTTGGTTCTTCCCCCTTTCCCCTCTTTTGAAACAAACATGTACCATGATGTCATTGTGATTCCAGTAGGAACGTGAAACTTCACGAAACCCGCTTCCAAATACAATGTTAGAAGTTCCAATCCTAGCTTAATCTAATGGAAAAACGAGATCATATCATATCATCATATGATGTGACCTAGTTGGATGTTAACAAGATGATGCAATTACCACATAATTGCGTCTCTTTCATCTAATTCAAGGTGAAAAGGCGAGATTTTGAAGTGGGACTTCAATACATGCTCCTCAATGCGCACATATATATTTTGCAATACACATGAATGAAGTTGGGTGCATCTGTAGACACTAATGAAATTAATTGAAGTTAAAGTGTCATATTACCACAATATATAATCAAGTAAATATCAAATACTAGGGTTTGAGCTAGTCTCATACTTCCTTCCATCTGTTTTGATTTTCTTTGAGTTTTTTTTTTTTTTTGTACTTTTCCTCATTTTTCTATCCCAATCTAGATTTGGAAGCTGTGCTCTCCCGGTCTAGTTCTAGATTTGAGAGTTTTAACTCTCCAAATCTAGTTATAGACTTAAGAGTTCCTTTCTTCTAATTTATATTTGGGATTTTGACAATGTTTTTGGGGATTCGATGCCCTTATGCTATGTTTATGAATAGGTCATCTATCTCTAATTTTAATGATTGACCCAAGAGCTCTAGCGTTTCGCTAAATTATGAAAGTTGCTCTCCAAAAAGTTAGATTTGTATTTATTCAATCTATTTTGATTGTCTCTATACGGTGATGGTATAGAGGAAACTAAACCTAAGCAAGCAATGTCAACTGGCAACGTCGTAATTATTAGAGAAGGAATTTTTAATGTATGCTCGTCATTGACAATGATATGTGATTCGGTGATTGGCAACAAATTATTTTGCATGGCAAATATGTTCTTTTGGAATGAGTGTATACTTAATCCTACCAGTGCTTTGTTGATTCTCATTGTTTTTTGGATTTGACTTTGTTTTATAGTATTTTGACCTTTGCTTTGCTTCGATTTGTTTTACCATGAAAGTCCATGTACTTCCGTGTATCCTTTTGAGTCAATATAATTAATTTCGACAAAAAAATAATTAATTACTTGGTAAAATAATATGTAATGCCTTGTATATTGTTCATATCTCTTATCTTTTATCCATACGTTACGGAAATTGCCACGTGGCCCAATGTTGATGGAAATTGCTACTAATTTTGGTCACACACAAGTTATCAAATAAACTATAATTAATTCTGGTCACTTACCAACATTTTTATCTCACTCAATTCGAAAAGTATCAACATTTATTTATGTTTTCGAAAGTACCGACTGTTTCATTAATCTACCAACATCTCTTTTAGTGGCTCGTTAACTATGTTAAATTATTAATTTATACACGAAATCACCAATATTAGTTTAATTTATTTTACAACAGTTGTCAACAGTTGTCACTTTATGTTCCCAATTCATGTTAGTAACTTATTAACTTTTTACTTGTTAGGTTTCGAAATAACCAAAATTCGTTAACATTAAGTTAACAACTGTCTTTTATCAATTTTCATCTTGTATGATTTTGAAAAGTTTTAACATATATATACTTCCAAAATTACCAATTACTTTAATAATTTATCATTACGCATTATTCTGGCTCGCTCACCATGTCAAAGTTACAAACTTTTTTCTTAAAATTACAAACTATAGTCTCATTAATTTACCAACATTTTCAACATTAAGTTATCAGCCAATTTTAGTTACTCAGCAACTATTATTTTGCTTGATCTAGAGCTGTACAAACATTTAATTTTACTTCAAAAATAACCAACTACTTTAATAATCTGCCCATACATTCTTTTTGTGGCTTACCAACAAGTTCGATATAAACTTTTATTCAATATTACCAATCTTAATTTGATTGATTTACATTTCTAAATCAAATGAAAGTCTCTCATCTTGTCGAGTTCCTCTCTATCGTCTGGGTAGAGTTTCTTCTTTGCTCCTTTCTCCTCTGAATTCTTCGATCGCTTTTTTGGACATGCAAATGGCAATCCTTCGAACCTTAGTCCTCCTTCCCTCTTACACAGATCTGGATCGGTAACCCCTCCTCACATTACCTTCCTTTCCCCTCCTCACATTTCCGCTTTTCTGCTCTCCCTTTACTTTCCTTCTTTCTCCATCTGCATGTCGATAATTCTGATGATTCCGACCTTTTTCCATTAAGTCGACCATTTCTTTCATCAATGGCTACTGACGATGACCCTGATGCATCTCGGATCGCCACAATATGTCAAAAACTGGGCCGATTATCTACAGAAAAAGCAATCGAAGAATTGCGAGTTGAACCCTCACCTGGTGCAGTTGAGGAATGCAAACTACTGTTAGTTGGTAAAGTCCACTCCAACCCTTCCTTTAATTTCCAAGCTTTTCAGTCAGTCTTGAAGCGTGCATGGCGGTTGGACCAAGCTGAAATCATTTAGAGAGAAGCTGGAATTTATTTAGCCAAATTTAAATCTTAGGCTGACAAACAGAGAATTCTCGACACCGGACCTTGGCAATTTTCAGGACATCTCATCAATTTTAAACCATGGGTAGCCAATACCCCTCTACACTGCTATGACTTTACTACCTGTGCATTTTGGGTCCAGGTGATTGGGTTACCTTTGGAATGCTGTACTGATGAAATGATCCGTAAGGCTGTTAGCACGGTAGGCACTGTTCTGCAAGTAAAATCTGAGTTCGCCACTGGTTCCACTCTGAAAGCTTGTCGAGCTCGCGTTGAGTTGGACTTATCTGAACCATTAAAAGTAGGTCGACTCATTAAACTTACAAATTGAACTTTGTGGTTGGATTTTCGGTACGAAAGATTACCTCATTACTGCTATTCTTGCGGACGACTGGGCCATTATACGAATTCTTGTCCATCCATCCCTTTTGAGGAGAAAATGATCACCGAACCTGACTCTACTCCTTATGGTCCCTAGTTAAAAGCCGAAGTTCAGAAGTATAGCCCTTACTGGCAGTGTTATTATGGCCAATCTAATTTGGAGGAGGACAAAGAAGAAACCGTACCCGAAACTCCTCCAACTGAGATCCGCACTCTTCCTCTTCTTCTACCACCAATTCCTATAACAACCTCTCAGCCACAGATTATTGCTCCCATCTCTACACAGACACGGACTGATATATCTACAATCCCTCTCTTAGAGCCACATACCTTAACCATAGCTTTAATCCCAGCTACAGAGAAGATGAAAGGAGTGCAATGGCCAACATCACCTAACCAGGCAAAAAAAGGCCTCAGTATTCAACCAGCAAGCAAGATAAGTCCTGCAAAGAAACCAAGGCGCTATAATCCCTATGACTTACCAGGAGGGTATCCAGGGGTCTATGATGATTCTCTATTGTTGGATGCGCCAATCATGGAGGCGTCTGAAGCAGTTCTACTGGCGACGGTGGTTGGCCTTAAACAGTCACCAAATCAAAGATGAAACTTATAGGTTGGAACTGTCAGGGTTTGGGCAATCCCCTGACAGTCCTATCCTTAAAAGCCCTCTTGGCTAAGGAAAAGCCTGACCTGTTATTTTTTATGGAGACGAAGAACGTGGATGCAGTCCTCCTCTGGTTGAAGCGGTCTTCTGGTTTTTTGCATCATAGACTAGTCACCCCTGTTGGATCTGCCGGTAACTTAGCTCTTTTTTGGAATGCAGGGCTCTCTCTGTCAGACTTCTCCTCCTCTCCGCATTATTTGGATTTTACCTATCTTGATATCTCCGAGGCAAGATCCATGCGGATTTCTTGTATTCATGCTCCTGCAGTTTATCAAGACCGTCAGTATCTTTGGCAGACCTTGCGTCATATTAGTAACCTCAATGTCTTACCTTGGATATGCTTCGGCGACTTTAATGAAATTTTGCACCGATGGGAGAAAGTAGGCTCTAGACCAGCGGACTCTTACCGCCTATCCTCTTTCAGAGAAGTTCTCAATGATTGCAGTTTGATGGATCTGCCCTCTCATGGTTGCGCCTATACATGGTCCAACAACAGAGATGTTGAAGCTTTGGTGAAGGAGCGTTTGGATCGAGCTGTCTGCACTGCTGAATGGCGTATCTCTTACCCCAAAGCTCAAGTGATAGCTCTACCTGCAGTTGGTTCAGATCACAACCCACTGGTTATTCATACAAATCCCTGCTTGGCTCGACGAAAGAGATTCTTTACCTTTGAAGCTTTCTGGAACCAGGATCCTGGCTGTCAATCCGTGATCGAGTCCTCCTGGAACTCAGTCTCGCGAACGAACTCTCCTCTCTCGGTCAAGCTTCGTGCAGTGACGATAGCTTTATCGCGCTGGAGTCGCCAGGTTTTCTCGCATAACAGGCAAAAGGCAATGGAATTAGAACAACAGTTAAAAAATTTATCAAACCAACAACCTACTTCTCTAAACCTATCTCAGCAACAGAGGATTAAAACAAAACTTCATCAAGCATGGCAGAGGGAAGAGCAATATTGGGCAATGCGATCAAGAATAAACTGGCTACAATGGGGAGACCGCAACACTAAATTCTTCCATGCTACCACACTTCAAAGACATCAACGCAATCAGATCACTATCTTGAAAGATGAAAATCAGCAATGGGTTAGGGATCAGGATCAAATCAAACAAATGACTTCCACCTACTACTCTTAGCTTTACTCTACTTCAGGGCCTAGACCTTATGCGCAGATATTAGAGCAATGTCCACAGCTAGTGGATGCAGAAATGAACGCAGCCCTCCTGGCTCAACCCACTCTCGAAAAAGTTCGGGTTGCTACTTTCCAACTAGGCGCGTCAAAGGCACCAGGAACCGACGGTTTGAACGGTTTGTTCTATCGATCGCATTGGGAAATTATTAAAGTGGACATTCACAGAGCAGTACAACAATTTTTTCAGCATGGCATATTACCCCCATCTCTCAACAGCACTGCTATCACCCTAATTCCCAAAACTCCTAACCCGGAAAGCTTGGATCAGTATCGCCTTATTAGCTTATGCAATTATGGCTATAAAATTTTTGCTAAAGTGCTTGCTAATCGATTGAAACCTTTGCTGCCTATTCTGATCACTGAGGAGCAGAGCGCCTTTGTTGCTGGTAGACAAATTCAGGATAATGTTCTAGTTGTACAGGAAATCATTCATTAGCTCAAAACAAGGAAACGGAAAAGCCATTTTAAAGCCATTCTCAAGGTAGATATGCAGAAAGCTTATGACTGTGTTGAGTGGGACTTTCTCCGAGACTATTTACTCCGCTTGGGATTTCACTCTTATTGGGTCCATCTAATCATGCAGTGTGTCTCAACGCCAACTTTCTCTATTAAGATGAATGGGGAGTTCTTACCGACTTTCCAACCAACTCGTGGGCTGAGGCAGGGAGATCCATTATCCCCCTACTTGTTTATTATCATTGCAAATCTCTTATCCCTTCAACTAAGAAATGCGATGCATATGGGCTCTATCAAAGGTATCAAGCTGAACCCAAGGTGCCCTACTCTATCGCATCTGTTTTTCGCCGACAATGCTGTATTTTTTCTGAATGGTACCTTATTGGAGTGTCAGAATCTGTCTAACATTTTAAACCAATATTGCTTGGCATTAGGACAAAAAATCAATCGTAACAAATCATGAGTTTTCTTTAGTCCCTCTTGCCCTATTGAACTTCAGGAAAATTTAGCTGCTGAATTACGGGTACCAGTTTTACAGCGTTATGGGAAGTATCTCGGGATACCTACTGACTGGGGAAGATCAAAAAAAGATATGTTTTCTTGGCTGCTGAGTAGAGTTCAAAAAGTCTGGACTCATCCCCACATTCGGGTTTCAATCGATCCCATCAACATCCATTGTCTGGATTCATGGATCACCTCTACGATCGAGACAGGGAATCGATTACCTCGGCTGGCCTTAATCTCTCATATTCTGTGGCAGATCTGGCGGGCTCGGAATGCTTTCGTCTTCCGAGGTACTACTCCTAATCCAGATCAGATTGTAGAAACAAATTTGATTGATTTACAGATAAAATTGCTTTGCAATGTTTACAAGGTCACAACCACCGTGAGCACCTGTCTTTGTTAACAGAGAGCGCCGGCGCAGGGAGGTCTAGTCACAATCTGATGTAATGTGGTGGTAATGGTTGAGCTGGGGGGAGAGAGAGGTTCGGATTTGAATCTGTTTATTGTGGTATATTCCACGAGAAAGTAGGGACAATCTGGTCATTATAGGGCGACCCTTCTCAAGTTCGTCATATTTTTCTCCATTGCTGTTTGTAAAAAATTTCTTAAATGGATATCACTTACATGATTGTTTAGCTAAATTTGCATACTGATGGTCTCACAAAGATCGATGTTAAACGACACTGGAGAAGTGCACTTCCTCTATTTTCGATATGTAATAGTTACAACTCAAAATGTTTATTCAAGAATGGTGAAAGGTAATGATAAATATTCAATTTGCAGACTCCTAATCGTCATCAAGCATGTCTACAAGTAACTTTCGTTTTAATCCATCCATCTTAGGCACAGCCATTTGGACTAAAGCCTAGCTTTCTTCCAGCAACATCATACACCACTTCAAACGTTCTCTGTTGCGCATTTCCATAAATGACCAGATCAGTATCAGCACCATTCGCTGCAAAAGCTAGGCAAACATGCGAGGCATCCTCGACGTAAAATATCCCGCTAGGGTCCAAGTCGATGTTGACTCCCTCGGCGAAAGAGAATGTTATCGATGGGATCACGACTGTGCTCTCCTTGCTAAAATCATAGCAAGTATCGAGAAGGGAAACTGCCGGCGCTGTCGTGTAATTCGCCATCGCTTTCCTGACTGTGGTTCTCAAGGCGCTATAGGCTGTTGGAGGTAATCGGGTAATGACAGTTCCCGAGTCGATAATCGCGCTTCCATTTGAAAAGACCGTCGATGGTATTGATAGAGGTTTTCCCTCTACCTGATTCCGACGATACTTATTCCATAGAATTGCGAGCTTTGTGGGACCGTCGATAACGGCGTGAAGCTAACTGAGCTCGGTGCCGTGCTGTCCTTGCCGAAAGTCAAGTGTCCAGTAAAGCTAGTGGAAGAGGGCAAGCAGTAGGAGAAGTACTTGCCGTATTTGGCCGCGGTTTGTTCCACGATGGAGATATTGTTGTCTGAGAGTCCGATCAACCCTGCAGCTGTGCCAAAGAGGCCTTGGTTGTTCTCACCGCAGCCAAATTTGAAATTGTCGATCACCTCCGTCGGCAATATTGTCAACTTCTCAGTTGCGAAGAAGCCTGTCGAAGATGAATTGTCCCCATATCGGATGGAATATTGACAAGTTCCGTTGCATCGCGAACCACCTAAAGATCCAAGAGCATAATACGTTGCTTTAATTACTTCTGGTTATTCTTTCTTGTGATGGTTTTTAACTATTAGAATCAGATATTCCTCATCAACGCTTGAAAAATATTCTAGTAGGACATCATAAGAATTAAGTATCTCAAATGGGGTTGATATTACCGTGGCCGGAAGAAAGTTGAGAGCATGCTGTCGAGGCACATGAGACATTGGAATAGGACGACGATCGCGATGGGTTAAAGATTGGGTCAGACTGATTGTAGCAAGATCCCACGCATGGCTGGCACTGGGTCCACGTGAGAGCGCTGCCGGTGTCGAAAATGAGAGTGAGGTTCTGTTTTGGCGTGCCGAGGCCGACCTTCACTAAGTAGTTGCCAGTGCCAATGGTGATGCCGGACTTCGCTGGAAGACTTGCCACCGCCAAAGATTTTAGGCTGTCGCTGCTGTTGAAGGATTTGGACTGAATCCACTTGACCCTTGATTCATCTTGGAGCAGGATTTTGGTGTGATTCAGAGGATTTTGGTCTTGAACAAGCTGAGAGCATGGGCCATGCTTGTGAATTACCTCCAAGGTCGACTTCCGGTTGCTAGCTGAAAGCATGTCGTGTGAAAGTAACAGATTAGGTGAATGGTAAGTCGATAATCCACTGGTCAAAAGAACAAAATAGATTGTTTTATCTTTCCATTCAACGAAGACTTCGGTTTGGTCGGGTCAACCTCTTAAACATGTGTTCCCACTCTCTCCTTTCGAACGACTTGGCTTCTTGAATGGGACACATCCGATGATCACCATCACTGTATGACCAAGTCCCTCCACTAAATGCAATTTGAACTATTCGCGCGAGCTAATGCAAAAGAGACGGATCACCTGCCTATATGTCTTCTTCTAATCACCCTCTCACCTCTTAATTTCCCCATTAATAGAGTTTAAAGCAAAGCCAACTTAGCCAAGTTGTATCAGAACCCAACAAAAGTATCTGCGTGAAAAATAAGGAGGATTCCATGGCAACTCACAGGCGCAAGGCATGACTTGAGAGAGAGAGAGAGAGAGAGAGAGAGAGAGAGAGAGAGCCACCTTTGGTAGTGGAAAGTGAGCAAGAAGGAGAAGGCAACAGAGAGCTAACTGACACGGTGTGGCTTGTAATCTTCCCTTCTACTCCATAACTATAACCTTGATGCATGAAGCAGATCATGAGGACTTGGAGAGAGAGAAAGAGGAGAGCCCTCTTAAACACGCAGAAAAATGAGCCCTCCATTGATCCGAAGCCAAAAGGAAGTAAAACGTATTTGCTTTTCCAAGCCACTGCCGAGAATGCTCCCTCGTTCTGCCTCTTATATAAGATTAGAAAGCCATACACGTCATCCTTCTTGTAATTAATCACTTTTTCCGGTCTGTTCGGTTATGTTATATGTAGTTCTAATGAGTTACTGAAGGAACGAGCCCCCATGAGGAATTAGTCGCCTTCCTCCCCAAGACTTGGTAAACAACAATCATCGAGCACGAGAGCCGGCCATATATCTAGAGAGATTGACAAGTTTTTCTCCGACCCCTAATGGGAGAGAGTCTAACCATACTTCTAATAAGTGGGTCAATAGTAACTCGCATACAAACTTTGTCAAAATAAAATGTGGGTGATATCTATATTTGTGACCATCATTAAGAGATATGGTTTGAGGAAATTTCCTCTAATTAGAGTAATAGGAAAACATGTCGCAAAAGAAAATAATAGGGGATAAACTATAGTCCACTTGTGTATTATTATGTGATTTTATGCTACTTGAAGGGTTTGTTTGTTTTGCAAAATGTGAATGATTTGCAAAATATTTTTTAAAAAATGATCAATGATATCACTTGAAATAATATGTCAATGAAAAATATTTTAATTATTTTTGAAAATGTTCAAACATAAATTATTACTGGTAATAAAAAAATCATTGATAATATTTCAAACAATGCAAGTTATCAATATTGGGAAAATATTTTATAAATCATTCATTTATCGAGAAGCAAATGAAATCTAAAGGGAAAATACAATGGGAAAGGAATACATACTATGATGCTTATGGGGCCTAATGTCGAGCAGTTAATCACTCTCTCTTTATATTTTTATTTTAGAACCACCTTCATCACTTTTAATTGCTAAGTTATAGTTTGAAAAATTGACCGGCTATTTAACAGCGGTCGACGTGGGATGCGTAAAAAAATAAGCAAAAGAGTACGAGGGCCGTGTCCATTACGTTTTATGTGGGTGTAATTACTTCCTGTTCAAGGAATAAGACGCGGCAAGGCAGTAGCTGCCTCCCTCCACTATACTTTTGTAGAGCGCATGGAGCCGGCCAAATGTCTGAAGAGGTCAACAGAAAAAAGTCAAAGGAGACCGTAGACCAAGCTACCCTTTCTAATATTACTACTTTCTTAGCCCCAAAAAGTTTTCTTTTTATCAATTTTTTGTGATGCCACTCAAATTCAAGAAAAAAAAAAATTCTTTAGGACATTATAGTATGCCCAGCAATACTTCACGTTGAGTAATTGATTGGTTAAGTACCGACATATGCGCCCCAAAGTTGCCTGGGAAGACACGGTCACGAAACAAGTCTGCCTGGGGAATTATAGTTGTCGCTCCGGTCGAAGATGAGATGAAACGAGCTCCTTTTGAGATGACTTGGTGGTGTGGAACGAAAGACTTTCGGATGCTTCTGTCGTGATGATTTGAAAAGAGGATGGAGACTAATGGTCCGTTCGTTTCGCGAAAAATATCATTGTTTTCGGAAAACATTTTCCAAGATGTTATTTTCCAAGAAAATGACTCTATTTTCCGGTGTTGGTCAAAACTTAAAATTTGAATGAAAATATTTTCCACCGTTCGTTAGCTCATTTAATTGTTTGGAAAAAATTATCAAAAATTGAATTTTAATATTTTTGATTGACCAAAAAATAATTTTATTTTTTTACATTTTTAAAATGAATTTTTAATTATTTATATTTTTAAAATCGAAATTTTTATTATTTCTTTATTTTTATTTTATTTTTTTTCCTCCTTCCTCCTTCCTCCTTCTTCCTCTGCGGCTCCTTCCTCCTCCTTCTTCCTCCTCCTTCCGCCGCCACCTCCTTCCCCGCCCGACGATGGTTGGTTGCCGGCGGCCGACCAAGATCCGGCGAACTCGAGGCTCGATTGATCTCGCCCGAGCTCGCGCGAACTTCGTTGGGCTCGCGAGCGGCGGAGGGCGGAGCTCGGGCTCGCTGGATCGGGAGCCCGAGCTCCGCCGCCGGGATCCGTGAGCTTGCGTCGAGCTCGGGTGAGGCCCTAGCCTCGCCTAGCTTGCGGATCCGGCGAGCCGCGAGCTCGACCCAGCTAGCGAGAGCTCGGTCTCACTCGATCTGGCGAGGCCCGATCTCGGCTTTGCCAAATCGATCTAGGCAGAGCCTCCCTGGCCTGGGGCGAGGCCGGCGAGGTCGTTGGCCGCTGCCAAAGAAGAAGATGAATATGAAAGAAAGAAAAGAAAAAAAAAAGAAAAAAGAAATTAAAAACTTGATTTAAAAAAAAAAAAAAGAAAAAGATAACATAAAAATAAAACGAAAATGTATTGATAAAAAAAAGTAAGTGGGAAGAAGTCATGGAAAACGTTTTCCACTTTTGAAAAGTGGAAAATGTTTTCCTTACTTTAAAGATTGTTTTTTCCAACGAAGGAAAATATTTTCCTTGATTAATTCATTTTCTGTGAAAAGAACACCGGAAAATCCGGAAAACATTTTTTCGGAAGTTATTTTTCGTGAAACAAACAGACCTAATATGAAAACGAGTGAGGAAAGTTCCAAAAAGAGGAAGCAACGAGGAAAGATATAGCAAGACCTGAAAGAAAACAAAGCGCTACCGCATACACGTAAATCTTGTCTAACCAGATTGCAAAAGTACCAATCAGATTAAAGTGTTGGACCCCACAAATGCATTATGGCCTTGCCATAATCAATACTTTCACACTCGTCCCCACAAAGAAAGTCAATTGAATGTCGATCTCACGGTGTGTAAAATCAAACTCTTAGGGACAGCATGGGATTGTGCTTTGCGCGCAAATGGCGGGTGCCTCCCTAGTCACGAGTTCACATTACCCAGCTCGGTTTAATTTGCTTAACCAGCTCGATTCAAACCCATCATAAAACAGGACGGTTCAAACACGATATAGACAAGGAGAAGAAAGTGGACGAGAGACACGATGTATATTACAGTCACGGATCATCATCTTGCAGAACAATTCACAATATCTTAAGCGTGAGCTAATGGGATGGAATTGATTGAAAGTATGGGCATTATGCGACTTGGGGATCAAGACAATATGACTATAGTTTAGAGCATCTAACATCTCCCACATGTGTAGACCAATCAAATGGGTGGATCAAATTGGGTTTGGTTGGATCGAGAATTGATCTGACCCATATTCAAATCCAGGAGACACAAACCAATCCAGGCTCTAATAATTGATAGCGTTCTCCTTAAAAATGAACCATAGCATATCAAGGAAAAAAAAAAAAATCTAACCAGGTAAAAACAGATTAAACATAAACGAAATAAAATTAGTAAATAAGAAATTATTAAAAAATAGTCCGCCCAAATAACCTGTATTTTACAAAGTGACCAATACTATTGCTCGACCATCATCACCTGAAATAAAAAATTATACTAATGGTCATTTATTTTTTGGAAATGAATGATTTGAAAAATACTTACAAAAAGCATATCTACTGCTCACAAAAATTAATGAATGAAAAATATTGTCATTATCAATGCTGACGTAGGAACTTACTTCATGATGTCCTTTGATTTTTCATCAAAATGGAACTTCATGAAACACATGGACGTCCTCTGATTTTGATACAGAGAATTAATCTATTGCAACTTAATTCTGTTGCAAAAAACAATGATAATGGTAACTAGGTTTTATCTTAGTAATTGCACTCTTATTGTGTAGCTTTATTATTGAGAAAAATGATAGATCTATCACCATAGATGACATAATATATTATCGGTAATGAAATTTTGGTATATATTAATTATTTTAAATGATACAAACAATCAGTTTTAAGAAAATATTTTTTAAATTAATTGTTTTTCACGAAATAAATGGAATTCAAGAAAAAACTAAGACGCTGTGGAATCCACTCATAATTGTGTGAAATGAATCTCCGTCGTTGCTCATAGCATTAAGTCACACGCTTTCAAGTTAACATCACAATTTTTTTTCTTTTGTTCTTTTTCCCAAATTGTCGACCACGATTTAGTAAAGGCTGGTCATCATGCCACACAAGCAGGAGAATTGGAGTACTGTTTTGTGCTGACAAAACAAAAGAAAACCATATCAATTATCTGCTTTGTACGGAAATAGAAGATTATAGTAATACCGTAAGTGCAAAGTAAAATCTTAACTAAAGATGATCGATTTCAAAGTGTGAATAGATTTCAAATTAGGAACCTAAAACCTATTCTATCAAGATAGGTTACTGGTTTTTGGAATTGAGAATTGAGCTGTTGATGCTGGAATTGGCCGATTTTTGTCTTTTTTATTTTTTCATTTAAAATTATAACCAAGGTGGTGAATTTATAGATCATTTCCTGTACAAATGAAGATTCAAGGGCTTGGAAGCCGAGAAGGAAAGACCAAGTCGATGAGAAAATGTTACAAGTCTTCACGAATCTCGTGTTTCTTGAAGTGAGAGTCACTTTCGTTTCTGTTCTTGTGGGCCAAAATTGAGGATGAAAACTGTTTGGGACCTTATCGCGCAACGATCCCTTTTCCAAAGTTTTGCTTCCAGAGAAAGGAATTCAGCGGCAAGGGATGGAGCCAGCGGCGACAACGGTCTAAAAGAGAAAGTTATGGTTAGGTCCTAGTTCTACCCTAGGGTAGGGTCAACTGCAGGGCCCTAAACTAAGAATCGAACCGGCGGGATAACTACATTAATGGCACCATAAGTTGTGTACGGCGCTTACTTTGGTATCAAAAGTTTTTGTCGGATCATTTAAGTACCAAAAAATTTGAAAAATGCTCACTTTGGTGCCAACGCCGATTTGATCGGTTGGAAATCAAACGTGGCCTTTTTTTTATTAATTTTTTATGCTGATGTGGCTCACCAAAGTTTCCATTGGATCACTTAGGCCTTCAAACGACGTCGTTTTAGCATCCTAACACCAAAACAACGCCGTTTTGTGTCTTTCTCCCAAATTCAAAACCCTAAATCCCCAAACGACGCCGTTTTGTGTCATCTTCTTCCCCGAATAGATCCAGCAACACCAACAGTGCTAAACCAGCAACACCAGCAGCGTAGAACCAACAACACAAGTAACTTTCCAGAAAAGAAACCACGCATTCACCTCTGCCTCCCCTAGTAGTTTTCCCCCATTTTCAATCACCACCGCCTTTTCCCAAGGAATATCGTTGGGTGCAGAGGAAACACGAGCTTGAAGAATCTCCAGAAGCACAAGCGATCTGGCCAATGGTAGCCGCAAAGATCTGGAACGCCACAGAGGTTGTCAGCGAAGCCAGCTGCTACGAAGGCGGTGGCCGTGGCCTTGCCATCCCCTCCTCCACCCTCATCGTCGACACCTCCCTCTCTCTCGGGATTTTCTGTTCGTTTTTTTTTTCTTTTGTCTTGCTGTGACAAGCAACTACGATGGAGGTCGAGGGATGGTGGCTGAGCAACGGTGGCCAAGGGACGGCGACCAAGTGACGGTGGTCGAGGAACGGCGACCGAGCGACGACGGACGAGCAATGGCGGACAAAAAAACCCTAATTTCAATCTTCAAATAAAATAAAATAAAATGGCATTGTTTTTGTGAGGCTATCCATGTAGGACGGCAAAACGACGTCGTTTTCTTAAGAAAGATGGAAAACGACGGAAATGATGTCGTTTAAAAGGCTTCTTGATTTTTTTTTTAAATAAAAAAGCCACGTAATCATTTTGGCCGGAATCTGTCGTTGGTGGCACCAAAGTGATCGTTTTTTTCTTCGATTTGGCACTTAAATGATCTCGCGAAAACTTTTGGTACCAAAGTGAGCGTCGTACACAACTTATGACACCGTTAGTGTACTTATCCCTTGAACCGGCTAAGGTCAGTTCTAATTTTTGAAACCGGAAAATGAATTGATCCTCATGTTAACAGGCTGGGTAAAACAAGTTCAGAGCGATTTCTAGATTGAACTGATTCGGTTGCTCATCACTAATCTTAACCCATGACAACCCACTTTTTGCATTCATACAAATATCTACTTTGTCTCTATTTTTATTTTTGTTTGACTTTTGATCAAGTTTTCACTTCTGCCCAGCGGATTAAAATGAATGCTTTTTCCAGCCGGGTCATCGTCATCAGTCTTTGCCGTGAAATTTTTTTGTATACTAAGTCTAGCACGGGACTTTTTTGTCTTGACTTTCACCATTGGTGTTCTGGGTGTGATCAAAGGAAGGAGAGAGAAAGGGAGGAGAGAGAGATGGAGAGGATAGAGAGAAATTAAGTTTTAATATGAGGGCGGTCATGTCCACTTTGGCCTTCTTTTTTATAAGAAAATTCAAATAAGAAGTAAAATTTTATTAAAAATGCTACATATGGACAAATTGCTGAAATTTATTGCCAAAGGCGTTTATGTTTGATGTGGTGCTCAACTAATCACTTGAAACTTGTGGACATTAAAATGAGTGCTGTACGAAAGTTATCATATTTTTATAGTTTTTTTCCCATTAATATCACATGCCTACAATATGTCCAATGTCTAGAGTGATCATGCATGAGTATTTCAGGAGTACTTCACCAATGACTCGCACTTCAAAGAGTGCTAGTGAGATAATATTTAACGCTTGATAGAGTAATGACCCACGGAGAATTCTCTCAATGATTCTTCATCTTCAGCTTGAGGCCGAATATCTAGCTTAGAGGGAAGGGCAAACATTCATCTTGTCACTTGCTGGGTCTTGACGAGAGATATTGCATTAGAACTGATGTGGGCCAAAAAGCGCAAGCCCATTCTATTGGGTCTCAGCCCATTAGAATAGACACGGGCCACATCAAGGAGAGAGAATCCCGTGCAGGTCCCTCACAACTAGAAGGTGGAGTTCACACTTGAGTGGGAAGCTCAGCCCATCTAGGACAGGACGCGTCCATGCCGCGAAGAAGACTAACCGCAATTGGGCCTTCTAAGGCCTTGTTCAAGTAAGCCCAATGCATTTTCTATATTCTAAATGACATGCTTATCATAAACCATGTATGGTCCAGGAGAGAGGGAGCACCCAAATTTCCATGTCTTTACTCGAAGGATAAGTTTGGGCAAGCATAGTAAATATGGCCACCCTAAAAGGTAGACACATGTTTTAGAGGGGGATTTATTCTAGGATTAGGCTGGTCCAATCCTAAAACTTGGAACCTATCAACAAAGAGACGGTTTTCAAAATTTGAAACTTGAAACTGACCCTGGACCAACTCTATTGGTTTGGTCCGGTTCCAAAGTTGATCTAGCGAATCGGCTGATTTTATCTTTTGTTTTTGTTTCATTTTTTTTGGTAGTCTCACGAGGACAAACTTACTCTTTCAAAATACATATCCATCAACACATCATATTTAGAATCATAATACTTAGCAACAAAATGACATATTTAACAACTCATAAAAAATGAACAAGAAAAATAAAATGAACAATAAAAAGTTCAAAACATGTAACATAAAACATGAATTACACAACTTCATTCCTCATTCATCTATAAAAAAAAATTGCTTCTCCAGAAAATCATAGGGATAGCTACGGAAACCACGGTGATAGCTACTGAAATCACAAGGTTAAAAACCGTAGGGAAAGATAAAAACTACTTACTTCATGTTCCTATCACCCCAATCGAGCCAAGTGATTTCTTTCAAATGGGTGCCATCTAATTTAAAAAATAACGACTTATCTGACAATCACGATCGCTTTCCCCTGTTTTTCAAGATCAGGCCATCAAAATTTAAAGATTAGATATATTGAGATTTACCCGTCAAATTTCGACAAACTGAATATTGTCGGGAAGCTCTTGACATGCGAAACGCAATTCCATCGTCAAGTTTAGTCAAATATATTTAAAGGTAAAAAATGAGGATCTACACTTGGGAATCAAATGTTCATCTATGCCAGATATTCTATTCCTGCAAGCTAGATTAATTCTACTCCATTTGGCTTTCGCTCCACGTCTTTCGCTAGTGATTAAATGCTGGCAATCAAATGATGGTGGCAATACCTGCAGTGGCAACAACAAAGGCGATCGCAACACTCTTAGGCTCAATTTATTTTGCAAAAAATAAATGATTTGGAGAATATTTCCTAAAATGATCAATTATATCTTTTGAAATAATTAGCCAATAAAAAATACTTTCATTACCGAAAACAATATATCTATATATCTTTGAGGATGATGAAAAAAATTTCGTTCATTCATTTTGTGAATAATGTAAGCTATCACTTTTAGGAAAATGTTTCTAAATTATTCATTTTCTGTAAAATAAATGAAGCACCTTGAGTGCATGCCTTTTGGGCAACCTTTAGTAGAGTCTGACCTACGAACTCGGAGTAATCCGGGACATGCTTCCCTACTTAGGTTTTGGTGCCAACAAGATTTCTTGAAGGAGATAGGAATGAGAGATAATGCTTATGCAAACGTTACGAGCCTCCGCAAAGACAACACGCTTATGAGCTTGATGGTGACGTTGACAGAAATATTAGGGAGTTTCTCAGTGCTCATAAAGGCAATCGATTGCAAGGTGAAGATTAAGCCCAAAATCAATTTCCTAAGTCAATCTGAATTGCCAACCTAGAAAACAAGTCTATGAAAAAGACTTGAGAGACCGAGACCGAAGAAACCATGACTATTCATTAGATTGGAATGACGAAGCAGAGAGATTTTTCGAGAAGATGGATGGGCGAAAAAATAGATTTTAGGAATTAAATGAGGTACTGCGTGAAATCTGCCATGCTAAAGAAATCTAATCAAATGGATATTTCTTCTCATATACTATGAGATATGGCAAGGGTTGGCTGGAAGAAGAAGAAGAAGAATTCAAAATATTATGAAAATATTATTAAAACTAGTGTCACGTTAGCGCCGGTCGTCTACGTTAGTAATTTCCAATCAAAATTGGCTGGATGGACTTAATTGGGAAGAAGAAGAAGAAGAAGAAGAAGAAACCATAAAAATTCAAAATATTATTAAAATATTATTAAAAATAGTGTCACGTTAGCGCCGGTCGTCTACGTTAGTAATTTCCAATCAAAATTGGCTGGATGGACTTAATTGGGAAGAAGTGAATAGATTTAGATTAAATTGGTAAAAATGAAATGTTTATGATTGAATTGACAAATGTACAATAAATTTATGAATTTTTGGATAATTTTCCTAAGCTCGGTGGCGATGTTGACGGAAATATTAGGGAGTTTCTAGGTACTCAAGAGGCAATCGACTCCAAGGTGAATATGAAGCCCGAAATCAATTCCCTGAGTCAATTCGAATTGCCAACCTAGAAGGCAAGTCTACCAAAAAGACTCGGTAGGTCGAGACCGAAGAAACCATGACTTTTCAACTGCAAGAACTCGAAATCACGATGCTTGTTCTTAGATTGCAATGATGAAACAGAGAGATTTTTCGAGAAGATGGATGGGCGAAAAAAGAGATTTTACTAAGCTTAAATGAGGTACCGCGTGAAATTTGCCATGCTAAAGAAATCTAATCAAATGGAAATTTCTTCTCATATACTATGAGAAATATTTATTTAGATAGCTTTAAAATTATGTGCTTCCACATAGAAGAGATGTAATTCTTTCTTGAGTTGATCATGTTTTTCTCCATCACAGATTGGAAAAAATTTCTTAAAAATATAGACATATGTTTAGTTAAATTTGCATATTAATGATGTCCCTAGTTTGGAACTCACACAAATCGATGTTGAACGACACGAAAGAAGGCATAGTAATAGCACTTCCTTTATTCTTGACTTGCAACAGTTAAAGTTCAGAACGTTTAACACATGACGACATATTCAACTTGTATACTCCTAATCGTCATCGACTATATCTATAAATAACTTTCATTTAATTCCATCCATCTTAGGAACAGCCATTCGAACCAAAACCCAGCTTTCCTCCAGCAACATCGTACACAACTTCAAACGTTTTCTGCTGCGTATTACCATAAATGCCCAGATTACTATCAGCCCGATTTGGTGCAAAGGCGAGGCACACTTGCGAGGCATTCACGATGAAAAATATCCCGTTAGGGTCCAAATCGGCATCGACTCCCCCAGCGAAAGAGAATGTTATCAATGGGACCGTGATTGTACTCTCTTTGCTGAAGTCATAGCAAGTATCGAGAATGGGACGCGCCGGCGCCATCGTGTAATTCGCCATCGCACTCCTGAATGCAGTTCTCAAGGCACTGTAAGCAGTTGGAGGCAATCGGCTAATGACAGTTCCCGAGTCGATGATGGCGCCTCCACTTGAAAAAACGGTAGATAGTATTGATAGACGATTCCCTCCTACAGCGATTCCTTGGATACTTATTCCGTAGAATTGCGAGCTTTGCGGAACTGTTGATAATGGCGTGAAGCTAACCGAGCTCACTGCCCCGCCATCCTTACCGAAAGTCAAGTGTCCTGTGGAGCTAGGGGAAGAGGGCAAGCAGTAGGAGAAGTACTTCCCATATTTGGCCGCAGTTTGTTCCACGATGGAGATCTTGTCATTCGAGAGTCCCATCAACCCTGCAGTTCTGCCGAAGAGGCCTTGGTTGTTCTGGCCGCAGCCGAATTCAAAATTGTCGATCGCCTCCGTCGGTGTTAGGGTCAACTTCTCGGTTGCGAAGAAGCCAATCGTATATGATTGGTCGCCGTACTGAATGGCATATAGACATGTTGATCCAGAGCATCCCGAACGACCTTAAGGTAGAGCACAACACAATGCTTTAGTTAGTTCTAGTTATTCTTTTGATGGTTTTTCACTCTTAGAAACCAAGATTTCTCGTCTATGCTTTAAGAACATTCTAGTAAGACATCATAAGTATCAAGTATCTCAAATGTGGTGGATTATTACCAAGTTGAGAACATGATGTCGTGTTGCACGAGACATTAGCATAGGATGATGATTGAGATGGGTTGAATATCGGTTCGGATTGATTGTAGCAAGATCCAGTGCACGGCTCGCATTGGGTCCATGTGAGGCGGCTGCCGGTGTCAAATTCGAGAGTGAGGTCCTTTTTTGGCGTGCCGAGGCCGATTGTCACTACGTAATTGCCAGTGCCCATGGTGATGCCGGACTTTGCTGGAAGACTGGCTGTGGCCGAAGCTTTTAGGCCATCGCTGCCATTGGAGGATTGGGACTGAATCCACTTGACCCTTGATACGTCTTGAAGCAGGACTTTAGTGTGATTTAGAGGATTGAGGTCTTGAGAAAGTGGAGAGCATGGGCCATGCTTGTGAACTACTTCCAAGGTCGACTTTCGGCTGCTAGCTGAAAGCATGTAATGCGACAGTAAGAGATCATGTGAAATAGTACGATGATAATGCATTTGTAAAAGAAAAGATGCATTTGTCAAAAAAAGTGTTCTACTTTTCCGGTCAACAAGGACTTGGTTTTGGATGACAGCTAACGGGGGACCAACTCCCTCAACTAAATGCAGCAAAAGACTGAGCTTTTTGGATGTGACAGATCAGTATGATTACCACCATTGCACGACCAAGTCTCTGCACAAAATGAAATTTGAACTGCTCGGCAACAGCTAATGCAAAAGAGACGGATGACCTGCCTTGTGTCTTCTTCTGATAATTCTCTTAATTCTTAATTTCCCCATTAATATGATCACACATTTATGGATTTGAACAGATAGTTTAAAGTGAAGCCTGCTCAATCAAAAGAAGTACTGTGTGTAAAATAGGAAGAATCCATGGTCACTCACAGGTGCAAGGCATGGCTTTGTATAACTAAGTAGAGAGCGGTATACTTTTTCTCCGTCCTATGGTTCATGTTCGATTACCACGGGCACTGAATTGAACCAATCTTGTTCATGTTCTAGTTTGTTTCAGGATCCGGAAAATTCCATAGAGAGAGAGAGAGAGAGAGAGAGAGAGAGAGAGAGACCTTTGCTAGTGGAAGGCGAGCAAGAAGGAGACGGCAATAGAGAGCTAACTGACATAGTGTGGCTTGTAATCTTCCCTTCTACTCCATAAGGACAACCTTCGTGCACGAAGCAAACCATGAGGATATGGAGAGAGAGAAAGAGCCAAGCCCCGTTGAACACACAGAAAAATGAGCCCTCCATCTATCTGAAAGAGAAAATATGAATTGCTTTGCCAATGAAGCTCTCTCGTTCAGCCTTTTATATAGGATTTTCGACCGGCAATTGAATCAGATTATAAAGCCATACACGTCATCCTCCTTAAAATAAATTACATCATCCCGTCAATTTGGTCATTTTTTTCTCTAGCACTAATTAGTTGCTTTCTTCCGCTCAAATTCTTTTTTGTTGATAAACAACAACTATTGAGCACCATAGTCGGTCAAGTATCTGAAGAGCGAAACTAAGTTTTTCTCCGACCCAGAAAAGGGGACTCTAATCATACATCTGATTGGCAAGTCACTAATAATTCGCCGAGGCCTCCTTTCGCTTACGCTATTATGGGTCTCATGGTCCTCTGCGATGAAGGACTTACAACGACTATACCTTGAGGAAGACTAGCATAGGACTCCAACAGCATGGTCCCCCACTTATAACGCTAGCAACGCATGGATTCAAACTCTCGACCTCAACAATAAAGAAGAGACTCTAACACCAATGCAGTTGCCCACGGTTGGGTGGCAAGTCACTAATAATTCATATGCAAACTTAGCCAAAATTAAATATTAGTGATGTTGATAGTTGTAATCCACAAATCAATAATATTGTGACATCCTGAATTTTAGATTCTGATTTTGATTGGATAAGTTGCACCTTTCGTCGACGCGCCTATAGTGCTTTTCTCTAATGTGGTCACTCATGAGATAATTGGTTTATCCGGTGAAGTCATTAAGGGATTTTAATACAATAGACTTGAGAACTCGATCAGGAATTGACTATTCGACCGTACTAGTCTGCAATGGTCATTACGACACAATTAAAAATCGATTGGAGACTGGAGATAAGTCGATTCGACTGAGATGTGTGATCAAACTGTGGGTGATTCCACTTGATTGCAAAATTTTCGTCAATCGGCACAGATTGATTCGTCAATGTGTCGAAGAGGTACGTGTGGCTTGAAGAAAATTGACCACGAATCAATTATACCAAAAATTTCTAAAAGTTACCCGGTAGGCTAAGTCATACTAAAATCACGTCTGATTGAAATTAACCGCAAATTTAAATTGGATTTCAAAAATTGAAAGTTTTGTTGTGTCATGAGTCATTTTAGGAACGTTGACTCACCTTTCGAGAAATTTTCAACGAGTTCGAGATTTTTATGGAAAATCGATTTGGACGATTCGGAAAACGAACGGAAATTCGGATTGGCCAATTTGAAGGAATTTTTGGCATTTGGTGTGAGTGAAATAATGAAAGGAAATTGCGTGGGCTTTTTCTGCAACAGATTGGACCTCAATTAGAGAAGTTTGTTCAGAAATCGAATTCCGAGAAAAAGGAAATAAAATTCGGAATTTAGAGAAATAGCTATTTTGCAACCCAAGACTTGTTATTTTGGGAGAAATATAGTGCAAGGAAGCAAGTGAAGACCAAACCTTTTACATGGAAATTTGTAGGACCAAATTTGGATAAAAATAGGATGTTTTATTTTTACTTTTTTCCCCTCCTTCGGCCTCTTCAAATGGCGCATGTCTCTCCCTCTCTCTTTGCCGAAGCTGCCCACCCCCCTTCGGTTTCTCTCTCTCTCTCTATTAATCGCACGTTCCTTCCCCCTTCCCCTTTTCAGTCTCTCTCTCTCTCTCTCTCTCTCTCTGGTCGCACACTTCTTTTCTTTTCTCCCTCTCAGCCGACCAAGCACTGCAGCTAGTCTTCTTTTGCCATTTTTCCTTTGACTTTTGGGGTTGTTCTTATCTCTCTCTCTCTCTCTCCCTTTCTGCTCGATCGAATTTGCCTGCTACCCCAATCCCCTTTAGTTTTCTCTCTGGCCCGCAGCTTCGGCGGTCCCCTGGCGGTTGCTGCTGCTTCTTATTTTTTTTCATTTACCCACACGTTTCTGCCCCCACCTAACCCCACCAATTTCCCTTCGGCTACCACCGCTCCATCTCTTTTAGTTGGTGTCTTTTTCTGCCACAAAGTCGAGCTCGTCCGAAGTCGCTCTAGCCCATCTGAAGCCCAAGAGTGGCTTCGTTTCAGCAAGTGTAGCCACCACAACTCGGCCCAGTTCATGGCCATTCTAGTCACGGCCCTCACCTCCACCCACGGCCCTACTTGGTAGTCCCGCTTTGGAGGTTGTTGTTCCTCGCCGCGTCCCCATCGTTTTGATCCAAGTGGATCATTAATCAAGTGAGTTTAACTCACTAATTCTCGCTTAGTAATTTAATGACGTTTAAGGATTGATTAGTTTAGACTAAGCTTGGTTTAGTGATTAGTTAGAATGAATTAGTGAATTAGTTAATTATCGATGCATGTTAGGTGGTTAGTTTAGTGCAATTAGAGCCTAGACAAGCTCTAGTATTTATCTAGAGTGGTTCGGAATTTTTTTGAGCTTGTCTCGGCTTTTAATTAGGCTTTACGGTCCTAAGTTGCTATTTTTTGAATTAAATAATAAATTTCTGTAATTAATTAATTAATTATTTATTTTTCGGAAATTAGATCGGGATAGCTGGTGAGGAGAATTTTATACTTGATTGCGTGGGGTGATCTGTTTATTTAATTGACTATTATTTTGTGCAAATTGAGTGTGATTGTGTTTGTGGGTAATTATTTCAAAAATATTTAATTTCAATAATTAATTAGAAAATCACCAAGCGTCGGTTTACAGCACAAAAAATGAATTTGTGGACTGTTGAATTAGTGAGATTTTAAAAAGGGGAAAATATATTATATTTTTGGCTGAGGCCGACTGTTTACCTACGCACGATAATTTTTATCGAGTATTTTTAACACGAAGAAAATAGACCAGGAGATTATTTTCATTGAGGAAATTAAGTGCGAAGGGAGTGGATAATCGTGTGTTGGTTAAGAGAACGTGTCTCCCGCTGTGTGTCGGGTGAGCGATGCTTTTGTGTGACGGATAAATCCACCGTGTGACGGATAGATCTACTGTGTGTCAGTTAAATCCGCTATGTGACGGATAAATCCGCTGTGTGACGGATAAAATCGCTATGTGATGGTTAGATTTGCTATGTGTTGGGTAGATTTGTTGTGTGACGGATAGTCTGCTATGTGACAGTTGGATTCGCTATGTGACGGTTATATGTACCTGTGTGACTGTAATCAATTGAAATGCATGATAGGTCGTGCCGGTGTGATAGTCATCAATTGGAATATATGATTGACTGAGATGTGGTGATTGACGGAGATAGTGATTTGGGACGCTCCATTTGATCAAGTGATATTACTGCACTTATGTGTTATATAAATTATACAGATGTGCAGGAAAGAACTGAGGTGAGGTAAGTCTTTCGACTCGTGCTTGTGCTTAGGCAGCCCTCAGGGCATATTTGCTTCCTAGTCAGGTTTTAGGGGGTGAACTTGTTGAGACATCATCTCACTGGTTATTGTATAACCATTTTCAGGTTTCTAGGATGAAGAACCCGGAGCTTGAGGTGGAAGGGTCAGGAGCATGGATGGCTCATAAGTCCTTTTTGAAGATAGACTTACTAGACCCTAGTGTTGACCTCTAATTTTTTTATTTTTTTTTATGACCCGGGAACCGCCGTTGGCTGGCAGCTTAGACGTAAACCCGGGGCGGACTAAGCCACCACCACAGACCCAGTCACATTTGAGTCGTGCGAATGCGACGCCTTTGGGATTCAAACCCCTCCCCTTCGTGAGGGAGAGAGGACCCGAAACCAGCTGTGCCACCGTGGGTGGTGATTGTGTTGACCTCTATTTGTAAACCTGATTGTTTGTAAAAGTTATACTAATTGATTTGAAAATTGTGATCCTACTTTTCTAACCCATCTTTGTGTTGTCTGGGGAATAGTAATTCACTTTTGCATGTGCATATTAAGATGAAATGGGTTGGCGACGCGTCCTGGGACGTCGCTATTTAATCGACCATTGAGGGATGGGCACGCGCTCGGAGGATCGGGGCGTCACAAATATAGTTTGAGAGAGTTTCCCCAATTAAGGTTCTAGGAAAACATGACCCAAAATAAAATTAAAGGGAAAAAATTATAGACTCCACTCATGTATTACTATGATTTTTATGCCACTAAACGAGAAAATTCAAATGTACAAAATATGCACAAAATAAGTATAACGAGCGGTTAATTAAGCACCAAGATATGTACAAAATAAGTGTAACGAGTTGAGAGTGCTCTGTTGAATGAACAAATAGGTGAAAAAAGAAGAAGATATTATTACTTAATGATTTGGTTATGTTGAACGAAGACCTTCAAGTGCTAATGGGAGGAGCAAGAAATGGAGACTCGCATCACAAGGGATCATGGAAGAATTAATAGAGAAGAAACCGAGAAGAATGATATAGAGCACTTCAAAAGATTGTATAGTAAGCATTAACTTAGTAGGATAATTCTTGATTTGTTCTTATTTTATTGAATTTCTAGATTATCTCATTAAGATTTTAGCTCATATCGTTCATGTTTAGTAGTTATCCTATCAGGGAACTACATATATTGGTGTTAATGCATTTTTTCATGTCGATGCCAAAGAATACCTACTTTTAGTGATAGACTTAAATTTTTATTTTTTTTGGTCAGAAACGGAAATATTTCATTAAGTAATTAAAGATGAGGGGTCCGGTAAATAGGCATCATTACATAAAAAGTCCAACAAACTTTGAGGAGGGGACAAGACCTAATTCAGAGATAAGTAATTTTTCTTGTGAGTTTTGGCTACCCAGTCTGCAACAAGGTTGGCCTCTCTAGAGCAATGGACTATCTGAACATTTGAGAAGGCTCGCATTTTTTCCTTGCACTTACTGACAAGAGGTTGAGTTTCCCAACTCAACCGATCTGAATTGTTCATGGCTTTGACTAGTTGCAAGCTGTATGACTCAATAATAAGCACTCCGTTTCTTTTAGAAAAGAAGTAGTTGAGGGCTTCCCATAAAGCTAGGGTTTCAGCCATCAAAGGGGAAGAAGCTCTAATTGATTCAGTTGCTCCTCCCACCATCCTCCCCCCCGAATCTCGGTAGATGCAAGCTATGGAGTTCCCTAACGAACCAGGTATGTATGTTCCATCTATGTTGATCTTCAAAGCTCCTTTTGGCAATGGAATCCATGTCTGAGATGGTTCGGCTTCACAATTTCCAGATCTACTGATTTCATGAATCCTCGAGCTAGTAGCGTGTCAATTGTCCAAAGCTCGGTGTCGAGGTCGTAGCTCTCTGCTTCCTGCTCTACTTCCTGAATCGGTGTCTCCTTCAGCTTTTGGTGTGTTGTTACCCTTTCTCGGCTCACCGCTTGGCCCAAGGCGCAACTCTCCGTTTGACTCACCTTCTCTCCTTCTGGATCTGTCAACTTCTCTAGTTCCTTGCGCTCAGGTACCAGATCGCTGCTCCCCATTCAGCCCTCTATTCTCACATCCGCCTCCTCTGCACCCAGATCCACAAACAACTCGATGGTTCGAGGTCTGAGCCAAGGTCGCTCCTCTTCGCTTCTTGCTCTACTACAAGTTCTGGCGTTGACTTCTGCTTCAAGCGCTTTGTTACCCGAGCTTTGCTCACCACTCGGCCTAGTCACATCTCTCCGCTCGACTCACCATCTCTACTTCCCGATCTATCATATGTTTTGGCTCCCGGCACTCGGTTACCAAGTTGCGGCTCACCGCCCGGTTCTCTGTTCCCCTGTTGCAGCTCTTCATTTGGCTCATTATTACCTGTTTGGGGTACTCTACCTCATGATCTGGCAGCAACTTTGTTTCTAGATTCACTCGGCCTTGGATTCCATCGGTTGTAGCTTTTTAGTGCCGCATGTGCTGAATCAATGATGACCGACGCCTCTAGTTCTTTACCCCAAAAGATGGCCTGGTTTCGGGCTTTCCAAATATTCCACAACGTTGCAGCCACCAAGTGCAGGTTTGAAGAGTTAGTTCCCTTCTCCTTGAGTTTACAGAACCATTCTTCTATCCTTGTCAAGCCTTGACTTGATATCTTGATGTTCAACACAGGATTGTCCCATATTTGTCTTGTCCACGAACACAACATGAAGAGATGTTCAACCGTTTCCCCCTCATAATTGCATAATGGACACATGGGTTCAGGTAATATTTTCCTTCAAAACAAGTTATCCTTCGTTGGGAGAGCATTTTGGCTTAGATTCCACATAAAAATTCTTATCTTGGGTGGAGTGTGTAAGTTCCAAATATCTTTCCAGAGTGAAGGGGGAGGTTGGAACAAAGTCGTGGCTTGGTTCACCTGACATTACTTTGTATCCTCCTTGATGTAGTTATACCCACTTTTTACTATATATTTGCCTGCCTGAGTGCCGGTCCATACAAGTTGATATGTTTCTGTTTGAAGCTTAATTGGAATAGTCAAGATTTCTTCAGTTAAATGTTCATCAAAGTGTGCTACTATGGTCATTTCATCCCATCTGCCTTGCTCTTTATCTATAAGTTTTGATACTAGGGAGGGTTCATTAACATTTACTAAACCCTCAATAATACCTCTTTGTAGCCATTTATCTTCCCTGATTTTAATCTTAGATCCATTTCCTACTCGCCACATGACTTGGGATACTATCGAATCCCTCCCTAAGACCAGGCTTTGCCATCCCCATGAAGGTCAAAGGCCCTTTACTGCATGCCAAAAGTCCATATGGGGATAATATAGTCCCTTAAACAATATGCTCCTAAGAAAAGATGAGTGTTGACCCAGCTGCTAAGCCTACTTCCCTAGCATTGCCTTATTGAAAGAAAGAAGATCTTTGAAACCCATGCCACCTTTATATTTCTTGGTCTTTAAGATATCTCGTCTCTTCCAATGAATGCCTTCTTTCTTTTCATTAGTCTTCCACCAAAATGAAGCAATTTTCTATTCAATAGCCTTGCAAATGGAAACCGAGATTTTAAATACTGACAATGTGTACTTAGTAACGCTTGAACCACTCTTTTCCAGCTTTAGAGAGTAGCTTCTCCTTCCAACTTTCCAATTTTGAGCTGATTTTCCTGAGGACCCATGCAAACATTTCTTTTTTCAACTCGCCTCAATCTGAAGGAATACCCAGATATTTGCCAGTTTTGTCAATAATAGGAACCCTCAATTCCCTCGGCATATTATCTTTGAAAGATTGAGGGTAGCCCTTACTGAAAAATATGCCCAATTTATTCAAATTAATCTCCTGTCCAGCAGTTAGGCAATATTGATTCATAATCATGGCCAAATTTTGACATTCTAGAATGGTGCCATTCATGAAAAAAAAAAATTGAATCATCTGCAAATAATAAGTGAGAAAAAGTAGGACATCTTCGATTTAGCCTTATCCCTGTAATAGTATCATTATCCACAGATTGCTTCATCAATGAAGACAAGACATTTGCCACAATAATAAAGAGATAAGGAGATAAGGGATCCCCTTGCTTGAGCCCTCTTGAAGGTTGAAAGCACGGAAGAGGTTCTCCATTGAATTTAATGCTAAATGTGACTGTAGTAATACATTGCATTACCCATCTCACCCATTTCACATCAAAACTAGTCTTTAGTAGGCATGCCTCCAAAAAATCCCATTCCACTCGATCATAGGCCCTCTTCATATCTAATTTAAGAACTGCTTGGAATTTCTTTTTTCTGCTTCTCATTCTAATTTGATGCAGTACCTCCTAAACAATAAATATGTTATCCTGGATTTGCCTCCCGCCTACAAAGGCACTTTGTTCTTGTGCTATAATTTCTGGTAATAGGGGTTTGAGTCTATTAGCCAGCACTTTCGAGATAATCTTGTAGCCAAAATTGCATAAGCTAATTGGACGATGCTGATCCAATCTCTTAGGATTTGGAACCTTCGGGATAAGGGAAATATTTGTTTTATTTAGAGTTGGTGAAAGAGAGCCGGTGGTTAATAAGTGCTCCACCTCCTTTAGAATGTCCCATTTAATGTCTTCCCAGTGATGATAATAGAATAGTTCATTAAGACCATCTGGGCCGGGAGCTTTAGTGGCTCCTAGCTGAAATGTTGCTTCTGTGACTTCTTCTAAAGTAACTTCAGCAATTAACATTTTGTTCGTATCATCTATTACTACTGCAGCTATTTGGTCCACCATTGATGAGAGTAGAGTTTGGCAAAAATAGAAAGTCATCATTGATCAGAACAATTGATAACTTGAAGGGAATCAACAACATGAAGGTTATCGATGGGAACCCTCACCAAAACTTAGGAAGTTGATCAATATTGTCCTCGACAGTGAGCAATCGATACTAAAACATAACTATAAGGTGGTTATGTTTATTGCCGCTATTTTAGGATTTTTATAACTTCTTGTAGGTAAGTGTTGCAAGATAATAGGAGATAGTGTTACTTGTTGTAATCGCCAATGGAATTAGGAAACTATTTCTTTATTCAAATGTAGTAATTGTTATATGCATCCATCTATACAAAAGGATAAATACCCCAAGTGTATTTATTGTAAAATCACAATTAATCATCAAGAATGGGCACAAGACATTGCAAGTGCCATAACTTTTATACAGTGCTCACTAGAGTACCATAACTTTTTTTTTCCTGAGTGTATAACTTCGACAAAAATGTTCACTTAAGTGCCATAACTTTCAGTTGATCACTTAAGTGACAAATTTTTAAAAAAGATCTGCCCAAATGCTGAAAACTAGATGTAGCATGGCAACTGTGGTGAATGTAAAAATTATAGCACTCAAGTGATTAATTGAAAAGTGATATGACACTCAAGTGATTGAAAAAAAAAAGTTATGGTACCCAAGTGAACATTGTACATAAGTTATGGCACTCAAGTGAAAAAAAAAAATATTGTGAAATTCAATTGAGTATCACACGGATGTTATGATATTTGCGACGTCTTAAACAACATACTCCCAATGTACTTTTATTAGTTTATTAATGTCAATGTCTTTTTAACTTCTATCATTTACAGTCTTTTATCTTTAAATTCATTGTTCTTCTTTTTTTGTTAGGCCAATTGCATTCCTATCTAAAATCACCATTGAATTCGTTTCATCAAAGAACCAAAGTTTAACTTTTGGATGAAAGATTTTTCACTACTTGGGTCAACACCCATTTCGAGCAAAATATTTTTTTAGCACACTTAGTGGGATGAATTTTGTTGATGAGGAGACTATGATGCAAGAACAAAAAAATCAATAGGAGTTTAATAATACTATTAGCAACAACAATCTAGTGCCACAAACTTGTGACGAAGTTGATGCACATTCGAAATCTTCAGCTACTGGGAGAACAGCGTGAGGAAATCAACGAGAAGCAGTTGAGCTTCCAAGACATCTCACTGAAGAGCATTTAATGAATGTTGCTTCAAATTTCAGTATGGTGTCAACCATGAGAAGATTGCTTGAAGAATAATAGAATGACATGGTCGACTACAATGTAAGTCACATGTCGAATATGGTCAAACCAGTGATCATCAATGTTGTGAATGGTACTGTCAAAGCCAGGATCATCCAATCAACTACTACAATTCCAAGCAAATTCAGTGGTAACAGGGTACATTTATAATCTCTCTCCATTTATTGATGCTAATAATATTGGTTAGAGTAGTCAACCCCTATAAGAATTATGCAAAGGCCCCAATCTTCTAAACAATGATGGAAAAATGAAAATAACCAACTTAAAACTAGTCTAAATACTATGAATGATAATAATAATTGGGCAATCAAAATGTTCAACATAACATGCCTTTTTTTAATGTGGAAAATGTTAGGGCAGTTAAACCAATACAAAATTTCGATAATGTAAGGCTAGCCATACCGCCAGATAATTGACAAATTCCTCATAGGCCAAATTTGACGATTGATGCCAATGTGGATAATTAGGCTAGACCACAGTCTCTGCCTAGGGGGAAAAGATGGTCAACCTTGTCGACAATGGATTGAACAAGTGGATGATGTTGTATTACAATACTTACGAACTTATAGAAGGGTTGTTAGACTAGTTTATAGCAAGCCACATCTTGATTAGATAGATACCATACCCTATTCTAGAGGATTAAGACTTCTAACTTTGCCTTTTTCACTAGCGATAATGAACATTTGACCGATGAACACATCGGTCAAATTATAGCCTAGAGTGGGGAGGCATAAATAAATGAATTTCTAAGACCTATATTATTTCCTTTGTCTTTATTATTCATGACAAAATTCTTTTGGCCAAAATTTTTCTTGTAAGTTTGAGTCTTTCGAGTTTCTTGACTTACCTTATAATTAAAATACTAATGCAATACTTAAGTTTGAAAATTTATGCCTAGCGAAACTATTTTGGAGGAATTCATATATCGAGATTTCTTTTCAGGAGATTCAATCTAGACAAAATTGTTTTCAAAGCTACCAAATCTTTTAAGGGGATTGATGAGGGAAATTGTGCTACCGTTGCTGATAGTGACGTGAAGAAAGTTCAGGGTTCAAAGGGCGTCCACATGGTTTGAATTCCTATCTGTGGAGCAATTTTATTACTTTACTCGTTGAAAAGGATGTCCAGGCAGCTCGCAAGAGTCGAGTTCTATCCGAGAAACGACGAAATATTAGAAGTACCCAGAGATTACGCTTTTAATTAACTTTTCAATCTTTAATATATACTATTAGGTCATTAAATATTTAGTTGATTATGTTTCATTTCTATTAGTTATCCAATTAGGAAATTAGGTACGCCAATTTCTCTGCATATATATCTTTGTTAATGTATTTAATTTGTTAGCTTTTGATTATGAATTTATATTGAGTTTATTAAGTTACTACCAAACTTCGGGATTTCTCCCCATTTCCTGTGTCTTTTTAACTGATTTCCTTCCCTTTCTATAATTTAAAACCTATTTTGACCGTCTTTTGTTATGCGCTTCCATTCTGCATCAGTTTCAATTTATATTAGCGATAGGTTTCACATGTTTGAATGAGTGGAAATTTACATTTGTTTGAGACAGCCTATGTAAAAAGGGATTTAATTAATAGGAAGATTAAAGATATTGAACTCTTAAAAAAGCTTGGCAAATTCAACCAGTGGGGATATATTTACATATGTAGACATTTGGAACATAATTGACGTGTCATTGATTTTAGGTGGCGGGGGAGCTTTCTCAATCAATCGAACCTATTCCCAAAACTAAGACCAATGTTAAAACATGCAAGCAGGATTTAAGGAGATAAGTACACTAAGAGTGTTATAACTTTCATATATCGCTCGTTTGAATGCCATATTTTTTTTTTAATTCACTTGAGCACCACAAATTTGAAAAATCAATTACTTAAGTGCCATCGGCGATTTGTCTTGCCGAAAAAGTCGATGTGGCATTAATTTGCAATGTACATGGCATGTCAGAAAGTTGAAGTTGGCATTTGAGAAGGCAAACAATGTCACTTGAATGTCTGATTGAAGGATAGCAGAAGTTCCAATAACTTCACGAATAATCATTTCAATGCCATAAATTTTTAGAAGTGAAAACTAGGTTCATTAATTTTCAAAAAAGTGATCACTTAAGTGACAAGAAGAGAGAGTTTGGAAACAGCATTGTCTAATTGGGAAAGATTTTTAAAAAATAGCAAGAAACGACAATGTTTGTTATATTCTTGCATGCTGGACAAAAATTTCCATGTTGAACTTCAGTTTATTTTTAAAAATTTCATGTCGGAATGGAAAGTTAAGAAAAAAATTCACATATGACGATTTGCCAGAAATGACACTCAGGTGATCGATTTTACACAGATATGGCACTTAAGTAAATGAAAAAAAAAGTTATGGCACTCCAAATATACTTATTCAAGATTTAGATTCCGTTTGTTTCCCGAAAAATAAATGAATTGAAAAATATTTCCCTAAAAATGATTATTTGTATCGCTTGAAACAACTAGTTAAAAAAAGTTTCCATTATCGATAACAATTTATACTTTAATATTTTTTATGGATGTTAAAAATGCTTTTTGTTCGTTCATTTTTTAATCAATAAAAATAATAATCTTTTGGAAGATAGTTTTCAAATTATTTATTTTCTACAAAATAAACATAGCCTAAATCAATAAAAACGATCATCTTTGGGAAGATAGTTTTCAAATTATTTATTTTCTACAAAATAAACATAGCCTAAATCAAGTACTTCGGAGAGAAATTTAGAGATGAAAATACAATAAGAAATAAAATGGGGATGTGAACCAAGTGGGAAGGGTCCGAATTTCATGTCAAGGAAAAGTCATTTCTGAGATGCGACGTAGAATCTCCGTTGAATTTATTACCAAACGTATCCAAAGGGTTTGAGCCCACAAGATATCAATGTCTTGATAAAAATGTGTGGTGCGAACGGCAGTCTCATGTATGGTCTGCTGCCGCATGTAATTGGTCATATCGGTCAGTACAAGTTTATCAAATCTCTCTCTCTCTCTCTCTCTCTCACTCTTAAAGCCATTAGGTGCAAGGCACATCAAATGATCTTAGAGACTCTCATTTGGAGCCATTAGGTGCATGACATACCGATGCCTTTAAAACTCCGTCCCAAAGTCCAAGGCACATCAAATGACCTTAGAGTCTCTCATCTGGAGCCGTTAGGTGCATGACACATCGATGCCATTAAAACACCATCCCAAAGTCCAAACATCTCTCTGTCTCTCTCTTAAAGCCATTAGATGCAAGGCACATCGAATGATCTTAGAGTCTCTCATTTGGAGCCATTAGGTGCATAACACAGCAATGCCTTTAAAACTCCATCCCTATTTGGAGCCATTAGGTTCATAACACATGAATGGCTTTTGAATACTTGTAGACTATGTGATGAATCAGCTCGATTCACATGGAGTAATCTCTTAAAAGGGTTACTTCATGCAGTGGCTATTTAGGTATGATCGTCTATCGATGTATCACTCAATATTATCCCTAGATCTCACTCATACCAAAAAAATTTCCTAATAAATAGCTCTTATGTTCTTGTAGGAACTAGCCTATAGAGCTCAAAACTACGTGGGAATAAGTAGGATAAATCCCCTTTCTATCTATTGTTTTATACCATACCGATGCCATACTAATGAGACAAACAGTGCGCAATTCAACCCATTGAACTGAATAAATAGACGGCTAGAGAAATAAATAATGTATAAATGGCAACTTCACAAATGCAAGTACATAGTTGAGTTGGTAGAGTTGTCTCTGCTTACCTTGGAGGTCATGGGGTTAAATCTCACTTATGCGCATATTAGAACTTTATTGAGAAAGGTAACAAATTAGCATATATATATACATATTAATTGTTTGCCATCAATGGAGCAACAACTCTACCTATTTTCGATACTAAAGTACATGATGGTTTCCAAGAAGTTGAAGGTTCAAACTATGCCCTCACAATACAATTTATGTTTGATTCAAAATGGACCGATCTAATCGGTTTAAACTGAACTAGTTTGACTGACATGATTGGTTTGACCGATTTTCCGTCTCTTGACCAGTTTCGATCACCAACCTTATAAAGGTGTGAACCTAATCAATACCAGGTCGAACCGGCTTGCCAATATGGTTTTCAAACATCGCTTTTATTCCGACCTAATCCATGTGACTATAAGCCCCAAACGGTCATTTAAGTGGTGGATTTTCTTCATAAATTTTTTCATAAGATCACTCTACTCGATGACCGAACTCATGTATTTTCTACTCCCCCGTTCATAGCACAGACTCCTCATCAGTCGCAATTAATATTGCGTGCCCGTACAACCTGTATTTGGTGTCCGATTTCTTCACTACTATTCTCCTCCTTAAAAAGCCTGTGAGGCGCTCCGCACCTTATTTGAGCCCTCTCACATTTGCAGTCGATTCTTATCCTTGTCGAATTAAACAAGGAGCCAAGTCTGTCTCCAAACTATACAACTTGATATGGACGTCGGGACCCTCATGTTCGGACGCCTGAAATCGAGACATATATTTATAATGCATTGTGTGCACCCAGATGCTCAAATCACCAGAAAGATGTTTTAGATAAATAAAAGACAAGGCGGACATCCAGACCAAATAAATTGAACGCCCGATTTAATTTTTGCTCAATTTGGATGTTTGATTTCAAAAAATATTTCCAAGACTCGTTGTGCTTTCTATAAACGCCATGAGTATTGCTAATATTGGGAAAATGACACAACAAGAGTCATAATTTTCATACAATACTTATTTTGGTGTTGTAACCTTTTAATCGATGACTTAAATTAAAAAAAAAAAAATCACTTTGATACCATAACTTTTCAATAATTCATCTAAGTGTTGGAAATCTCATGTGACATTGAAATTGATAACATTCAAGTGATCGATTAAAAAGTTATGATACCAAATTAAATAATGTTTTTAAAGTTGTGGAACTCAAGTGATTGATTAAAAAGGCATGGTGTCTAAATGAGCACAATAAGAAAGTTATGGAATTTGTGATACTCAAATGGTACACAACTTGTGTATTCTTCTTTTTTTCTCCCCAACAAAACTGCTTTAATCGCCTTTGATTGGGTAGTTTGCAAAATCGATCACCTATTCAATTGATGGCCATGGATGTGGGATCCGTAGAAAAAGAGTACGGAGTTTGTATGCTTCCAATATTTTCATTACTTTATTCTGGCCAAAGATAAGCCGAAACGAGCTCCTTTGATGTGATCTGGTCATGTCAAACAAGGACCTTTGGATGCTCCGGTGAGACAATTTGCTAGGAGGATGGACATTCATGTGAAAAAGAGCAGGGAAAGATCCAAGGAGAGAAAGCAATGAGGAATATTGAAAGTCGAGGGGAAAAGTACCAAAAAAATCTCAAACTTATTGCATTTGTATCAATATGATTATAATCATTTTAATTGGATCAAGTTAATTTAAACATTTTGCATTTATACCAATTAAATTTATTCGACTAGTTTTGACCGGAAATCACTTGCATGGATGCCAATTGTCCTACGTAACATGATTAGCATTAATGAAAATAAATTTTACAATTTCTAGATATTATTATTTGTTTTTTATTATTTATTATTATGGCCGAGTCATTGGTTGCAAGGGTCTAGCCCTCGTTAGATTAAATGAGGGTGGCTCGTTGGCTCTCGTGACCTAGGCGAGGGCTGCCGTTGTCGGTTTGGTGGGGGCTTAGTAGCCCTTGCCTATGGCCAGCGATGGCTCAGGTGAGGACTGCAACCCTCGGTGGCTACAATGAAAAAAAAAATGAGGGAAAGTGAGCAACTGATGTTGATAGTGATTTGAAGAAAGTTCAAAGTTCAATGGGTGTCGACATAGTTTGATTCCCCATGGGAAATGTTTGGCTACTAATGGTACTGGCTAATCGTACCATTAGCTTGGAAAATAGACGATAAACTCTTGGCCACACATTTTCCATTAGTGAGAGATGTTTGGCTTGGAAATTTCCACACACGTGTTGGAGAAAGGAAATTTTTGTGGTCATCCCATGACCATCACAATATCACACTGTCATTATACTATTAGCTCGTTAAGAATTCAATTGATTACATTTCATTCTTAATAGTTATCCAATTAGGAAATTTGGTCTGTCGATTACACTATATATATAATTGTTAATGCATTACATTAAGCTCCATTTTTTGACTGAAAATGAATGATTTGGAAATTTTTTTCTTAAAATTGATAGGTTATATTTCTTGAAATAATTGTCTAATACAAAAATGTTTTTCTTTTTGTTATATACAATAATTTATGTGTCAATATTTCGTGGAAAGTGAATATTTTTCATTCATTATTATGACCAATATAAACAATCTTTTTCAAGAAAATATTTTTCAAAGTATTCATTTTTATGAAACAAATGATGCCTTAATTAGTTTTTGATTATGAATTGATATTGATTTTATTGAGTTATTGCCAATCTTTGGGATTTCTCCCCATTTCCTCTTTCTTTTAACTTATTTTCTTCCCTTGCTTGGTATCGCATTTTCTTCCATCTCAACGGTTTTCAATCTTGTTTTGCTACCAGCTTCCATCCTTCATTGATTTTCCTTTTCATGCATTTATTATGTAGAAAATGAATGATTTAGAAAATATTTTCTTGAAAATAATCGATTATATAACTTGCAAAATAAACGAATTTTTTTTTTATCATCCACCAAAATATGAAGATATTTATTGTTGTGGATAATAGAAATGTTCATGATTAATTAATTATTCAAACAATACAAGTGAAACAAATGGAACCCTCATACTATCCTAATTTCGTCCACCTTTTTTTTTTTTTGCAAATGATTTTATACCTATCTTGACCGTGTTTTGTTATGCGCTTCCGTTCTGCATTGGTTTCAATTTATATTAGCGCATGGTTTCACATGTGCGTGGAAATTCCTATTTGTTTGAGGCAGCCTATGCAAAGAGGGATTTAATTAACAGAAAGATTAAACATACTGAACTCTTAAATATGCTTGACAAATTCAATTGTTGGGTATATACTATATAATTACATATGTACATTTGGAACAGAGTTAAAGTGTCATTGATTTTAGGTGCAAGTGGGGCTTTCTCAAGAAATTGATGACACTTAGGGCTTTCTCACTGAACCCCATAGTTTTGCTTCCAAAGGACGGAGATTAGTAGTGAGAGCAAGAGGTAGAGGCAATTAGTAACAAGAGATAAAGTGGCGACAATCTAAAAGAGTAACTTAGGTCCTGATTCTGCCTAGGATAGAATTGACCAATTCGAGGCCCTAAATCGGGAATTGAACTGATCAAGGCCGGCTCCTGATTTTTAGAACTGAAAACCGCACCAGTCCTCATGTGAGTTAGCCGAGTAAGACAGGTTCGTGCTGGTTTACAAATTTAACCGATCCTAGTGCTCAACCCTAATCTTAACCCCCATCAACATGCTTCTTAAATTTTAGCTAATTCATATACATCCCGGCCCACTACAATTCGGATGATGTGCTCCTTCGTTGTGTCCCAGAATGCATTAAAAAATATCACCTCGAAGCAGACGGGTCCATGGGAGAGGAGCCTCCCGTGGAATATCGGTAAGCATGTAATTATCCTGTACTACAATTGCCCGTGGGAAGAGATTGGCAATTGCCGATTCAGGTGTTATAGCTTCCCCTACGAAGAAATCTCTATACTTTCGCAAGAAATAGCCTTTGGTTTGTTCCAAGCTTGTCAACCAATTCCTAGCCTCGTCCCTAACTTCTAGAATTTATTTCTTCCTTCTTCAAATCATGTTCGAAAGATGAAAGAATTTCATATTTTGCTTGCCTTTTTGAAGACAGACTTGCCTCAATTTTTTTTTTCTTCAGGTTGGTTGATGATCAAATGTGGCTGAATTCAGGGGACGGATTCAACATGCTGCATATACAATAAGATTCAAGATATAAAAAGCTCTAAAATTGAATTTTGATGAGACTAGAACCACAAGAATGCATGGCAGTGGAACTATAATTATTTGCATGCCTACAATATGTCCAATGTCTAGAGTGATTATGATTTATGCATGAGTATTTTAGGAGTACTTCACCTATGACTTGCACTTCAAAGAGTGCTAGTAAGATAATTTTAACACGTGATTGAGTAATGATACACAGACAATTCACTCCTGGTTAAATGACTCTTCAGCTTGAGCTTGAGCCCAAATATCTAGGTAGGAGGGAAGGGCAAACATTCATCTTGTCACTTGCCGGGTCTTGACGAGAAACATCGCAAGAGAACAGATGTGGACCAAAATCTCAAGCCTATTCTATTGGGCCTCAGCCCCACTTGAACAGACCCAGGCCACGTAAGGCTAATGCTCAGGCAAGCTCAAGGAGAGAGAATCCCGTGTAGGTCCATCACAACTCGAAGGGTGGAGTTCAGACGTGAGAGGGAGCTCAGCCCATCCAGGACGGGACGGGTTCATGCCACGAAGAAGACTAACAGCAATTGGGCCTTCCAAGCCCATGTTCAAGTAAGCCCAATTCACTTTTTATCTTGCAAATGATATGCTTATCATAGAAGGAAAACAACACAAATAATCCTTAAACTTTGATCTAATATACCATGCCCTCCTTGAATTTTGGCCCAATGTGTAATGCCATCTCTACTTGTAATTTGTTTAATATGATCTTTAAACTATTGATAAATGTTCAATATAGTCCCTAAAATATATGAAAATATTTAAAAGTGCAAAAACTACATTGAGTATTGGACTTAAGTTCAGGGACCATGTTGAATAAATTAAAAATTCAAAAACGATATTACACATTAGATCAAAGTTCAAGAATCATTTGTATCATTTTATTTGTTATGTATCATGTTAGGTCTAAGAGAGGGGAACACCAAAATTCCCAGATCACAAGTTGAAGGATAAGTGTGAAACGGTATAAATAAGTAAATATGGTTACCCTAGAAGGTAGACGCATATTTTGCCTCTTTTGGATCTCTTCTCTAGGAAGATTCTCTGTCATTTATTCTCAAAGCTTTCTTCCCACTTCTTTTTTGCTCCTAATTACTAACATAAGTGACGGATAGTCCTACAAGGTCAAATCAAGGAGACTTATTTGCTCGTGGCTTGTAATCAGCCTAGTTGGAGAGAAGTACAAGCAAGCCCACAGAGCTTGATGAGAACTGCGCATGATCCAGAATGAATCAGGGGCATGCTGGAGGACTTGCACATGAGAACAATGGGGTGATTTCTTTTCTTTCACTAGGTTCATAAATTTTATCATTTCACGTGGACATACCTATTTGTGACATTGACAATAATATGTTGGTATTGTACATGTTTGCATAGATTATATCATGTAAGCCATGCCGAAAGTTGTCATAGGCCATGTGGTGTTCTCAAGAGAGGAAACAACAAAATACATATTTCAAAGGCGACAACAATTTCAAACCAGCAGTAAGATGGAAACAATACTTCAAGATTAATTTTATTTGGTACTTGAAAAGTGTTTGAACCGTCTAGTTAGACTTGTCTCCATGGATATTACTAGTCTTCGTTTTAAAACCAATGATAGTGATTGCTCTTGAAGTATCAAAAAATTACTCAATGAGTATGTACTCGATAAGTGCTCCACCAAGATGTTCCATGGAAGTACAAAACCTGTAGTTTTGCTTCTACATGTACTAAATTTTGCATCTCTGTCTCTATGTTGTAAATAATTCAGTGGAGTTAATACACGTATTAACATGAATCAGCATAGCCATAAATCATGGGATTCAAACAGACCTGCTATCTCTTTATTTGTTTAAAATCATGGCAAATGTCCTGTCATCACTTCTGAATAAGGCGGTGGAGGAAGGAAGTTTCAAAGTGATTAAGCTGAATAGATTTTGCCCAACTTTGTCTCAACTACTATTCGCCGATGATGCGATCTTTTTTATGAATGGAACGGTGATGGAGTGTCAAAACCTATATGCTATCCTCAATCAATAATGCTTCCTAACAGGCCAAGCCATTAATTTAAACAAGTCTGGCATATACTTCAGCAGTGATTGTTCTATGACGCTGAAAAGGAATATGGCACGGGAGTTAAGAGTATCAATCATTAAAAAGACAGGGAAGTATTTAGGAATCCCTTTTGATTGGGGGCAGTCCAAGAAACAAATGTTTGCTTGGATTTTGGCACAAGTTAATATGAAGCTTAAGGGTTGAAAAGAGAAACTTATGTGAAAGGAAATATTGATAAGAACAATTGTTCAAGCCTTGTCACAATATGCTATGTCCATTTTCAAGATTCCTATCTCGATTTATAGAGCTATAGAGTAGAAAATTGCATCCTTTTGGTGGAAACAAAAGGAAGGTAAAGCTGGAATTCATTAGAAGGAGTGGGGTCTCTTAAAAACCAGAAAAAACAGTGGCGAACTCGACTTTAGAGACCTTATCTCCTTTAACAAAGCCATGTTAGGAAAACAAGCCTGGAGACTAGCACAATCTCCAACATCCCTTTGGAGTCGAATTATGAAAAAGGCATCTATTTTCCCACAGGGGATTTCTGGAATGCAGGGAAAGGTTCCAGATTGTCGTGGGGTTGGCAAAGCTTACTGTTGGGATGAGAAGTGATATACCCAAATATGGTGTGGGTGGTGGGAAATGGAAAATTGATTATAGTTTGCGAAGATAAGTGGGTTGCATCTGGGCTGATTGGTGGACCTGCCAATGTAGGAGACCCTCAAACTGTGGCTGAGCTTATTGAACCAGAGTCAAACCGATGGAATGAACAGAAATTGAATGAACTTTTTGATGAAGAAGGAGCAAAGGAAATACTTACTATCCCACTCAGTTCAACCATGAGGGATGACAAGCTTATTTGGAAGGGTGCTAAAACAGGAACCTACAACATGAAAAATGGCTACCACAGCATAAATACCATAGAAGAACAACATCCCACAAACCAAGCCTCATCATCATTCCAGCCACCAAAATCACTTTGGACACAAATCTGGTCACTACAATCTCCTCCTAAAATACGAAACTTCATGTGGAGTGTATGCCAAACGCCTATTGTGCAAGTGGACGAGCAAAATCTGGCCTGATCAAAGACTGAAAATCAGCATATGCTCGCGAAATATCACTCGAACGGACAAATAGGTGTCGGAAATTTTTAGGACGAGCAAGATGAAACCGTCTCGGGAGCCCGTCACCGATGCCCTGCGGCAGATCTGGAATCCAGGAACTCCTTCATCTTCCAAGCTCGTAAGCGGGATCCCATCTCGATTATTGATACCACACATGCAATCAACACGAATGATCATATGTGGAACCCTAAAATGAGGAGGAAAAAATAGGGAAACGAAAGCTTCTCTTCTCGGCAAGACCAATGGGTTCCACCGGCAAGCACATCCATCAAGCTCAACGCCGACGGCTCTTGGGTAGAAGGAAGTGTAGAAGAATTAGTGGCCGGAGTTTGTAGAGATCAAAATGGGTTTTTGCTTGTTGGTTTTGCTAAAACAGTTCATGCCGCTTCTGCAAGTCATGTAGAAGCTTTTGCTGTTGAAGGACTTTTGTACTTGATGGGCATACCTGACTTGTGGAGGCTTCAAGGAAAAAATGTGGAGATGGAATTCGACAGTTTATTAGTTGTGCAGTTCATTTCAGGAGAAGGCCAAAGCCCATGGGCCCTACAAAACGTGATTAAAGACTATCGGTTGCACTTAGCCCAGATGAAAGATGCGCAAGTGAATTAAAATCCGCGTGAACCAACCAAATAGTCGATTGGATTGCTAAAGACCATCTTAGGAAATCCCTCCCTCCTAATTTATTATGTTATCCCCCTTCGTCTCTTTAAGATGTGTTATGTTCTGAAACTCATCTATCGTGTGTTCTGATGTTTGTGTCAATGAATAAAATAATCTTTTCGACCGAAAAAAAAGGAACCATCATTTTCACTGAATCAAATGAGTTTAGTGATATGATATACTCATGCAATAATTTTTCCTTTTTAAATCAAACCCATTCAATCAATACACTTCCCATGCTTAATCTTATACTCATTAACCTAAACCTGATACCTCTCTCTCTCTCTCTCTCTCTCTCTCTCTCTCTCTCTAATTTAATGTTGTCCCATATGTCTTCACCTCACTATGAACTCGTCAGCCATGCCCTAACACTTATCTATCTCTTTGTGATAAACTATAAAATTACGTTTAGTCGTCTAGATTTCTAAACAGAATAAGACTAGATGTGATATGATATAAAATCCAAAGGATTTTGTTATATCATATTTAATGTTTGGTGGTTGCAGTAATAAAGTTGTATATATTCATATCGTATTATAGATATTGTTTGGTTAAAATGCCAAATCAATATAAATTAATCACAAATGTTATAGAGGAAGATGGTAAAAATCTCTCGTAACACTCTTGTTAACTTTGTTTTTATATTTATATTTATATTTATATTTATTTTATATTTATATTTATTTTCCTCTATTTTTTAATTAATTTTTTATTTCTTTCTTCCCCTTCCACATTCTCTAATAAAATTTTATTAATATAAAATTGTATTAATATACCTAAAGTACTAAAATACCTAAAATACATAATAAATATAAATTTTATATTAAATTTTATATTATAAGATAGAATTAAATTCGAATATAAATAAATTAAATTAAAAAATAAAATTTATTTTTTTGTTATTTTGAGTTTCTTATATGAGAATTCAAATATTATTTATATTGAAATATAATTTTAAAATTTTTTATTTAAGAAGTTTTTTATTTGAAAAGAAACTTTCCTATTATAGATATTAGAAATCTTATCCACATTTATCCCACCTCCTCTATGAGATAATATTATTCAGCTTATATCCCATTTATATCTGACTTTATCTTGTCTTGAGCAGACAGCAAATGTAGGATATGATAAATTTTATCATATTATGAATTTTATCCTAACCGCAAAATACAGCCTAAGTAGATATACCAAAATATATATGAACCATCATATCTAGTAACATTCACATGATACCCTCATAAAATCCTCAAATTAAGTTCACTCATTTATTAAACTCATGTAATTATTTGAAATTACTAATTTCTCCTCTTTTTCTCAATTATTTTAATAATTTACCAACATAGCTTTTGTGATATACCAACGTGCTAAATTGACTAAATTGTAGGTAATTTTAGTCAATTACTGATTTTCTATTTTGAGTAGTATCAACATCAATTTATAATGTTAAAAGTATTAACTATTTCAATAATCAACCAACATTTTTTTTGTGGCTTACCAATGTGGTAAAGTTACTTATTTAAATACAAAATCTCAACCTTAATTTGATTGATTTACAGACATTTATCATTTTAAGATACCAAATTTTGGTCATTTACTAGCTTTTTATCTCTGTTAGTTTTGTAAAAGTACCAACATTTATTTGTACTTTCAAAATTACCAACTATTTTGGTAATCAAGCAACATTTCTTTTTTGTCTTACCTATGCGTTAAGGTTACTAATATTTAAAGAAAATTTCCAACCACAATTTGAGTGGTTTACCAACATTTGTCACCTAAGTTAACAACTAGCTTTATTCATTTATCAAATTTTTGTTTTTCTTTCTTGGTTTTAAAAGGTAATGACATCAAATTATACTTCCTAAAATTTCCAATGATTTCACTTATCTGTCAATATCTATTTTTGAACCTTACTATGAAGTTACAAATTTTATAGCCAAAAGGAGGAGGGAAATGGCCAGCCACAACTTGTCCCGTCTAACCAATTTGATTTCAATGTTCCAATCTTACCTCATTTTAGTCTAACCCAAAAGTTCTCATTTGCAAGTCCAATCTTTTTCCCCATTTAAAAGTTTGCAAGGTTAATAATGTGAAAATGTGACGCAAAATGAGTGTTTTGAGGGTGTCCATTAATTTGCATGAATTATAAAATTAAATGATGAGAGACCATACAAAAATAAGAGACGTGAATTTGAGTTGATATGATAACAATATTTTAGTTAGAGGTCCAACCACGTCATTATCGACAAGTCCAATTCCTAATCTTTATGGTATGGATGGACGTCTTATATGAGGCAGAAACTAGTTGTCTATAAATTATCATGCCTCTAATTTCTAAATGTATCATACAAATGTTTAGGTGTCAATAGAGCCAAGCCTCCACATTTGTAACCTCCATAGATGATGAATTGGAATTGTCTATAGAAGAAGATGAACAATACTGTTGAAAAGAAAAGAAAAGAGATAGAAAAATTAGAAAACTATGCAAAATGACGTTATTTCATCAAGAGTTGTTCAAGTCAGGTCATCGACTGTGCAATGTACGGGACTAGTGATGATTGGATGCCACGTCAGCATCTTCCAGTGATAATTGGCTAAAATGACAACATTGAAATTTATGCAAATGTTTAAGATTATATTAACAAAATTAGAAAGTTTAAGATTGAATTAGCGTTGCGAACTTCCTTGAGGGGAACTATTGAGGGAAAGCTAATGAATTACTAAATGAACGCAAATGGTTACTCATTCAAGAAATGGTACTATCACCCAACACACACCCTCCCAGCCCCATACCAATCGCAACTTGGGGTCTCAATTTTAACACATGATATATCTTCGCTTTTGGAGCTGCAATTAATTGATTAGGGGTCAATTAAACCCATCAAGTAATATGGCGTGAGTGCATTTTACTTTTGCAACCAAAGATTTATGAATACGAGAACTTGATTATGCTATAGTAATTTAATGACATTTCTGTACATTTTCTCTTTATTCCGAAAATGTTTTGCATACAATCTTTACTTGTTTTATTCTATTAATATGTGATGAGTGATCATGCTGGTACACAAATAATAAAGTAACACTTAGTAATCACAATAGTAGATAAATTACCAAAACATGGAAGAATAAGCACTCAATAGTATAGTTTAGTTATCGATCAATGAAAACAAGAATTCTGCATTTGGTCTAAACCTAAGCATTTATTTCATCAATATCCAAGGTTGACTTTTGAATTAACTTTTTGATCAACACATGAGGTCAACCCTTAGTCAATATTTTTTTCGAAAATTTGAAAAATCATCAGTCGATCCTTGGCCAGCTTAATTAAATTGCAAATTCTTGATTTTACAAAAAAATAATTGAGGATTGACTTTTAGGTCAAACCGAGGATTTTGACCCTTGATTTGCAAATTTCAAAATTCATTGATTTGTAGTCATTTTTTAGAGTAATTTCCTTCTCAACATATGATGCAAGAGTTGTAATGCATTGAAATTTCAAGGTAATTTTGAGAGATTGAGATTGAGGGAGGTCAGCCAACCTAGAGTGCCAATTTAGGGCCCTTGTTGGCCTTCAAAAGTAACGCTAGTTAGCCTAACTGAATTCGGTTGAACCAAATTAACTCAATTTCAATGTCAATTTTGGCAAAATCAAGGTAATTTGGCTTAATTTGACTAAAACGATGAATCAGGACTAGCGTGGGGTGAACTTGATTGACTTGACCTAGTTAGGTCATTTTAGGTCAAAGCCCTATTCGACAAATGTGGCTAAATTAAGTGAGCAAGCCAAACTCATGTGACTAATTAGAGAGTATTAGGACAATCAGTAATCCTTGGACCGACTCAATCAACCTAGGTCAACTAACCGGGCTCATTGGGCTGATTATCAATTGGGCTCATTCAATCCACTTAGCAAATACGTTAAACCTAATTAGCAAATTACAGTGAAATTTAACGATCGGAGGATCTTGGGCCAACACGATTAACCTAAGCCGACCCGGTAGGACCTAATTAAGTCTAGCCCAGCCCAATCAAGCCCATGGCTAGCCCCCTCTCCCTCATATCTAAAAAATTGCTAAAATGCCACTAGCCTTAATTATCAAAATACCCTTTCCAAGTAATCAATCCATAAGAGAGCCAATCTAAGCCATTCATTAGCTCTTTAATTCTAGCCATCTAAAGTGGCAACTCATCTAGCCATTTCACCAATTTTCAGCCAATGATAGCTTATCTTATTCCTTAAGGAAGCAATTTGAGTGATTGATCATATGAACAGCAAGGATTTGATCCAAAATTTGAATTCCCTTCCAAAATTTGTGAGCCAAAAAGGCCTCTATCACTCTTCACATACACACTCTCTCTCTCTCTCTCTCTCTCTCTCTCTCTTAGAGGAGGACGATCTCCATGTCATTTTTAAAACTTCGCCAATCACTACTTCTTGCCAATCGAGCTCCAATGCCAGTGGCCATTTATCCTTGTGCAATCATCATCCTCGGCACATCTCCAGTCTAGTCATTATAGATGACATCCCAAATTATTGCCAGAGTTGTCTAATGCGGCAATTTTGGTCACTAGCTCGCTGGCTTGATTCATCAAGTTTGGGTTCCTTCTATCGAGAGTGACCATTCCTCATGATCATCAAAGGATATAAGCACTGAATCATAGTCTCAAATCAAAGTTTAACTTTGATCTATGATAAATGTAGGCTAGGATATGATGGAATTTTTTGAAATCGAGATCGAAAATTGGACTAAAGTTTAGGATTTTTCAAAAAACTCATGAAATAATTGCATGTTTAGGAGAGTCAAGGACTTAGCTTTGCCTTGGCCGAATCTCTCTCTAGTCACATGTTGATGTTAATTGTGAGGTTATGTTGCTAATTGAGTCTAATTTCACATGATTAGAATAATTGATTCCTAGAATTAGAGCAAATGAGAATAGATTAGTTGATTTGCATGTTCATTTTCCATAGATCATTAGCACAACCAAACTCCTAAATTTCAATACTCGTTTTGATGTTCATTTGTCCTTAGTTTGATGAACATTGGATAGATGATCATTAGGAGTTGATTGAAATATGATCATGTTTCCTAAGGATTTTCAGAAATAGATGATTGAAGTAGGTTTGATGGATGTTCATATGAGCATGCTTGAAGATATTCATGAGTTTTGGAAATTGGCTTGAATGCGTTTGAATATGCTTGAATGTGCTTGAATGTGCTTGAATAGGAGCTTGAAGATGTCATTACTTTTTTGGACATTCGAAGTTCATTTGATCTCTGCATGTCCAAAATTTTTTGTTAAAAAAATTAAAACAAATATAGGAAAATGTGCGAAATGAAAGTTTTAGCCAAGATTATAAGCTTTTGATCGATATAAAATGTGTAAAAATTGGAGTTCGTTTGGTTAGAATAAAAGTTTACTCAATCTAGCGAAGAGAAACTAAGTTTGATTTGAAAATTTTGTGTCCATGTAGGTTGAACTTGTTTTGCAAATTTCAGATAGTTATAGTCCATTTTTGCGAAAATTAAAAGAAAAAAACGAAAGTTGTTCAAAAGGTCTCAAATTGTAAATCTGGAAATTTGAATAAAATGAAATTAATTTGGGTGGGCAATTTAATAAAATTCGGACAAGGTCAATCTAGCCTCCAAAATTATTCCCTTTTTGAGTCCTTGGGTGAAATGTGCAATTATGTCTAAGGAGGGATTTTTTTTGCAAAAAGTTAAAACACAACAATTGTAGAGAACATGTAGGGCTACTTTTCTGTCAAATGGGGGGCATTTTTTTTAGCTCGTTTACTATTTTTCCTGCATTCTTTTAAAAACCGGGTATAAAGTAGGTTGGATCCTGAGTGGGTGGGTACAATTGGAAATTTGGGGTAATTCAGCTCACAATTGGGGAAAATGATCTCAATGAACCCTAAGCTTCACTTTTTAAGCTTTAAATCTTCACTGGTTTCATTCAATTTTGACATCATTAGGTTGGTTGAATGAATTAAAACATAATCAGCCAGGATTAAGACAAGTACTGAAAAGTGCTCCTCTAGAGTCTCAAATCGTTTGCTTGATTCTCAAGGCTAGTTAGCCTGATTGCATGTTCAATTGAGCTAGTGTGTGATTGAATAGATGTATGTTACGCTCAATTTCAATTACTAATGCATGGTTTGGTGGGTCTAGAAATTAATTAGATGCTTTGTGACTTAGCCCACTGTGTGATGAACATCACGTGAGGGTTAATGGTCATACAACAATAATTAATCAACCCTTAGTTCTATGAGGTGAATGAGAGATCGCATTGTTTGATCAACACAACCTAAATTTGATTCTCTTAATTGATGGATTGTTCAAGTGAAATTGTTTAATGTCTTAATTCAGTGTTTGCATGGATGATTGGGTGGAATCAATGTCGGTGGCCGATGGCGTGGAGGTGGCGGCCAAGGCCAAGAGCCGAAGGAGGTGATCCGAGGCAATTTTAGGTACAGGGCTAGTTTAGCTTAGTTTTACTTAGGCTAGCCAATGAAATTAAAAGTTAATTGTCGAGTAAGCTTAGACTTTAATATAGTTTGTAAAATCGAACTAGACTAATTAGACTTAGAAATTCTTCTAATATATGATTAGTTTAGTCTAGATTAGCATTATTACCTTCAATAAAATTGAGTAAAAATTAGGCTTATCACCCCAATCTAACTTTAATTTAGCCATAGACTTAATTTATAATAGCAAGCTAATGGGGATCATATTGTGAGACTTATAATAAGGCCATATCTATTCTTTGCTTGATTTTTTTTTTTTTATGTGGTTGAAAGAAAATTGTATTCATTACTCAAAAGAATACAAGAGTAAATAGTCTTCATACAAAAGCAAATCGAAATAGAGCATGAATACTAAAAAACAAAGACAATCCCACAAAACAAAGATGATAAAAGGAGCACTAGCAAAATTAAGCACAAACTCGTTTCACAAAAAATGAATCTATCAAACAAAATCAGTGGGCAATTACTAGATCTTGTGTCTTTGTCAGTGATGAGCACATGGTGGAAATTCCTTCTTCAATAAGTACAATATTGTCAGTTGGCGATGCATGCTTAGGTTTAGCTTCCTCCACACCATCATCGTATGGAAACAACTAGAATATGTTAAACAAATACAGATCTAACGTGTGGTAGAGTAAATATTCGTAATTCAACAAGACGCCAAAACTCCTATGATCATCATTAAGGTTGGTGGTAGAGAATATGTGCACAAATAGAGTAGAGGGTCATCGGATCCCCAAAAACATATTTATTAAACTCCCAAATCTAGATTGGGAGGGGATAACGCCCAAATCTAGAACTAGATTAAGAGAGTTCAAACTCTCAAATCGAAAACTAAACCAAAAGAAGATAGCTCCCACATCTAAATCGAGAGAAAAGAAAAAGTAAGAAAAGAAAAATAAAATACAAACAAAATGAACAAAAAAGAGAGAGAAGACTTTTCTACTCCCTTCGCTTGAATTAGTATTGGATTCTCATTTAGTGGTATAATTTTTTTTTTTTTTTTGTTCAACTTGTATCGCATTTTCTTTCCCGTATCTTTCTTGAGAAGCTTTCAATACTTGATTGTTTGGTTAAAAGCACTTTCAATAGATATGTTAATTTCCTTTTCTAGAATGGTTAGGACTAGATTAGGATTATAATAAGCCCTCTTAGGAACATTTCCAAGGTCACATAGGGACATTGATGCCTTTAGGATCATAAATAATAAAAAGAATGAATTAGATAAACAAGCCTCCAAATTAGTGGTACCAAAATAGACATTAGCATAACAAAGTACAAAACTAGAATCTCTTGCATCTCCTTTGATTTCTAGCCGACCCAAAATGGCCAGTGGCAACTCCTAGAAATCCTTTTAGGCTAAAAGTGTAGAGAAAACTTCTACCAAGTTTTGAAGTTGACAAAAACTTTCTAGTTCTTATTCTTATTTTGAAGAACAGAATGCTTCTGAACTTATATCACAGACTCTTGCCAAAGTCTATTCATTCCAGAAATATTTTCCACTCTGACGCAATCTAAATTGAAATCGTGTCAAGAACAATGAAGAAATCAAACTTTGATTTATTGATCTTGCAAGAAGAATTTAGAATGAACGCATTAGGAATTTATTCTACAACATCTTGCTCTCTAGCGAAGAATCTCACTTTCCTTCTATAAATACATTGATGGAATCAATCACAAATTGATGAAATTAATCTTGAAGACAAGTTCATTTTTGGGAAGCATTTACTTATGAAAACCTAAATTCCGATTGTTTGGGCGACTAGAATCAATGGATTTTTATCTCAATCTTCAAATGGCTATAAGATCCCTTTAGTCAATTTTGTCTAATGGATTGATTGAAAGAAGTTCCTCTGGAAAATGCCAACGGCTAGTGAGGCATTGAGAAGTATTTAAGGAGGTCATTCAATCTATTTTAAAGAGAGACGTGAAAATTAAAATTCCAAAATCTAAAGTTTTTCCAATTACTTGTTCTTCATCGACAGTCCTTATAAATTGTATTCAAGAGAGAAAATCACAAGACGAGTGACTTAGTGAGAGAGAAGGGATCTTCCACTGAGTGTCTGCACTCAAAAATTGTACTTCTCCGTTGACGCTATAGTGAATTCCAGCTATAAGATTGTCAATGTGGAAGAGTGGATGCGAGCTTGATCTAAGCCGAACCACTATAAATTTTGGTGTGTAATATTCTTTTTCCTTAACTCTCTTTATTTAAGTCTATTGCATTATTTTAGGTATCGCAAAAATCAGTTCCATCTTTTATCTGATCTTGAACATTCTTCAGAAGTCTAGTGAGTTGTTTATCAAACTTTGTATGATACTCAGACTTTGTTTGAAATTTATTTTATTTATCAATTTGTCTTTTAAACATCTATTCATCCTCCCTTTAGGTGTTTGTACTAGTATTATCAATTGATATCAAAGCCTATGCTAATTTGTTGAAGTGTTTTTACTTATGAACTAAAGATCTTCTATGGCTAGTATTTTAGCACCGGAACTTGTGGAAGGGCAGTGCAACACCAGATCACCTTTTTTTGATGGAAAAAAATACAGTGTGTGGAGGACTAAAATGAAGACATTCTTAAGATCTAGAGATCCTCTGAAATGGGATGTTGTAGAAAAATGAATTAACTTGAAGGCAACTTTTGGATCTGACACGGGAAAATAAGTCTTAGACAAGGATGTTGAGGAAATCAATCAAGCATAAATTATCAAGAGACATGCTCTTGATGCAAAGGCCATCTATTCTTTTTATTATGCTTTATCCCCTGTTGAATATAACAAAATTTCTTCATGTGAAATAGCTAAAGAAGTCTAGGACATATTTCATGTTACCTATGAAAGAACATATCGTGTAAAGGAGACAAAAATAAATATTTTGCTTGGCCAATATGAATCCTTCAAGATGAAGCATGGAGAATTTATTGGAGATATGTTTAGTTGATTTTACAAAAATTGTATATGGGTTGGCACATCAAGGTTAACCAATTTCTGCCCCAATGAAGGTCAAAAAATTTCTACAAGGACTTTCAAATGACTGAAACCATATGAAAATATCAATCTGGGAGACACAAAGAATTATGCCTCTCTCTGTTGATGAATTGATAGGCACTCTTCAATCTTACGAAGTGGAATAAATCAATGACGAAGAGGATCTAAAAGGTAAGAAGTCAATTGCACTTAAGTCTAATATTGATTCTAATGACATAGACATAGATGATGATATAGACACAGATGAACTTGCTCTCTTGATAAAGAAATTTAAGAAACTAGATAAGTATTGACACCTAAATTTTGACGATTTAGTTTATTTATTTATTGCATAGGAAATTAGGGGTTAATTTTATTAATTGCATAGCATATAGATTTAAGTTGCATTTATTTTGTTATTTGCATTTTTTGCATTTTATTGGACCAGTGGAAAATATATTCAAATTAAATGGATTAGGCCCATGAAGCGAACAGGTTGGCCCAAGCCCGTATTTTTTTTAATAATTAAAAATTATCTCGTGGGAATATAATATTTAAAAAATTTTCCGATATATGAATCTTTTTTGGATAGGGCATATGGGTAAAAGAATATTGCGATTTGGTTTTGAAAGATTTGGATTTAGAGAAAATTTCATCTTAATCCCGAATCTTTATCGGTATGAGTTGATTTTCATGAAAAATATTGTGGATACTAATTCGAAGAAAAGTTAAAAAATCCAATTCCTTCCCCTATAAAAAGCCGTATGCGTACGAGAAGGGGGGGTCTTTTCTTTGCGTATAAAAAAGAGAAAAGAGGAGAAAGTACAGAGTGGACAGAGGAAAAGTGTGCGGCTGCAGAGGAGAGAAGAAAAGGGAAAAGTAAAAAAGGGAAAAAAATTTCCTGTTCATCTTCTTCAGCAGCTACGCTTCCCTGGTGTCCAGTCCTTTCACCGGCGCGCCTCCTTGCCCGTGTCTGGTCGATCGCCTGCGCATACCGCGCCTGAGCACCACTTGCCGCTCCACCCGACGACCTGCGAAGCTCCGCCACGCATCTGTCTCTCCCTGCTTCCCCCCGCCGGACGCCGAACCTCTTCACCTGCTGCGCCTCTGGCTCTGCATCGCTGCCGCCGCTTGAAGCCACCGCCGTGCCGCCTCTAGTCCGACGCCCAGCGGTCCCCTCCATCCGGAGCTAGACCCAAGCAGATTTGTAACCACACAGACGGGCAACCAAGCTTGAGCTGAAAACCAAATTGATCCGCCCCGTCCTTTGTCGTTCGGCCCTTTGTTCCGTCTGGCGAAGCTGCTGCCGATCCGAGCTTGACTGACCCGAACAGCCCTCTGATCTGACGCCCATCTGACCGCCGTGACCTCTGATCAGCGACCTAGGTCGCAAGCCAGGTGGACCCGCGCCGCTCGATCCGACCCGCCGCTGCTCCGCTTGTCCGCCAACAACGACCCGCAACGCCCAAGCCTGCCGCGCCCACGCCGCCGAGCACCGACGCCGATCCGCCCAACGCCGGCCCTGCCCGTCCGGACCCGAGCCTCCCTAGCTCGGCTCCTGTGTTGCTGCCACCGTTGGTTCACCTTGGCCGGAGCCTCCTTTGCCGAACCGATTAGCCGGCTCCCCTTGGAGATCCACAGCTGTGCGTGGAAAGGAAGGAAGAAAAAAAACAGAAAAGACAAAAAAATCAGATTAGGTAGTTTTTTTTTTTTTTTATCTTTATTATTTTTATATAGTTTATAGTTTGTTTGTTTTTTAGTGTGATTATTCATTGATACATGACTGATATTCCAACATGAAAGTGCCCTTCAAATTAAGGATTGACAATCCGATTTTCGCGTACCAAATCAAACTCGTAATCTCTTACAAAATCGACAATCCAATCTCAAGCCCGAGATTCGATTCGCGATTTAATTTAAAATTGGCCAACCCGATCTCAAATGCGCGAGATATGGTTACTAATTTTTGGATATCAATATTATCTTGTTTGATTTGTCATCGTCAAGTTAGTTGAGTCAATCTTATTTTCGTAAAAGAAAAATCAAAAAAATACTTGAGTTAGGAATATATTTGCTTTAGAATATTCCTAATCTTAGGTTTAAAATCGCAATCTTATTTCAAATTTTTAAATAAAAAATCCAAAAAAGAAAGTGCAATCATTTAGGTTGTTAGTTTTGCATGTTTGTTTTAATTTCAAATTTCTTAAAGAAAAACACAAAAAAAAAAAAATCATTGTGCATATTAGATTAGAATTGCATGTTTCATTTTAAATTTAGATCATTTTTTTAGATAAATTGCATTTTAGATTTAGATAATGTCTTAGTTTAAATTAGGATTTAATATGACTTAATCCCTAGTTTAAATTAGATAGAATCTTAATCTAGCTAGATCATTTCAAATTTCATAAAATTTGTCTTAGGATAAATTAGTTGCAATTTCTAGGATAGATTGCATTTTTAAAATAAAAAATGTCATTTGCATGTCATATAAAATTAGGTTCATGAAATGCATGTCATTTAGTGATTATTGTTAGGTTCATTTCTAATTAGAAATTGTCCATCATTAGATTAGGTCATTTAATAAATGTCGCGTGACATATAGCTCACATATTGAATTATATGTCGCATGTCATTTTAGTTGAAATAATTTTGTACGTCATTGCATTGCATTGCACGTCATTAGAATTAAGTCATTTTGGTTAATTTAAATTGCATATTTAACAATTGCATGTTCATTAAGAGATCATAAAATTTTTATTCATATGTTTAGGATATGTTGCCATGCCATATCATTTTATATTAGATTAAAAGTTGTTGCATATGGATTATAAATAAGTGAAAACAAAAAAAAAGAAATTGCTTGTTAATTAGAAACCATATCTAGGGTTGTTGATGTGGATTTTAATTTAACAATGATGCTTTCGTTGCTTTGAGGTAAGTTCTGCATCATTTAATTGCTTTCTTGGGTGTTAAATTGGTGGTTTGCGCACTGCATGAACACCTCATATGTTAGGAAAATAGATTTAAAATCAATTCAAATTACTTGCCAAACATTTTTCAAAAAAAAAAAAAAAGGTAAAAAAAAAGGTACCGAAAGAGCGTTAGAGAAATCTAACGTAACCAAGTCTCCGTACCCTTAGTCTCTGGTTTGTAGGAGTAAAGTAAATCTCCCGTTACTTTACTAGGGTTTCTAATCGACCCACTAAAAATAGATTAGTGGCAACTCCTAGTTAAAATTCAATTGCATGTTAACAATTCAAACCTAAGTCGCGAATTGGTATGGGCTTGGGAGAGTCCGAGTTAAGTCTAGGCTTAACAATCCATTAGCCAAACCCTAGGTGGTTCACACCCGAAAAATTTGGTCGCGACAATAAGGAAGGAAGAAGATTCAATTGGAAAAAGCAAAATAAGCAAAATATTTAGAAAAAAATCAATGGAAGATGTTGAATCTAGCAAGGATGTGATATGTTTTGAGTGCAAGAAGAAATGATACATCAAGCCTAATTGTCCCTTACTGAAAAAGAAGAAAGGTAAGTATGAAAAATACAAGAAAACTCTAAAAGCAAGTTCAGAGAGATTTCTAGATTGAACTGATTCAATTGCTCATCTCTAATCTTAACCCATGACAACCCACTTTTTGCATTCATACAAATATCTACTTTCTCTCTATTTTTATTTTTGTTTGACATTTGATCAAGTTTTCACTTCTGCCCAGCGGATTAAAATGAAGTCATCTGCCTTTGCCGTGAAAATTTTTTGTATGCTAAGTCTAGCACGAGACTTTTTTGTCTTGACTTTCACCATTGGTGTTCTGGGTGTGATTAAAGGAAGGAGAGAGAGAGGGCGAGGATAGAGAGAAATTAAGTTTTAATATGAGGGCGGTCGTGTCCACGTTGGCCTTCTTTTTAATAATAAAATTCAAATAAGAAGTAAAATTTTATTAAAAACGCTACATATGGATGAATTGCCGAAATTTATTGCCAGAGGCATATGTGGCGCTCAACTAATCACTTGAAACTTTTGGACATTAAAATGAGTGCCGTACGAAAGTTATCACACTTCTAGTTTTTTTTCCCATTAATATTCACATGCCTACAATATGTCCAATGTCTAGAGTGATTATGCATGAGTATTTCAGGAGTACTTCACCTATGACTCGCACTTCAAAGAGTGCTAGTGAGATAATATTTAACGCTTGATAGAGTAACGACCCACGGAGAATTCCCTTCTCAATGATTCTTCATCTTCAGCTTGAGGCCGAATATCTAGCTTAGGGGGAAGGGCAAGCATTCATCTAGTCACATGCTGGGTCTTGACGACGGATATTGCATTAGAACTGATGTGGGCCAAAAATCTCAAGTCCATTCTATTGGGTCTCAGCCCATTAGAATAGACACGGGCCACATCAAGGAGAGAGAATCCCGTGTAGGTCCCTCACAACTCGAAGATGGAGCTCACACTTGAGTGGGAAGCTCAGCCCATCTAGGACAAGACGCGTCCCTGTCGCGAAGAAGACTGACAGCAATTGGGCCTTCTATGGCCTTGTTCAAGTAAGCCCAAATCTTCCGTATTCTAAATGACAAGCTTATTATAAACCATGTATGGTCCAAGAGAAAGGGAGCATCCAAATTCCCATGTCTCTACTCGAAGGATAAGTTTGGGCAGGCATGGTAAATATGGCCACCCTAAAAAGTAGACACATGTTTTAGAGGGGGATCAATTCTAGGATTAGGCCGGTCCAATCTTAGAACTTGGAACTTATCCACAAAGAGACAGTTTCCAAATTTTGAAACTTGAAACTGATCCTAAATCAACAATTGACCTTGGAACAATTGGTCTAGTTGCAAAGTTGATCTAGTGAATCGGCCGATTATATCTTTTGTTTTTGTTTCATTCTTTTGCATTACTTGTAAGGACAAATTTACTCTTTCAAAATACATATCCATCAACACATCATATATAGAATCATAATACTTAGCAACAAAATGACGATATTTAAAAACTCATAAAAAATGAATAAGAAAAATAAAATAAACAATAAAAAGTTCAAAATATGTAACATAAAACATATGACTTCATTCCTCATTCATCTATAAAAAAGATTGCTCCTCAAGAAAATCATAGGGATAGCTATAGAAACCACAGTGATAGCTACCAAAACCACAAGGTAAAAAAACCACAGTGATAACTACTTACTTCGTGTTCCTGTCATGCCAATTGAGCCAAGTGATTTCTTTCAAATGGGTGCCATCTGATTTAAAAAATAACGACTTATCCGACAATCAAGATCGCTTTCCCCTGATTTTCACAATCAGGCAATCAAAATTTAAAGATGAGATATATTGAGATTTACCCATTGGATTTCGACATACTGAATATTGTCGGGAAGCTCTCAACACGCGGAACCTGATTCCATGGTCAAGTTTAGTCAAATATAGAAAAAGGTAAAAAATGAGGATCTACACTTGGTAATCAAATGTTCATGTGTGCCAGATATTCTATTCCTGCTAGCTAGATTAATTCTACTCCATTTGGCTTTCGCTCCACGTCTTTCGCTAGTGATTAAATGCTGGCAATCAAATGATGGTGGCAATACCTGCAGTGGCAACAACAAAGGCGATCGCAACACTCTTAGGCTTAATTAATTTTAAAAAATTAAATGATTTGAAGAATATTTCCTAAAATGATCAATTATATCTTTTGGAATAATTAGCCAATAAAAAATACTTTCATTACGGCTAGTTTCCCCCAAGGTGTAGTTGTTGTTGGGCCTTCACCACGGAGGCCCGTGAGACCTCAAATCGGCGTAAGCTGACAAGGGCAAGTAGATCCTCGGTCACAAAAAAAAAAATGCTTTCATTACTAATAACAATGTATCTATATATCTTTAAGGATGATGAAAAAAAATTCATTCATTCATTTTTGCAAATAATATATGCTATCACTTTTAGAAAAAACGTTTCTAAACTATTCATTTTCTGTAAAATAAATGAAGCACCTTGAGTGCATGCCTTTTGGGCAACCTTTAGCAGAGTCTGACCTACGAACTCGGAGTGATCCGGGACATGCTTCCCTACTTAGGTTTTGGTGCCAACAAGATTTCTTGAAGGAGATAGGAATGAGAGATAATGCTCATGCAAACGTTATGATCCTACGCAAAGACAACACGCTTATGAGCTTGATGGTGACGTTGACGAAGATATTAGGGAGTTTCTCAGTACTCATAGAGGCAATCGATTGCAAGGTGAAGATGAAGCCCAAAATCAAATTCCTAAGTCAATCCAAATTGCCAACCTAGAAGGCAAGTCTATGAAAAAGACTTGAGAGACCAAGACCGAAGAAACCATGACTATTCATTAGATTGGAATGACGAAGCAGAGAGATTTTTCGAGAAGATGGATGGGCGAAAAAATAGATTTTACGAGGCTTAAATGAGGTACTGCGTGAAATCTGCCATGCTAAAGAAATCTAATCAAATGGATATTTCTTCTCATATACTATGAGATATGGCAAGGGTTGGCCGGTAAGGGTTGGCCGGCCCTAGATTTGAAAACCCAAAAATAAATAAAAACTATAAAAATTCAAAATATTATGAAAATATTATTAAAAATAGTGTCACATCAGCGTCGGTTGTCCACGTTAGTAATTTCTAGTCAAAATTGGCTGGATGGACTTAATTGGGAAGAAGTGAAAATGTTTAGATTGAATTGGTAAAATTGAAAAGTTTAGGATTGAATTGGAAAATGTGCAATAAATTTATGAATTTTTGGATAATTTTCCTAAGCTTGATGGTGATGTTGACGGAAATATTAGGGAGTTTCTAGGTACTCAAGAGGCAATTGACTCCATGGTGAAGATGAAGCCCGAAATCAATTCCCTAAGTCAATCCGAATTGCCAACCTAGAAGGCAAGTCTATGAAAAAGACTTGGTAGATCGAGACCGAAGAAACCATGACTATTCAACTGCAAGAACTCGGAATCAAGATGCTTGCTCTTAGATTACAATGATGAAACCAAAAGATTTTTCAAGAAGATGGGTGGGCGAAAAAAGAGATTTTACCAAGCTTAAATGAGGTACCGCGTGAAATTTGCCATGCTAACGAAATCTAATCAAATGTAAGTTTCTTCTTATATACTATGAGAAATATTTATTTAGATAGCTTTAAAATTATGTGCTTCCACATAGAAGAGATGTAATTCTTTCTTGAGTTGATCATATTTTTCTCCATCACAGATTGGAAAAAATTTCTTAAAAATATAGACATATGTTTAGTTAAATTTACATATTAATGATGTCCCTAGTTTGGAACTCACACAAATCGATGTTGAACGACACGAAAGAAGGCATAGTAATAGCACTTCCTTTATTCTTGACTTGCAACAGTTAAAATTCAGAACGCTTAACACATGACGACATATTCAACTTGTATACTCCTAATCGTCATCGACTATATCTATAAATAACTTTCATTTAATTCTATCCATCTTAGGAACAGCGATTCGAACCGAAACCCAGCTTTCCACCGGCAACATCGTACACAACTTCAAACGTTTTCTGCTGCGTATTACCATAAATGGTCAGATTACCATCAGCCTGATTTGGTAAAAAGGCAAGGCACACTTGCGAAGTTTTCACCATGGCAAATATCCCATTATGGTCCAAATCGGCATGGACTCCCCCAGCGAAAGAGAATGTTATCAATGGGACCGTGATTCTGCTCTCTTTGCTGAAGTCATAGCAAGTATCAAACATGTGAAACGCCGGTGCCATCGTGTAATTCGCCATCGCATTCCTGAATGCAGTTCTCAAGGCACCGTAAGCTGTTGGAGGTAATCTGGAAATGACAGTTCCCGAGTCGATGATAGCCCCTCCTCTTGAAAAAACGGTCGATGGTATTGATAGACGATTCCCTCCTACAGCGATTCCTTGGATACTTATTCCGTATAATTGCGAGATTCCCCGAACCGTTGATAACGGCGTGAAGCTAACCGAGCTCACTGCCCGGCCATCCTTACCGAAAGTCAAGTGTCCTGTGGAGCTAGGGGAAGAGGGCAAGCAGTAGGAGAAATACTTCCCATATTTGGCCGCAGTTTGTCCCACGAAGGAGATCTTGTCATTCGAGAGTCCCATCAACCCTGCAGTTTTGCCGAAGAGGCCTCGGTTGTTCTGGCCGCAGCCAAATTCAAACTTGTCGATCACCTCCTTCGGCGTTATAGTCAACTTCTCGGTTGCGAAGAAGCCGACCGAATATGATAGGTCGCCGTACTGAATGAGATATAGACATGTTGATCCAGAGCATCCCGAAATACCTAAAGATAGAGCACAACACATTGCTTTAATTAGTTCTAGTTGTTCTTTTGATGGTTTTTCACTCTCAGAAATTTCCCGACTATGCTTCAAGAACATTCTAGTAAGACATCATAAGTATCAAGTATCTCAGATGTGGTGGATTATTACCAAGTTGAGAACATGATCTCGCAGTGCATGAGATATTAGCATAGGATGATGATTTAGATGGGTTGAAGATCGGTTCGGACTGAGTGTAGCAAGATCCAGCGCACGGCTTGCACTGAGTCCACGTGATGTCGCTGCCGGTGTCAAATGCAAGAGTGAGGTCCTTCTTTGGCGTGCCAAGGCCGATTGTCACTACATAATTGAGAGTGCCGATGGTTATGCCAGACTTCGCTGGAAGACTGGCTGTGGCCGAAGCTTTTAGGCCATCGCTGCCATTGGAGGATTGGGACTGAATCCACTCGACCCTTGATTCGTCTTGGAGCAGGACTTTAGTGTGATTTAGAGGATTGGGGTCCTGAACAAGGGGAGAGCATGGGCCATGCTTGTGAACTACTTTCAAGGTCGACTTTCCGCTGCTAGCTGAAAGCATGTCATGCGACAGTAAGAGATCATGTGAAATAGTAAGATAATACTGCGTTTATAAAAGAAAAGATCGTTCTATTTTTCCAGGCGACAAGGACTTCGTTTTGGATGAGAGTTAACTGGGGACCAAGTCCCTCCACAAAATGAAATTTGAACTATTCGGCGCCAGATAATGCAAAAGAGACGGATGACCTGCCTTATGTCTTCTTCTGATAATTCTCTTAACTCTTAATTTCCCCATTAATATGATCACACATTTATCGATTTGAACAAATAGTTTAAAGTGAAGCCTGCTCAGCCAAAAGAAGTACTGTGTGTAAAATAGGAAGAATCCATGGTCACTCACAGGTGCAAGGCATGGCTTTGTATGACTAAGTAGAGAGCGGTATACCTTCCCTCCGTCCTAAGGTTCATGTTCGATTATCATGGGCACCAAATTGAACCGATATTGTTCATGTTCTAGTTTGTTCAGGATCCGGCAAATTCCGTAAAGAGAGAGAGAGAGAGAGAGAGAGAGAGACCTTTGCTAGTGGAAGGCGAGCAGGAAGGAGAAGGCAGTAGAGAGCTAACTGACAGAGTGTGGCTTGTAATCTTCCCTTCTACTCCATAAGGACAACCTTCGTGCATGAAGCAAACCATGAGGATATGGAGAGAGAGAAAGAGGCGAGCCCCGTTGAACACACAGAAAAATGAGCCCTCCATCTATCTGAAAGAGAAAATATGAATTGCTTTGCCAATGATGCTCTCTCGTTCAGCCTTTTATATAGGATTTTCGACCGGCAGTTGAATCAGATTATGATGCCATACACGTCATCCTCCTCAAAATAAATTACATCATTGGTCATTTTTTTTTATTTTATTTAGCACTAATTAGTCGCTTTCCTCCGCTCGAATTCTTTTTTGTTGATAAACAACAATTATTGAGCATCATAGCCGGTCAAGTATCTGAAGAGAGAAACTAAGTTTTTCTCCGACCCGGTGAGGGGGAGTCCAATCATACATCTGATTGGCAAGTCACTAATAATTCGTATACAAACTTAGCCAAAATTAATTATTAGTGATGTCAATAATTGTAACCCACAAATCAATAATATAGTTTGAGAGAGTTTCCCCAATTAGGGTTCTAGGAAAACATAATCCAAAATAAAATTAAAGGGAAAAAATTATAGACTCCACTCATGTATTACTATGATTTTTTTATCCCACTTGAACTTAACGAGAAAATTCAAATGTACAAAATATGCACAAAATAAGTGTAACGAGCGGTTAATTAAGCACCAAGATACGCACAAAATAAGTGCAACGAGATGAGAGTGCTCTGCTGAATGAACAAATAGGTGAAAAAAAGAGATATTATTAATTAATGATTTAGTTATGTTGAACGAAGACCTTCAAGTGCTAATGGGAGGAGCAAGGAATGGAGACTCGTATCACAAGGGACCATGGAAGAATTAATAGAGAAGAAACCGAGAAGAATGGTATAGAGCGCTTCACAAGATTGTATAGTAAGCATTAACTTAGTAGGATAATTCTTGATTTGTTCTTATTTTATTTATTTTCTAGATTATCTTATTAAGATTTTAGTTCATATCGTTCATTTTTAGTAGTTATACTATTAGGGAACTACACATATTGGTGTTAATGCATTTTTTCATGTTGACGCCAAAGAATACCAACTTTTAGTGACAGACTTAATTGATGAGAGTAGAGTTTGGTGAAAACAGAAAGTCATCGTTGATCAGAACAATTGATAACTTGAAGGGAATCAACAACATGAAGGTTATCGACGGGAACCCTCACCAAAACTTAGGAAGTAGATTGATAATGTCCTCGTCATTGAGCAATCAACACTAAAACATAATTCTCAGGTGGCTATGTTTATTACCGCTATTTTAGAATTTTATAACTTCTTGTAGATAATATTGCAAGATAATAGGAGATCATGTTACTTGTTGTAACTGCCAACGGGATTAGGAAACTATTTCTTTATTCAAATGAAGTGACCGTTGTATGCATCCATCTATACAAAGGGATAAACACCCCAAGTGTATTCATTATAAAATCATAACTAATCATCAATAACATGCATATGACATTGCAAGTGCCATAACTTTTGTACAGCACTTACTTGAGTATCATAACTTTTTTTTTTTACTACTTGAGTGTATAACTTTGACAAAAAGGTTCATTTAAGTGCCATAACTTTTAGTTGATCAATTGAGTAATAAATTTTTTTAAAAACGTCCACCCAAATGTTGAAAACTAGATGTCGCATGGCAATTGTGGTGAACATTTTTAAAATATTATAGCACTCAAGTAATAAATTGAAAAATGATATGACACTCAAGTAATTGAAAAAAAAAAAAAGTTATGGTACCCAAGTGAACATTGTACATAAGTTATGGTACTCAAGTGATAAAAAAATTATGAAATTTAAGTGAGCGTTATACTAAAATTATGATATTTGTGATGTTTGTTTCCTCGTTAAACAAAATATTCCCAATGCACTTTTATTAGTTTATTAATGTCAATGTCTTTTTAACTTCCATCATTTATAGTCTTATATCTTTAAATTCATTGTTCTTCTTCTTTGTTACCCCGATTGCATTCCTATCTAAAATCACCACTGAATTCATTTCATCAAAAACCAAAGTTTAACTTATGGATGAAAGATTTTTCACTACTTGGGTCAACACCCATTTCAAGTGAAATATATATATAGTAAGCACACTTGGTGGGATGAATTTTGTTGATGAGGAGACTATGATGCAATAACAAAAGATCAATAAGAGTTTGATAATACTATTAGCAACAACAATCTACTGCCACAAACTTGTGACGAAGTTGATGCGCATTCGAAATCTTTAGCTGCATGGAGAGCGACGGAAGAAAATCAATGAGAAGTAGGTGATCTTCCAAGACATCTCACTGAAGAGCAGTTAATGAATGTTTCTCCAAATTTCAATATGGTGTCAACTATGAGAAGATTGCTTGAAGAATAATAGAATGACATGATCGACTACAAAGTAAGTCACATAACGAATATGGTCAAATCAATGAGCATCAATGTTGTGAATGGTACTGTCAAAGTTGGGATCATCCAATCGACTACAACAATTCCAAGCAAATTTAGTGGTAACAGGGTACATTTCTAATCTCTCTTCATTTATTGATGCTAATAATGTTGGTTAGCGTAGTCAACCCCCTACAAGAGTTATGCAAATGCCCCAATCTTCTAATCAATGGCGGAATAATGAAAATAACCAACTAAAAACTAGTCTGAATACTATGAATGGTAATAATAATTGGGCAATCAAAATGTTCAACATAACATGCCTTTGTTGAATGTGGAAAATGCTTGGACAGTTAAACCAATAGAAAATTTTGATAATGTAAGGCTAGCCATACCGCCTAATAATTGACAAATTCCTCATAGGCCAAATTTGACGATTGATTGTAATGTGGATAACTAGGCTAGACCACAGTCTCTGCCTAGGGGGAAAAGATGGTCAACCTTGTGAACAAGTGGCCGATGTCATATTACAATACTTAAAAACTTATAGAAGGGTTGTTAGACCCGTTTATAGCAAGCCACATTCTGATTAGATCGATACTATACCCTATCCTAGAGGATTAAGACTTCTAACTTTGCCTTTTTCACTATAAAAGATGAACAATTGACCATTGAACAAGTCGGTTGAATTATAGCTTAGTGTGGGGAGGCAAAAATTAAGGGAAAAGTGCCAAAAAAGTCATAAATCTTTTGTTTTTGTGCCGATTTAGTCCTAAACCTTTTTACGTTGTGCCAATTCAGTCCATTCCGGCCAATTTTGGCCTGATTTTGCTGACTAGACGTCAGCCAGTTGACATGGCCTGATCGGCGCTGACGTGAACAACTTTTAATAATATTTTCATATTTTTGAATTTTTTTTGAATTTTTTGAATTATTTTCTTTTTCTTTTCCTTTTTTTCTTTTTCTTTTTTTCTTCTCCTCTTCTTCCTCCAGCCGGTCGCCGGACCTCAACGACCAGCTAGAGGTGATGGTCGGTGAGGGCAAGGCTGCCCTTGCCGGCCATCTTGCGGCGAGGGTTGAGCCTCACGCTGGGCGGCAAGGCTCGCTCTCGCCGAATCTGCGAGGTTGAGCCTCGCCCGCCCCACGTGAGGCCACCCTCAAGGCCCGGGCGGTGAGGGTGAGCCTCGCTAGCTTGGCGTGAGGCCAACCGGCCCCCGGCCAGGACACTAAGAAAACAAGAAGAGGAGTTGGTGGTTGTTACCGAGTCTTGGAGGTCTTGCGCCAAGCGGGCGGGGCTCACCCTTGCCACCTAGGCCTCGAGGGCGACCTCGTGCTGGGTGGGCGAGGCTCGCCCTCGCCGGATTTGGCGAGGTCGAGCCTCGCCGGCCATGGGCGAGGCTCCACCTCCCGGATCCGGCGAGGGTGGCCTTGTCCTCACCGGCCGTTGCCTCTAGCCGATCACCGAGGTCCGGCGATCGGTTGGAGGAAGAAGAGAAGAAAAAAGAAAAAGAAAAAATTAAAAATTAAAAATTAAAAATTAAAAATTTAAAATTTAAAATTAAAAAAAGGAAAAAAATTTAAAAATATTAAAATATTATTAAAAGTTGTCCACGTTAGCGTCGATCAGGCCACGTCAGTCGGCTGCGTCTAGTTAGTAAAATCCGGCCAAAATTGGCCGGAAAGGACTGAATTGGCACAACGTAAAAATGTTTAGGACTAAATCTGCACAAAAAAAAGTTTAGGACTAACTCAACACAAAGATAAAAGGTTTAGGACTTTTTTGGCACTTTTCCCCAAAAATTAATGATATTCTAAGACTTATATTATTTCCTTTGTCTTTATTAAAATTTGTTTTAACTTGTTACACTAACCACCACCCCAATTCTGTTAGTAATTGGGTTGAGATGGAAAGGCAATTCCATCAATTTTACGTCTCTGACTAAATTGGGAAATTATCAAAAATTTAATACTAAATTGACAAAATTGAAAAATTTATAATTGAATTGGTAGCCGTACAATAAATTTTAAATTTTTCAGATAATTATCCATATTTACTATTAATGGATCTCAAGATAACTAGGCCGAATCTTTCAATTTCATCACCTAAATCACCTGTTTCCAATTCTGAAAATTTTCAAATTTTTCCATCTAAGGAACGCAACAATAATTTTTTTTTTTTTTTTTTGCCGATCCAATTTCTCCTCAGGGAGATTGTCGATTTCTGATTCTTTAGTCGAATCCCCCAATTTTTCATCCTCCAAATGCTTAGCCGATCTTCCAGACATTTGGATTTGATGAAAGTGCAACAAACAATTTCCGAAATTTCTTTATTGATTTGGCTGTGAAATTACTCATGACAAAATTCTTTTGGCCAAAATTTCTATTGTAAGTTTGAGTCTTTTGAGTTTCTTGACTTAAGTCATAATAAAAATACTAATGCAATACTTAAGTTTGGGAAATTTATGCCTAGCGAAACTATTTTGCAGGAATTTATATATCGAGATTTCTTTTCAGGAGATTCAATCAAGACAAATTTGTTTTCAAAGCTACCAAATTCTTTTAAGGGGATTGACGAGGGAAATTGTGCTACTGTTACTGATAGTGACATGAAGAAAGTTCAAAGTTCAAGTGATGTGAAGAAAGTTCAAAGGGTGTCCCCATGGTCTGAATTCCTATCCATGGAGCAATTTTATTACTTTACTCGTTGAAAAGGATGTCCAGGCAGCTCGCAGGAGTCGAGTTCTATCCGAGAAACGACGAAGAATTAGAAGTACCCCGAGATTACGCTTTTAATTAACTTTTCAATCTTTAATATATACTATTAGGTCGTTAAGAATTTAGTTGATTATGTTTCATTTTTATTAGTTATCCAACTAGGAAATCAGGTACGCCGATTTCTCTGTATATATTGTTGTTAATGCATTTCTTTGGCTAGCTTTTGACTATGATTTGATATTGAGTCTATTGAGTTACTGCCAAACTTCGGGAATTCTCCCCATTTCCTCTGTCTATTTTACTGATTTCCTTCCCTTTCATGGTATCCTATTTTCCTCCCCTTTCTATGATTTTAAACCTATATTGACCGTCTTTTGTTATGTGCTTGCATTCTGCATCAGTTTCAATTTATATTAGCGATAGGTTTCACATGTTTTAAGGCGTGGAAATTTACATCTGTTTGAGACAGCCTATGTAAAGAGGGATTTAATTAACGGGAAGATGAAAGATATTGAACTCTTAAATAAGCTTGACAAATTTGATCAGTGGGTATATATTTACCTATCTAGACATTTGGAACATAGTTGGCGTGTCATTGATTTTAGGTGCCGCTGGAGCTTTCTCAATTAATCGAACCTATTCTGAAAACTAAGACCAATGTTGAAAGATGCAAGCAGGATATAAGGGGATAAGTACACTAGGAGTGTTACAACTTTCGTACGGCTCGCTTGAGTGCCATAACTTTTTTACTTTTTAATCACTTGAGTATTACAAATTTGAATAATCAATCACTCAAGTGCTACCGGCGATTTGCCTCACCAAAAAAGTCGACGTGGTATTTATTTGCAATACACGTGGCATGTTAGAAAGTTGAAGTTAGCATTTGAGAAGGCAAATGACATCACTTGAACGTTTGATTGAAAGATAGCAGAAGTTCCAATAACTTCACGAATAATCATTTCAATGCCATAAATTTTTAGAAGTGAACACTAGGTCCATCGATTTTCAAAAAAGTGATCACTTAAGTGACAAGAAGAGAAAGTCTGAAAATGGCATCATTTAATTGGGGAAGATTTTAAAGAAATAGCAAGAAACGACAATGTTTGTTATATTCTTGCACTCTGGACAAAATTTCCATGTTGAACTTCAGTTTCCTTTTTAAACTTTTTCAAAATTTCATGTCAGAGTGGAAAGTTAAGAAAAAAATTTCAGGTATGACAATTTGCCAGAAATGGCACTCAATTGATCAATTTTATACATATATAGCACTCCGTGAATGTAGAAAGAAAAAAAAAGAGTTAAGCACTCACATGAGTATCATACGAAAGTTATGACACTCCAAGTGTACTTATTCAGGATTTAGGTTCCGTCTGTTTTGCGGAAAATAAATGACTTAAAAAAATTTCCTTTAAAATGATTGTTTGTACCACTTAAAACAATTAGTCTAGAAAATGTTTTTATTATCGACAACAATTTATATTTAAATATTTTTTGTGGATGCTAAAAATATTTTTCGTTCATTTTTGTAATTAATAAAAACAATAATCTTTTGGAAGATAGTTTTCAAATTATTTATTTTCTACAAAATAAACATAGCCCAAATCAAGTACTTTGGAGAAAAGTTTAGAGATGAAAGAACAATAAGAAATAAAATGGGGGATGTAAACCAAGTGGGAAGGATCCGAAATTCATGTCAAGGAAAAGTCATTTGTGAGACGCGACGTAAAATCTCCATTGAATTTATTACCGAACGTATCCAAAGGGTTTGAGACCACAATATATCAATGTCTTGATAAAAATATGTGGTGTGAACGACAGTCTCATGTATGGTCTGCTAGAAAAAGAGTACGCATGGACCACATGTAATTGGTCATATCGGTTAGTACAAGTTTATCAAATCTCTCTCTCTCCCCGAAAGCCAATAGGTGCAAGGCAGATCAAATGACCTTGGAGTCTCTCATTTGGAGCCGATAGGTGCATGACAGATCAATCCCTTTAAAATTCCATCCCAAAGTCCAAACGCATCTCTCTCTCTCTCTCTCTTAAAGCCATTAGGTGCAAGGCGCATGCAATGAAAAGTCTCTCGTTTGGAGCCATTAGCTACATTACACATCAATGCCTTGAAAACTCCATTCCAAAATCCATACACATCTCCCCCCCCCTTTTCTTTTAATTTGACACATGAATGCCTTTAAAACTCAATCCCAAAGTCCAAACACATCTCTCTCTCTCTTAAAGCCATGAGGTGCAAGGCACATCCAATGACCTTAGAGTCTTTCGTTTGGAGCCATTAGGTGCATAGCACATCAATGCCTTTAAAACTCCATCCCAAAATACAAACACCTCCCTCCCTTTTCTATTTAGAGCCATTAGATGCATAACACATGAATGGCTTTTGAATAGCGTAGACTATGTGATGAATCAACTCGGTTCACATGGAGTAATCTCTTAAAAGGATAACTTCATACAGTGACCATTTAGGTATGATTGTCCATCCATGTGTCGCTCAATATTATCCCTTGATCTCACTCATACCAATTTTTTTTCCTAATAAATAGCTCTTATTTTCTTGTAGGAACTAGCCTATAGAGCTCAAAACTACTGGGAGTAAGTAGGATAAATCCTCTTCTAGCTATTGTTTTATACCATACCGATGCCATACTAACGAGACGAACGGTATGCAATTCAACCGGTTGAACTGAATAAATAGACGGCTAAAAAAAAGAGGAATAAATGGCAGAGCTCAATTTCACAAAGTACATAGTTGAGGGTCATGGGGTTAAATCTCACTTATGCGCATATTAGAACTTTATTGAGAAAGGTAACAAATTTAATTGTTTGCCATTAATGGAGCAACAGCTCTACCTAGTTTCGATATTAAAGTGCATGGAATGGTTTCCAAGAAGTTGAAGGTTCAAACTATGCCCTCACAATAAAATTTATTTTTTATTCAAAACGGACCGATCTAATCTGGTTCAAACTGAAATGGTTTGACTGGCATGGTTGGTTCAGGCCGATTTTCCGTCTCTTGACCGGTTTTGATCATCGACCTTATAAAGGTATGAACCTAATCGATGCCAGGTTGAACCAGCACGCCAGTTAGTTTTTCAAACATCGCTTTTATCCCGACCTAATCCCTGTGACTATAAGCCCCGAACGGTCATTTAAGTGGTGGTTTTTCTTTATAAATTATTTCATAAGATTCTCTACCCGACGACAGAATTTAGGTATTTCTACTCCCCCGTTCATAGCGCAGACTTCTCATCAGTGGCAATTAATATTGCGTGCGTGCCCGTGCAACCTGTATTTGGTGCCTGATTTCTTCACTACTATTCTCCTCCCTAGAAGCCTGTGAGGTGCTCTGCACCTTGTTCGAGTCCTCTCGCATTTGCAATTGATTCTTATCCTTGTCGAATTAAACAAGGAGCCAAGTCTGTCTCCAAACTATAAAACTTGAGATGGACGTCGGGACACCCTCATGTTCGGACGCCTGAAATCGAGACATATATTTATAATGCATTGTGTGTTCCCAGATGCTCAAATCACAAGAAAGATGTTTTAGATAAATAAAAGATAAGGCGGACATCCGGACCAAATAAATCAAACGCGCGATTTAATTTTTGCTCAATTTGGACGTTTCATTTCGAAAAATATTTCCAAGACTCGCTGCGCTTTCTATAAATGCCATGAGTGTTGCTAATATTGGGAAAATGACACAACAAGAGTCGTAATTTTCATACGATATTTATTTTGGTGTTGTAACTTTTTAATTGATGACTTAAGTACTATGAATTAAACGAAAAAAATTCACTTTGATGCCATAACTTTTCAATCATTCCTCTAAGTGTCGGAAATCTCATGTGGTACTAAAATTGATGGCATTTAGGTAATCGATTAATAGGTTATGACACCAAATTGATTTTTTTTTTTCAAAGTTGTGGAAAGTGATCGATTGAAAATGCATGGCACCAAAATGAACACAATAAAAAAGTTATGGAATTTGAAATACTCAAATGGTACACAACTTGTGTGTTCTTTTTTTTCCCCAACAAAACAGCCTTAATCGTGGACACAGGCCCCTTCATTGAGCCTGGCTTGGGCTTTTGAGATTACCCTTGCCAGGCCCTCGGCTGGCCTGTGTAGGGAGGTCTAGCTTCCCCCTCCCGTTTTGGGTCCGCCTGTCCGAGCAACCCCGGCGGGCTGCAACCCTCAGTTGTTATTTCATTCCCTTCCTTTGTGGGGAAGGGCGGGGTGCCTCCCGGAGCCACCTGCACCGAGTCATTATTTTTCCCCCCGACTTGGGTATTAGGGGTACTGCTTTTTAAGGTCATGCTTAAGACCTAATAGACTTTGATTGGGTAGTTATAGTTTGCAAAATCGACCACCTATTCAAATTGATGGCGATGGATGTGGGATGCGTAGAAAAAGAGTACGGAATGTGTATTTCCAACATTTTCATTACTTTATTCTGGCCAAAGATAAGCCGAAACGAGCTCATTTGAAATGATCTGGTCATGTCAAACAAGGACCTTTGGATGCTCCAGCGAGACAATTTGTTAGGAGAATGGATATTCATGTGAAAAAGAGCAGGGAAAGACCTAAGGAGAGAAAGCAACGAGGAATATTGAAAGTCAAGAGGAAAAGTACTAAAAAAATCTCAAATTTGTTGCATCTGTATCAATTTGGTTATAATCATTTTAATTGAACCAATTTGATTATAAACCTTTTGCATTTGTTCCAATTAAATTCATTTGATTAATTTTGACTGAAAATCACTAACATGAATGCCGATTATCCTACATAGCATGACTAGTATCAATGGAGATAAATTTTAAAATTTTAAAATATTTTTATTATTATGGCCAACAAGGATCGTTGGCTATAAGGGTCTAGCCCTCGCTAGATCCAGTGAGGGCGGCCCATCGACCCTCGTGACCCTTACCTATAGCTAGCAATGGCTTGGGCAAGGCTTGTCCTCGCCAGCTACAATGAAAAAGAGATGAGGGAAAGTGTGCAACTATTATTGATAGTGATTTGAAGAAAGTTCAAAGTTCAATGGAGTCCACATAGTTCGATTCCCATGGGAAATGATTGGCTAATCGTACCATTAGCTTGGAAAATAGATGATCAGCTCTTGGTCACACATTTTTAGTGAGAGAGAGAGATTTGTGTTTGACTCGGCAATTTCCACATGCGTTGGAGAAAGGAAATTTTTGTGGATATCCTATGACCATCACAAGATCACACAATCATTATATCATTAGCTCGTTAAGAATTCTGTTGATTGTGTTTCACTCTTAGTAGTTATCCAATTAGGAAATTAGGTATGTTGATTACACTGTATATATTATATATTATTTATAACTGTTAATGCATTTCATTAAATTCTGTTTGTTTGACGAAAAAAAATGATTTGCAAAAAAAAATTTCCTATAAATGATAGGTTATATTACTTGAAATAATTAGCTAATATAAATAGTTTTTTAAAAAAATTATAGACAACAACTTATGTGCCAATATTTCATGGAAAGTGAATTTTTTTTTTCATTCATTTTGATGAGCAATATAAACGATCTTTTTTAGGAAAATAATTTTCAAATTATTCATTTTCATGAAACAAATGGAGCCTTAATTAGCTTTTGATTATGAATTGATATTGATTTTATTGAGTTTTTGCCAATCTTTGGGATTTCTCCCCATTTCCTCTTTCTTTTAATTGATTTTCTTCCGTTGCTCAGTATCGCATTTTTCTCCCATCTCAACGGTTTTCAATCTTGTTTTGCAACCAGCTTCCATTCTTCATTGATTTTCCTTTTTGGATGCATTTATTTTGTAGAAAATGAATGATTTAGAACACATTTTCCTAAAAATGATCGCTTGTATAACTTACAAAAATAAACAAACAAAAAAAAAAAATCTTATCGTCCACCAAAATATGTAGATATATATTGTTATAGATAATATAAATATTTTTTATTGACCAATTATTTCAAGTAATACAAGTGAAAAAAATATAACCCTCATCCTATCCTATTTTTTCTCTACTATTTGTTTTTTTTTTGTTTTTTTTTAATTATTTTAAACCTATCTTGACCATCTTTTGCTATGCGCTTCCATTTTGCATTGGTTTCAATTTATATTAGCGATAGGTTTCACATGTGCGTGGAAATTCCTACTGGTTTGAGGCGGCCTATGTAAAGAGGGATTTAATTAACAGAAAGATTAAATATACTGAACTCTTAAATATGCTTGACAAATTCAATTATTGGGTATATACTATATAATTACATATGTAGACATTTGGAACAGAGTCAAAGTGTCATTGATTTAAGGTGCCAGTGGGGCTTTCTGAATAAATTGATGACACTTAGGGCTTTCTCACTGAACTCCATAGTTTTGCTTCCAGAGAATGGAGATTAGTAGTGAGAGCAAAGGTAGAGGCGATTAATAGTGAGAACGAGAGACAGAGTGACGACAGTCTAAAAAAGTAACTTAGGATTAGGTCCTGATTCTACCTAGGATAGAACTGACCAATTCGACGCCCTAAATCGGGAATTGAACTGATCAAGGCCGGCTTCTGATTTTTAGAACTGAAAGCCACACCGGTCCTCATGTGAATTAGCCAAGTAAAACAGGTTCATGTTGGCTTACAAATTTAACCGACCCTATTGCTCAACCTTAATCTTAACTCCTAGCAACACGATTCTTAAATTTTAGTTAATTCACATACATCCCGGCCTACTAATTTGAGTTAAAAAGTGAGTTTCTGACCAATTGACACTTCTACCTTTGTGAAACAACTGTTGCAAAATTCGGATGACGTGCTCCTTCGTTTGTCCCGGAATGCATTAAAATCACCTCGAAGCAGACCGGTCCATGGGATTTTAGAGGAGCCTCCCGTGGAATATCCGTAAGCATGTAATTATCCTGTACTACAATTGCCCGTGGGAAGAGATTGGCAATCGCCGACCCAGGCGTTATAGCTTCCCCTACGAAGAGATCTCTCTACTTTTGCAAGAAATAGACTTTGGTTTGTTAACCAATTCCTAGCCTCGTCCATAACTTCTAGAATATATTTCTTTCTTCTTCAAATCATCGTCAAAATGAAAGAATTTCATATTTTGCTTGCCTTTGTGGAGCTAGACTTGCCTCGATTTTTTTTCAAGTTGGTTGATGATCAAATGTGGCTGAATTCAAGGGACGGAGTCAACATGCAGTATATGCAATACGATTCGAGATATAAAAAGCTCTAAAATTGAATTTTGATGAGACTAGAACCAGAAGAATGCATGGCAGGGGAACTATTAATATTTGCATGCCTACAATATGTCCAATGTCTAGAATGATTATGATTTATGCACGAGCATTTTAGGAGTACTTCGCCTATGACTTGCACTTCAAAGAGTGCTGGTGAGATAATTTTAACACGTGATTGAGTAATGATGCACAAAGAATTCACTTCTGGTTAAATGACTATTCATCTTGAGCTTGAAACCAAATATCTAGGTGAGAGGGGAGGGCAAACATTCATCTTGTCACTTGCTGGGTCTTGACGAGAGATATTGCAAGAGAACTGATGTGGGCCAAAATCTCAAGCCCATTCTATTGGGCCTCAGCCCCACTTGAACAGACCCGGGCCACGTAAGGCTAAAGCTCAGGTAAGCTCAGGGAGAGAGAATCCCGTGGAGGTCCATCACAACTCGAAGGGTGGAGTTCAGACGTGAGAGGGAACTCAGCCCATCCAGGATGGGACGGGTCCATGTCACCAAGAAGACCAACAGCAATTGGGCCTTCCAAGCCCATGTTCAAGTACGCCCAATTCACTTTTTATCTTGCAATTGATATGCATATCATAACAGGATAATAGCATAAATGGTCCTTAAACTTTGATCCAATATGCCATGTCTTTCTTGAACTTTTAATTTGTATAATAAAGTCTCAATGTGCCATGTTATTTCTAGACTTTTAATTTGTTTGATATGATCCTTTAATTATTGATAAATGTTCAATATAATCCATAAACTATATGAAAATGTTTAAAAGTGCAAAGACCACATTTAGCATTGGATCTAAAGTTCAGGGACCATGTTGAACAAATTAAAAATTCAAAAATAATATTTCATATTGAATGAAAGTTTAGGAATCATTCCTATTATTTTCTCTATTATAAATCATGTTAGGTCCAAGAGAGAGGGGAACACCAAAATTCCCAAGTCCCAAGTTGAAGGATAAGTTTGGGACGGTATGAATAAGTAAATATGGCTACCCTGGAAGCTAGAATATTTTGCCTCTTTTGGCTCTCTTCTCTAGGAAGATTCTCTCTCATTTATTCCCAAAGCTTTCTTGCCACTTCTTTATTGCTCCTAATTACTAACATAAGTATCGGATAGCCTTACTAAGGTCAAATCAAGGAGATTTATTTGCTTGTGGCTTGTAAGCAGCCTAGTTGAAAGAAGTGCTGCAAGCAAGCCCACAGAACTTGATGAGAACTGCGCATCATCAAGAATGAATCTGGAGCATGCTGGAGGACTTGCACATGAGAACAATGGGGTGATTTCTTTTCTTTCACTAGGTTCATAATTTTTATCATTTCACACAGACATACCTATTTATGACATTGACAATAATACGTCAGTATTGTACATGTCTGCATAGATTATAGCATGTAAGCCATTTCGAAAATTGTCATAGGCCATGTGGTGTTCTCAAAAGAGGAAACGACATAATATATATTTCAAAGACGACAACAATTTCAAATTGGCAGGAAGATGGAAACAATACTTCAAGATTAATTTTACTTGGTAATTGAAAAGTGTTTGAACCATCTAGTTGGACTTATCTCCATGGATATTACTAGTCTTTGTTTTGAAATCAACGATAGTGATTGCTCTTGAAGTATCAAAGAATTACTCCATGATCATGTACTCGATAAGTGCTCCACCAAGATGTTCCATGGAAGTACAAAACCTATAGTTTTGCTTCTATATGTACTAAATTTTGCATCTCTCTCTCTCTCTCTCTCTCTCTCTCTCTCTCTCTCTCTCTCTCTCTCTCTCTGGTAAATAATTCACTGGAGTTAATACACGTATTAACATGAATCAGAATAGTCAGAAATCATGGTAAAATTACCTCGGCAATTACCTGGATTAGCACTAATTGCAAACATCCTTTGGCAAATATGGCGGATGAGGAATAACTTCATCTTTCGGAATCAGCTTCCAGATCCTTTCCTCGTAGTACCGACAGCTTTGGCTCAAATGAAATCACACCAGATCCTCTCTGCTGAGTCTAAACCAAGATCTGCTCTCCAATCTCTCTATCTGGGACAACTCTGGCGTCCTCCTGAAAAGGGTGCCCTGAAATGTAACATTGAAGCAAGTTATAAGCCGGGTAGTACTGAAGGGTCAATTGCATGTATTTGCAGAGATGACAACGGCAGACTCACAGATCTTTACTCAAATCGAATCCCAGCGCAATCCGTTTTTGAAGCAGAGTTACAAGCCCTTAGCTCTTCCCTTCAACATTTGCTCAGCTAACATCTTCACGAAGCAAATCTGGAGGTGGACTCTGACTGCCTTCATCTTGTCGAAGTCATTCAAGGTAAACGTTCGCCGCCATGGGAGATCCGATTTGTCATCGACGAAGCTCTCGGTTTGCTCTCAAAATTCCCATACCTAAAGCTGCAACATTGCCGGCGTGAAGCAAACCTAGCTGCCGACTGGGCTACGAAGGCCCACATATATGCTTCAGTCCAAAACTGGATTTTATTTCCCCCGTACGTCTTGCTTGATATAGTTTATGGTGATGCTTTACTTTCGGGTTGTAAACTTACGTTATCTTATATATCAAGTTGTGTATTTTCGTCCAAAAAAAAAAAAAAAAAAAAGAAGACAGGGACCATCATTTTTTATGAATCAGATTGCGTTTAGTAATATAACATACTCATGCAATAATTTTTCCTTGTTCAGTCAAACCCGTTCAATCAATCCCCTCCCCAAAATCTCCCCTTAATCTTATACTCGTTAACCTAAACCTAACATCTCTCTCTCCCCAATTTAATGTTGTCCCATCTGTCTTCACCTCATTGTGAACTCGTCGGCCATGCCCTAACACTTACCTATCTCTTCGTGATAAACTTATTTAGTATAGTAAGTAGATATACCAAGATATATATGAACCGTCATATCAATTAACATTCACCCACATAAAATCCTTAAATAAAGTTCACTCATATATTAAACTCATGCAGTAATTTGAAATTACTAATTTCTCCTCTTTTTCTCAATTATTTTAATAATTTACCAACATTACTTTTGTGATATACCAAGGCGCTAAACTGACTAAATTGTAGGTAATTTTAGTCAGTTACTGATTTTCTATTTTGAGTAGTATCAACATCAATTTATAATGTTAAAAGTACCAACTTCTTCAATAATCAACCAACATTTCTTTGTGGCTTACCAACGTGGTAAAGTTACAACTTTAAATACGAAATCTCAACCTTAATTTGATTGATTTACAGACATTGATCATTTTAAGACACCAAATTTTGGTCATTTACTAGCTTTTTATCCCGCTTAGTTTTGTAAAATTACCAACATTTATTTGTACTGTCAAAATCACCAACTATTTTGGTAATCAACCGACATTTCTTTTTTGTCTTACCAATGTATTAAAGTTACTAATATTTATGGAAAATTACCAACCATAATTGGAGTGGTTTACCAACATTTGTCACCTTAGTTAACAACTATCTTTAGTTATTTACCATTTTTTTTTGTCTTTCTTGGTTTTAAAAGCTAACAACATTAAATTATACTTCCTAAAATTTCCAATGATTTTACTAATCTGTCAATATTTATTTTTGAACCTTACCATGAAGTTACAAATTTTATAACTCAAAAGAAGGAAGGAAATGGCCGGCCACAACTAGTTCCGTCTAACCAATTTGATTTGAATGTTCCAACCTTACCTCATTTTAGTCTGATCCAAAAGGTCTCATTTGCAAGTTCAATCTTTTTCCCCATTTAATCATTAATCTATGCGGGTAAATTTGCAAGCTTAATAATGTGAAAATGTGACGCAAAATGAGTGTTTTGAGGGTGGCCATTAATTTGGATGAATTATAAAATTAAATGATGAGACCATATAAAAATAAAAGACTCGAATTCGAGTTGATATGATGACAATATTTTAGTTAGAGGTCCAACAACGTCATTATTGACAGGTCCAATTCCTAATTTTTATGGAGTGTATGGATGTCTTATATGAGGCAGAAACTAGGTATCTATAAATTATTATGCCTCTAATTTCTAAATGCATCAAACAAAAAGTGAGGTGTCAATGTAGCCAAGCCTCCACATTTGTAGCCTCCATAGATGATGAATAGAAACTATCTATAGAAGAAGATGAACGGTACTGTTGAAAAGAAAAGAAATGAGATAGAAAAATTAGAAGACTATGCAAAATGACGTCATTTCATCAAGAGTTGTTCACCTCAGATCGCCGAATGGGCAATGTTGGTGACTGAAGATGATTGGATGCCATATCTTCCAGTGATAACTGGCTAGAATGACAATATTGAAATTTGTGCAAATGTTTAAGACTATATTAATAAAATTGAAAAGTTTAGGATTGAATTAACATTGCGATCTTCCTTGAGGGGAACTACCAAGGGAAAACTAATGAATTATAAAAAGGACTCAAATGGTTACTCATTAAAAAGATGGTACTATCACCCAAGCACACCCTCCTAGCCCCATACCAATCGCAACTTGGGGTCTCAATTTTAACACAATATATCTTAACTTTTGGAGCTGCAATTAATTGATTATGGGTCAATTAAAAAATCAAGTAAAATGGAGAGAGTACATTTTACTTTTACAAACCAAATATTCTTGAATAGGAGGACTTGATTATGCTCTAGTAATTTAGCACCCTTTCGGTACATTTTCTTTTTATTCGGAAAATCTTTTGCATACAATCTTTACTAGTTTTATTCTATTAATAAGTGATGAGTGATCATGCGGGTATGCAAACAATAAAGTAATACTTAGTAATCAAAATAGTAGATAAATTACCAAAAGACGGAAGAATAAGCACCCAATAGTATAGTTTCCTTATCGCTTAGTGCAAACAAGAATTCTACATTTTGTCTAACCCTAAGCATTGATTTCATCAATAATCCAAGGTTGGCTTTTGGATTGAATTTTTGGTCAACTCATAAAGTCAACCCTTGGTCAATATATATACTTGTTTTTAAAATTTGAAAATCATCAATCGATCCCTAGCCAACTTAATAACACCATAAATTCTTGATATTTACAAAAAATAATTGAGGGTTGACTTTTAGGTGAAACCAAGGATTTTGACCCTCGATATGCAAATTTCAAAATCCATTGATTTCTAGTCATTTTTTAGAGTACTATCTTTCTCAACATATGATGCAGGAGTTGTAAGGCATTGAAATTTCAAGGTAATTTTGAGAGATCGAGCTTGAGGCAGGTTGGCCAACATCGAGCGCCAATTTAAGGCCCTTATCGGTCCTTCAAAAGTAATGCTAATTAGTCTAAATGAATTCGGTTGAACCAAATTAACTCAATTTCAATGTCAATTTTGGCAAAATCAAGGTAATTTTGCTTAATTTGACTAAAATGATGAATTAGGACCAATAAGGTCGGGTGGGGTCAACTTAGTTGACTTGACCTAGTTCAATCCTTTTGGGTCAAAGCTTGATTCAACAAATGGGGCTAAATTAAGTGAGTTGGTCGAACCCATGTGACTAATTAAAGAGAATTAAGACAATCAGTGAGCCTTGGACAAACTCGATCAACCAAGGTTACCCAATACATTAAGTCTAATTAGCAAATTACAGTGAAATTTAACTATTTGAGGATCTTGGGCCAACACGGTTAACCCAGGCCGACCTAGGAGGACCTAATTAAGTCCAACCCATTAGGTTGACCAGCCTAGCCCAATCAAGCACATGGCTAGCCCCCTCCCCCTCATATCTCAAAAATTGCTAAAATGCCATTAGCCTTAATTATCAAAATACCCTTTCCAAGTCATCAATCCATAAGAGAGCCAATCTAAGCCAATCATTAGCTTTTCAATTCTAGCCATCTAAAGCGACAATCGATCTAACCATTTCACCAATTTTCAGCCAATGAGAGCTTATCTTATTCCTTAAGGAAGCAATCTGAGCGATTGATTACATGAATGGCTAGGATTTGATCAAAAATTTGAATTATCTTCCAAACTTTGTGAGCTAAGATAATCATTTCAGTTGATTACAAAAGCCCCAGGCTCAAATGGTTTGAATGGATTGTTTTACTAATCTAACTAGGACACACTTCAAGATGAGATATTCATTTTAGTTCAGAATTTTTTTCAATTAGATGTGCTACCACCAGACCTTAATAAGACTACTATAACTTTGATACCAAAGATACCACTACCCGAAAGTCTGGACTATTACCGTCCTATTAGCCTATGTAATTACGCCTATAAAATCATATCCAAAATCCTTGCTAATCGGCTGAAGCCCTTACTGCCTGACCTAATCTCTACGGAACAAACCGCCTTTGTTTTTGGATGTCAAATCCAGGACAACATCCTCATGGTCCAAGAGATTCTCTATCAGATAAAGACTCAGAAACGATGAAGGAATTTCCCAGCGATCTTAAAAATGGACATGCAAAGGGCATACGATAGAGTGGAATAGGATTTTCTAACAGCTTATCTACTCAAGTTAGGCTTCCATCCTACTTGGGTTCAGTGGGTTTCGCAATGTATCTCAACAATGTCTATCAGCATCAAATTCAATGGTGAGTAGTTATAGTATTTTCACCCGAGCAAGGTCTTCGTCAAGGCGACCCTTTGTCCCCTTATTTGTTTATCTTGCTGGCAAATCTCCTATCAACCCTCATCCATCAAGCCATCGATATTGGGAATCTGAGGGGCATCAAACTAAATAGGTTGTGCCCTACTCTTTCCCACTTGTTTTTCGCTGATGATGCCATTTTCTTTTTAGATGGCACAATTAGGGAATGTCAGAACTTGGCTAACATATTGAACCAATATTGCCTAGCCACAGGACAATAAATTAATAGGAATAAGTCAGGTATTTTCTTTAGTAAGGATTGCCCTATATGCTTTAAGGAAAACCTAGCTAGAGAAATAGGGATTCTTGTGCTTGATAAAACAGGTAAATATCTAAGTATTCCTTTTGACTAGGGTAGATCCAAAAGAGATATGTTTGCCTGGCTTTTGGGTAGAGTGAATAACAAGCTGGAAGGTTGGAAGGAGAATCTTATTTCCAAGGGTGGAAATGAAATCCTAATCAAGACGGTTGTGTAGGCTATACCTTAGTATTCCATGTCCGTCTTTAAAATTCCTATATCCATTTGCAAATCTATTGAACAGAAGGTTGCCCGATTCTAGTAGCAAAATGATTGTCGGAAGTTAAGGGTTCATTGGAAACAATAGGAGGTTTTAAAATGTACAAAGGCTACGAGAGGAATGGGCTTCCGAGATCTAGTCGTCTTCAATAAGGCAATGCTTGGGAAACAAGCATGGAGTTTGTTACAACTGCCTTTCTCCATTTGCAGTAAACTTTAAAGCTCTGTATTTCATTTCCAAAGACTTTCTTAAGGCGGACAGAGGAGCCTGCCCTTCCTGGGGTTGGCAAAGCCTATTGTCAGGAAGGGAGGCAATCTTACTTAACCTCCAATGGTCAATTAGTGATGGAACTCAGATCAAGATACGCGAAGACCTATGGCTACAAAAAGGGCAAATAGGTGGCCCAACAACAAGAGAAGAACCTATGTTTGTAGTTGACCTATTGGAGAATGAATCAAACAATTGGAATGTGCCTATGCTAAATCAATTCTATGATGCATCAACAATTCATGAGATATTGAGAATCCCAGTTAGCGCTAATTTTTCCTCAGACCGTCTAGTTTGGACAGCCACAACCCAGGGGCAGTACAAAGTTAAAAGTGGTTATCTCTCAATTAGGAAAACAACACCAAGCACAACCAATTATTAAGCCTCATCTTCCTATCAAGCTCCTTCACTCCTTTGGAAAAAAAATTTGGCAGATTAAACTCGCACCCGAAGTAAGAATTTCTCTCTAGTTTATTTGTCACAATGCATTGCCAACCAAAGACAACCTATTTCGTAGACGGATTAGTATTGATCTGGTTTGCACATTATGCCATCAATAACTACCCGAGATGATTAAACATCTCCTCCTTCTCTATCCATGGACTCATAGAATCTGGTCTCACCCTAGTATTTGCATTCACATTGTCGCAACAAACATACATTGAGTGGAAGAGTGGATAGCATACCGTATCATTCAGAGGAAAAACTCACCTAATCCGGAAACTATTGTTGCGGTTTTCTGGCAGATCTAGAAAGCTCGGATTTGGTTCATTTTTTGTAGACAACGACCAGATCCAATCCTTGTTGTTGAGGCCACTCTTGCTCAAGTCAAAACAGCTTAGAACCTCCTCTATCTCTCGAACGGACGAGGTTGCAACCCCTCCGACCAAGGAAACTTTTGGCAGGCCCCTGATTTGAGCATATTGAAGATCAATATCGATGGGGGTTATAACATAAACAATATAGAAGGATCTATGGCATTTATATGCCGGGACCACTCTGGGAAAATGCGAGAAGGGTTTACTAGGACTGTACCTGCTTCTTTAGCCTTGCAAACCAAAACTCAAGCTCTAATCATGACCCTACACCACCTATTGCAGCAAGGCAACACTAAAGTGCATCTCCAGATTGATTCAGATTGTCTTCTCTTGGTCGATTCCATCAACAACAAACTCGATCCTCCATGGGAGATCTGCACCCTGATTGCTGAAGCCGCCGCTCTCTTTCGCCACTTTTCTCATCTCCGGATTAGGTTTTGCAAAAGACAGGCAAATTTTGCAGCAGACTGAGCCACAAAAGCCCATAGTAAGGGCTCTCTTCTACCTAATTGGGCCGATTTTCCCCCCTCCTCTCTTTGATCTTCTTCTTTCAGACGCTTTAGCTACAGGTTGTAATATCGTTTCCAGTTAATAGTTATTTTCTTTTTGTCCAAAAAAAAAAGGCCTCTATCACTCTTCACATACAATTCGTCTCTCTCTCTCTCTCTTCTCCCTCTTTCTCTCTCTCCCCCCTCTCTCTATGAGGAGGACGATTTCCATGTCATCTCTAGAGCTTCGCCAATCACTGCCTCTTGCCGATCGAGCTTCGAGGTCAGTGGCCATTTATCCTTGTGTAATCATCATCCTCGGCATATCTCCAGTCTAGTCATTATAGATGACATCCCAAATTATTGCTAGAATTGTCTAATTCGGCCAATTTTGGTCACTAGCTCGCCGGCTTGATTCATCAAGTTCGGATTCCTTTTATTGAGAGTGACCATTCCTCATGATCAACCAAGGAGATAAGCACTGAATCATAGTCTAAAATCAAAGTTTAACTTTGATCTATGATCAATATAGGCTAGGATATGATGGATTTTTTTTTAAATCAGATTGAAAATTGGACTAAAGTTTAGGAATTTTCAATGAACTCATGAAATAATTGAATTGAATGTTTAGGAGAGTCAAGGACTTAGCTTTGCCTTGGCCGAATCTCTCTCTAGTCACATTTTGATTTTAATTTTGAGGTTATGTTATTAATTGAGTCTAATTTTGCACGATTAGAATAATTGATTCCTAGAATTAGAGCAAGTGAGAACAGATTTGTTGATTTGCATGTTCATTTTCCGTAGATCATTAGCATAGCCGAACTCCTTGAGGTGAATTTCAATACTCGTTTTGATGTTCATTTGTCCTTAGTTTGATGAACATTAGATAGATGATCATTAGTAGTTGATTGAAATATGATCATGTTTCCTAAGGATTTTCAGGAATAGATGATTGATGTAGGTTTGATGGATGTTCATATGAGCATTTGTTTGATATCGGTATCTCTACGTGGGATTCATTAAAATAGAAACTATTCTTTTCTTTATTCCTTTCTTTTTCAAAAATAGATTGAATAGATATCTCCTTGTTTCATTCATCATTCAATTTGATGACCTAAATCAGATAGTTGTATGAGCGAAAGAAAACACCTTAGAAATTAATAGTAAAAAAATGGAGTCTCATTTCCTACGTATAGGGAAAAAAAGGTAAATATAAACAAGACTTTTAGCCCAAGATTGATTGATAAGTCATTTGCTTGAATATGATTGAATGTGCTTGAATAGGAGTTTGAAGATGTCATTAGTTTTTTCTGGAAATTCGAAGTTCATCCGATCTCTGCATGTTCCAAATTTTTTTTCAAAAAAAAAAAAAAAAAACAAATCTAAGAAAATTGTGTGAAATGAAAGTTTTAGCCAAGATTATAAGCTTCCGAACAATATAAAATTTGTAAAAATTGGAGTTCGTTTGGTTAGAATAAAAACTTGCTCAATCTAGCAAAGAAAAACTTTGATTTGAAAAATTTGTGTCCATGTAGGCTGGACTTGTTTTGCAAATTTTGGATAGTTAGAAGTCATTTTTGCGAAAATTAAATAAAAATGAAAGTTGTTCAAAAGGTCTCAAATTGTAAATCTGGAAATTTGCATAAAATGAAATTAATTTGGGTGGGCAATTTAATAAAATTTGGACAAGGTCAATCTGGCCTTCAAAATTATTCCGTTTTTGAGTCCTCGGGTAAAAGTGCAATCATGACTAAGGAGGGATTTTTTTTGCATAAATTTTTTTTTTGACGGAAAACACACTAATATATTGATTATAGAGGAAGATTACATCTTGTAGCCAAAGCATCCGCGTACAGTAAATCCAACAGTTCAAGCGGAAGAAAGAGTGTAAAATTTTGGGCCGGGTGAGCTAACTGGGCTTTGGTAGCCTAGTCAGCCACTAGGTTAGTTGATCGACGACAGTGCCACAGAGAGAGGAAAGAGAAGTTTGATAGCCAGAAAAGATTTTCGTCGATCACTGGCCACTGCTCCCATGGCGGTGGTCGAACACCGGTCACGATCTCCACAAGCTGAAGGCAGTCAGACTCAAGTTCAAGTGGAGCGTCTTGGAGGCCTCGATGATGAAGATGTTGAAGAGTCAGATTCAGCGCCTGGAGCTCTGATTCGAAAGGTGAGTGTGCTGAAAAACGGCTGGATAAAATGTCTGTAATGCGACCTTGATCATCTCTGCAAATACAAGCCATGGAACCTTCAGTGTTGCCCTCTTGATAACTACCGTCAATATTGCATTTCAGAACTCCCTTTGCCGGAGGTCGCCAAAGCTGATCGGGTTGAATAGGGTCCAAGCCATAGCGTGAGCGACGGGGTACATCAACAAAAAGATGATAGGTTCTAGTTTGTGCCAAGGCTGACTCCACAACCATAGAAGGACCCGGTCGCTGATTTTGAAAAATAAAATGATTTCTTTTCTTCCAGATCTGCCAAAATATGGTAGCGACAACCTCTAACCCTGGAGATGGATCAGGTAAGAGTACATAGTCAGATAACCACCGCGTAATGCTGGAAACTGAGGTTGTAGAGGAGAATAAAGCGAGCTGTGAGTTTGACCAAATTTTGCTTGTCCAAGGACATTGTATAAGTAGATGTTCAATTGTTTCAGGAACAGATTGGCGGCATATCCGGTAGAAGGGGTCTGGAACAATCCGACGGTTGAAGAGATTAGCTTGAGTTGCAATAGCGTTCTGGCAAACGGACCAGAGGAAAGTATGAAGTTTGGGGATTGTCTTCATCAACCAGATTTTCCGCCAGATACTCTGTGTATTCCGGTAAGATGTCGAACCATGTGACTCTTGTGGCTGGCTGCTTGACTGTAAAACCGCATGGTAGTTACTTTTGACAGTGTATATACCAGTCGATGTAGCTGACCATATCAATTTGTCTTCTGAAAATAAGGGTCGAATAGGTAGTGATGTAATTTCTTTAGCAACCTGTTCTTCAAAAAATTCTTGAATCATCGATGTCTTCCATGATTGGTTAGTCTGGTCAATGATCTCTGCCACTTTAACTGGTTCCTCTCTAGCTATAGGTCCGTAGATGATTCCCATAGGTAACCAGCGATCACCACGAATTCATATAGAAGCTCCATTCCCAACAGACCAGCAAAGATTTGGTAAAATAGTATCCCTGCCTTTCAGAATGCTTTGCCACCCCCAGGATGGCCTATTTCCTCGGACAGCCGATAGAAAATTAGATGAGTGAAAGTACAGACCTCTAAACAAAGTTCCCCATAAAGAGTCAGGATTAGTGAACAGTCGCCAAGCTTGTTTTCCCAAAAGTGCCCTATTTAAAGTCAGCAAATCACGAAATCCCATTCCCCCTTGTAGCTTCCGATCTTTCATGACATCCCATTTCTTCCAATACACACCTCCCTTATTCTGATTAGTGCGCCACCAGAATCTAGCAATGCACTTCTCAATAGATGAACAAATAGAAATAGGCAGCTGAAATATAGTCATTGCGTACTGTGGAATAGCCTGAATAACAGATTTAATTAGGATTTTCTTACCCCCCTTGGAAATGAATTTCTCCTTCCATCCCTCAAGCTTAGCATTAACTCGTGTAATTATCCAAGAGAACACCTCTTTCCTTAACCTACCCCAATCCGATGGTAGGCCTAGATATTTTCCAGTCCTCTGTAAAACTGGGATCCGAAGTTCCTCGGCCATATTCTGCTGTAAAGAGATAGGACAATTCTTAGAAAAAATGAGACCCGATTTATTGCGGTTAATCAACTGACCAGTAGCCACACAATATAAGTTCAAAAGATTTGCTAAATTTTGACATTCTGAAGTAGTGCCAGCTAAAAAGAAGATGGCGTCGTCAGCGAAAAATAAGTGTGATAATGTAGGACACCATCTATTCAAACGAAGGCCTTTGAGATGTCCAAAGCTGATAGCATGGGTAATTAAAGAGGACAAAACATTAGCCACAAGAATAAATAGATAAGGCGAGATGGGGTCCCCTTGTCGTAGCCCTCGAGTTGGAAAGAAATAGGGTAAGATTTCTCCATTAAACTTCACACTGAGGGATGAAGTGGTGACGCATAGCATAATCCAACCTACCCATCTTGGATGAAAACCTAGTTTGAGGAGATAATTGCGTAAGAAATCCCATTCAACTTTGTCATAGGCCTTTTTCATATCTGTTTTTAGAATTGCATTGAACTTTCTAGTAGTCTGGTGTGTGCGGAAGTGATGAAGAACTTCTTGGACAATAAGGATATTGTCTTGAATCTGGCGGCCTTGAACAAATGCTGATTGTTCCTTAGAAATGAGAACGGGCAATAAGGGTTTGAGGCGATTAGCAAGCACTTTGGAGATAACTTTGTATGCGAAATTACACAAGCTGATGGGCCGGAATTGTTCTAGTGTTTCAGGTTGAGATGTTTTGGGAATGAGGGTGAGAATAGTCTGATTTAGACCTGGAGGCATTTCCTCATATAGCATAAAATTCTGGACTAATAAAAATAGGCTATCTTTGGTTGTTTCCCAATGCTCTTGATAAAATAGACCAGTTAAGCCATCCGGTCCCGGAGCTTTGGTAGCTGCCATTTGAAAAGTAGCTTGGCGAACTTCCTCAAAGGTAAGAGCAGCTGTCAGTTGAGAGTTCATCTCGGGTGTAACCATTGTCATGCATTGGTCCAGAAGTGGGTGGTAGTTACGATAACCCTTTGAAGTATATAGCTGAGAAAAATAGGAGAGTGTCATATTCTGAAGGGTTGGGATGTCACGTATCCACTGCTGATTTTCATCTTGTAACATAGTAATGCGATTTCGTTGTCGGCGTTGAATAGTTGATGCATGAAAAAATCGAGTATTTTTATCTCCCCAGTTAAGCCATTTAATTCGAGAACGTAAGGCCCAATATTGTTCCTCTTGTTGCCAAGCTTGTCGTATTTCTTCTTTCAAACGTGATACCTGTACCTTGTCAATTGGGGAAGCCCTCTGATTGATAAGATACTGTAATTTGTCCTGCAGGATCACAAGTTTCTGTTGACCATTGGAAAATTTGCGACGGCTCCATCTTTGAAGGGCTGCTGTAACATTCTTCACTTGCCGACTAAAATCAGCGTGTTGTAAGTCTCTTGAAGTCCATGCTTTCGAAATAATATGCCTGCATTTAGAATCTTCATTCCAAAAAGCTTCAAATACAAAAGGCCTACTAAGTTTGCGAAGAACTGGTGAAGTATTAAGCACAAGGGGACAATGGTCAGAACCCACTGGTGGAAGGGCAACAACTTCTGCTGCAGGAAACATTAATCGCCAGTCCATCGAGCAAACCATCCGATCAAGTTTGGCCTTTACCAGCTCCTCTCCTTCTCTATTATTTAACCAGGTAAATTTGCAACCCTTGCCTTCTAACTCAGTAAAAGCACAATCATCTAACATAGTTCGAAACGATTGCATTCGTTGCAGCAAGGCAGGTCTTTTACCAATCTTTTCCCAAGGGTATAGGACTTCGTTAAAATCACCAGCACAAAGCCAAGGAAAGTTATTTTGGGAATGAATGTGGCGAAGATCATCCCATACCACCTGGCGCTGTTGAAAATCTGTAGGAGCATGAATAAAGGTAATGCGAATAGTCCTTCTTTGCAGGCCAAACTTACAAGTCATGTCTAACCAGTATTTTGTGGCTGTGATCACCTGTAAAGAGATGGGATCATTCCAGAACGTTGCTAAACCTCCCGCCAGACCAACTGGATCAAGTATATAGGAATGAGAAAAGGTGAGAATTCGCTGCACTTGCTTCAGCTTTTCTGCAGAGTTTTTAGTTTCCATAAGAAGTATTATATCGGACTTTTCAATGGTCATCATTGCCCTAAGGGCGCGAACTGTCAGGGGATTGCCCAAACCCTGACAGTTCCAATAGATAAGCTTCATTTGTCAACAGGTGGCTGTTTAGGGCCAGCCACCAGAGCCCGAATTTCTTCCTCATTTGCTAGGAAAACAGGTGCTTCCATTAAGTGTAGGTCAGGAGGTTCCGCAATTAAGACACTCTTGGAGTCATATGGATTATATCTTCGCTGTTTTTTGGCGGAGCCTAGAATAGGTTTCGAACGAGGATTATTCTGCTTCTTTGAGGTTTTGCTGTCCATAGGTGAGGACTGGACTCCCTTTAGCTTTTGGTCAGCAGCTACAAGGGCTGTACTATGCATAACCAATGGGAGTTGGTTTGGTGAAGAAGGTACAGTAGACTCAGTACGGTAACCTTCGAACTCCCTGTTTTGATTTTCTCCCATAATCGTAGATAGAGGAGGCAATAAGTGAGCCGTAGTTACCCATGCAGGGGGAGTTTCAGGAATAATCTCTTTTGCTTGCTCTGATGAATCTGGTGGGCCATAAAAGAGTTTCCAGTAAGGACTATTCATTTTGACCTCGGCTTGGAGCCATGGTCCATAGGCCATTTTTTCTCTGCCCTCATGTTTATCTTCAGTGTAGGGAATGTCCTTGCAGTACATCGCGTAATGCTCGAGCTTGCCATAGGAAAAGCATAAATGAGAAAGCCGTTCATATCGAAAGTCCAGCCAAAAAGGTTTGCCATGTATTCGTATTAATTTCCCTGTTACAAGAGGTGTATGCACGTTAAGTTGAACATGAACTCTTCCTGCTTTGGACAGTTGGCCTTCCTTTGAATCCATCTTCACATCTTTAATCTCACCAAGGTGTTGTACAGCTTTTATTAGCATACGCTCTGAAGACCATTCCAAAGGTAATCCAATGACTTGAACCCAAAAGTCACAGGTAGAGAAATCATAACAGTGTGGAGGGGTATTGGGAATCCAGGGTTTGAAAATAACCAAATGGCCGGAAAAAAGCCAATGTCCGCCATCAAGAACTCTTTGCTTATCATCGTTGGTTTTAAACTTTGCAATGTAGAAACCTATCTCACTTTGTGTTATATCTACAGAATCTATTCGCCATGCTTTCCGGAGCGTGGTTTGAAATGCAGGAAGATTGATAGATGGGTCGGACAGAATTTTGCCAACTAGTGTTAAATGGCATTCCTCTACCGTGTCAGTGGGTGGAGCTTCATCCCAATCTTCAATGATTTGTTCAGTAGTGAGACGACTCAGGCTAGAACAAAGAGCAGCTAGACGTGAAGATTGGGCCGGTTCGTTCGAAGCCATTTCAAAGGGAACCACATCCAGTGAAGCGGAAGACAGAAATAGAGACCACGACGAGGACAACAAATTGAGAGTAACAACAATTCAATACCATTCATTACAATCACCGAGAAGGAGAGACATGCAGAAGCTAACCAGTAACAATCGGCGCAGAATTTCGCAGATGCAACATGGTTCTGAGTCCAACAGAAGTGAAGGATGAGCCCGATGCAGGAAGATTTCAAGCCATGCAGCCAGTCGCAGGTGGGAAGGGAGCAGATGCAACTAGAATTGTGGATTTTGGAGTGGTTGCCAAGTCGAGAAAACTGATGTACAAGGTAGGTTGAAGTACTGGAGAGAACTGATGGTATTTGTTAAGAGGAATGAGGATTAGGGTTAATGAGAAAACTGCCATTTGAGGTAGATGAAGCTCGACATAACGAGAGAGAAGAAACCAAATTTTCCATATTGTAGAGAACATTTTGCCAAAAAAAAAAAAAACAATTGTAGAGAACATGCAGAGCCACTAATCTATCAAATGTTGGGCATTTTTGAGCTCGTTTATATCTTCCGAATTGTTTGGATCCTTGCCCCAGATCTTGTTCTCCCGGTGTGAAAGCAGGCGAGATGGTTCAATAGTCAATTATATAAAGGCCATTCCCCCATTTCAAAACTTTCAGGACATATTTATACTACTTAGCAAAGCAAATGGTAGGTCATAGATTGGACTAGACAGACCCTGCTACATTGTGATTGTGAGAACTCTCTTCAAGTGGATCAACAAAGGTGAGATCAACTCGCTTGCCCATTGACTCAATCAATTGGAGGTTTTTATCCCTTTCCTTTGAAGTGGCAAGCAGCAGAAAGAGAAGGTCCAACTTAGGTGTCAAGCTTGCTTGGGGAAGGGTCATCGTTCTCGGCTGTCATATGTTTGTTGTACTCATGCAGGAGGAGCTCAACCCCACAAAAACCGTGTTTTAGGGTTACGATGAGCTGGGGCTTTTGAGAGACTGAGTTGAGAATAGTGCTCGCTATCTTTCCAGCTATAGGTATATTTGCTTACTTATGTAGGAAAAGGTCTTTCTTTCCTTTTGCAAATTCAAATACCTAAGACTTTGAAAGATCTCCCCAAGTCTACCACATTTGATTGAAGAGTAGGACTACATTCCTTTGTTATTGAAAAAGAAAGTCAGGACCTCTTTTCTTCTATTTGCTGCACCTATTTCGGATTCAGCTCGAAAAGCATACTTTTCTCTATATCTATCTGCCATTTGAGAAAAGAAAGTCCTGCTATATATACTGTATTTTATCCAGGACTGCATTCTTTTAAAAACCGGGTATGAACTGGGTCGGATCCTGAGTGGGCGGTACAATTGGAAATTTGGGGTAATTCAACTCACAATTGGGGAAAATGATCTCAATGAACCCTAAACTTCACTTTTTAAGCTTTAAATTTCAACTGGTTTCATTCAATTTCGACATCATTAGGTTGGTCGAATGAATTAAAACATAATCAGCCAGAATTAAGACAAACACTGAGAAGTCCCCTCTTGGGTCAGTAATTGTTTGCTTGATTATCAAGGCTAATTAGCCTGATTCATGTTCAATTGAGCTCGTGTGTGATTGAATAGATGTATGTTAAGCTCAATTTTCAATTAGTAATGCATGGTTTGGGGGGACTAGAAATTAATTAGACGCTTTGTGACTTAACCCACTCTGTGATGAACGTCACATGAGGGTTACTGATCATACAACAATAATTAATCAACCTCTAGTTCTAGTAGGCCCCGTCTCAATTGATTGATCTGAATGCAGCAATTCATTTCCATATTGATGCCAAGACTGCACAATAAGTTCAAAACACTTACAGAAACTTGTTTTCGTTGATTTAAACGTAATCAGTACCAAATGGCTCCTAGCTAGGTTCCCAGTTGTCACCAGTTTATACAAAATGCTAAAGCTACCAAATTACTATAATTCTATAAGATAAGATGAGATAATCAAAACTAAGAAATCACTATTATAGGATCAAAACATGATTTGAGATCATGAACGGGAGAGCACTTTTACTTGATTAATGCAGTTCGGGCATCGTTCCTCTTGACATTGAATTCAAACAATCTCATCTCAAGTTTAAATCATTCGATTTTCAGGGAAAATCATGTTTTACTGGAACAGATACGATGCTTTAAAATTATGTGTGAGATCTCAATAATCAAATGATGAGTAACTTCATGATGTTAAGCATAAACACTCATATGAGAGAGAGAGAGAGAGAGAGAGAGAGAAGATCTGGAACAGGATGTTTTTTAATCTTCCTTTTTGCACAAATTTGACCTTAAACCATGAAAAACAATAAAACCCAGCTAACATTAATGTTCTCTCAATCATACCCATTTGACAAAATGAACTAGCGTTTTGTTTGTTTCTTAAGAAATGAATGACTTGGTAAAATTGATCAGTTATTTCACTTGGATAAATTAGACAATGGAAAATGATTTCATTACCAATAATAACTTATATCTAAATATTTTCGTAGATGATGAAAATATTTTTCATTCATCCATTTATAGAATTAAAAAAAAATTCTATATCATTTATTTTTCGTGAAACAAATTGAGCATAGATTACAAATCCTCTTGTTATCCTTCAACAAACTGATTATTTACTAATTCTTTCACAATCGACATATCTTCTTCCACAAAATTTTATTATTCTATTATTTGATTGGACTTATTTATTTTTAAGAATTTGTCCACAATCACTATGAGGATTCTTGAAAATTTTAAAAACAAATTGACCAAACAACCATGTAATCTAAACTTACCCTTTTCTTTCTCCACTTTCCTTTTCATTCTATGTGCAATGGCCTTGGCAGAGAGTTCTCGGTCTTATTTTGTCTCTCGGCGAAGGCCTGGAGCAGTCATGGGGCGTCCTGTTGCACATTCGCATTGTTTCCAAGACAGATCGCAGATTTATCTCTTTACCAGCTTTCTTTTAGCATAGTTTGGACTTTAGGTCATGTTTATCATAAATAGAAATAAAAAGACAAAAAAAAAAAAGATAAATGAAAAAGATGAAAAACCGGAATTGCATTTAGTTAGTAATTGCATCTGTGTTCCACTTAGTGCAAGTGTAGTTTCATTTTAGTTGGTTAAATATCTCATAGACATCATCTAATTTAGGGAATTTGCATTCCTTAGTCTAGGAAGTCTAATTTATGTGTATCTCATAGGAGGTCGTATCTCGGGCTTAATAATGTGATGATGTGATATTCTTTGCCCGATACGGCTCGGGTTTTTCTTTATCGGACATTTAATTGTGTTTATGTGGCTTATATTGCTTGATTAGGGCCTTGCTTAATTTTGAATATATGAGCACACTTACACATGGCCACATAGATTCGCATGTTTAAGGGGTAAATGTGGAACGATCGCACGAATGTCTTCCAATAAAAGAGAAGAGGTACCAATTTGGGGCATTACATCAATCGACTCTTGTGAGATTAGTGACAGCTCCTTAATATAACCAAATATGTTAATAGAGTCAAATCAACGTTATGATCGGTAGAATTTGGGAGAACTCGTGTCAAGTGCAAGTGCCCATCTAATGAAAGCGACCGCTTGGCACTCGTTTGGTAATCTGTTAGACCCCATCTAGAGATGCCTAGCAGAAAAGTCCCTCAACAGGGTCGCGATAGCGTACTAGACATTAGCCTAAATGAAATATTCTGATTTCACCAAAGGATTTGCTGAATCGAAATTAGACACTTGATCGCTCAATCAACTCTTGTTAGTCAGGTCACCGCTATGCCATCGATCCACATGTGGTGCCAATTGCCACTTACTAGTGCGTGGACTAAGAATAACTGTCCTTTTGTTTTGCCTTATGTAGTGGCCCATACCTACTTCCACCGGTGATGCACAAGTCCTTCTAGTAGCCATGATAGTTCTGTCCACAACTCGAAGGTGGGTCTCTCAGTTGGACAAATTGCTCACTCATTTGCCCTCACTGGTGGAGCACTTATTTTTCCTCTTCGAGTGGCTATCGGATCATTGCTTCCTTTGAATGCGAAAACACTCCGGTTAGTGCAAAACTATGGACCAAGAAAGCAATTACAAGCTAGTTCCAATTGCCAACTATAAGTGGACAGGATAAAAAATAGTTTTTGAGGTTTTATTTTGTGTGAATTATCAGTTCTATGATCATCATTATGATTTACCGGTATATCACATTTAAATGTGCACATATTGATTCTAGTGAAGACTCAAGATTGGTATCTATCTTGGGTGCGGCGGGCTTGTCAAGAGGTTGTCTCGAGGATGGTACATACGGGGTATGAGGGCCAACTGCCAACATGGTCCTCTTAGTTCACGTTTGAAGACTAGGTTTGAAGATAACATTATGTTAGATCACGTTAAGGAATGTTAATTTGAGCTAAACTACCGCATCAACAGATGTTGGTAGAATTGCTTAGCATTTGTGGTAATGGTTGTTCGACATGGATTGAGAGATACGTTATGATGGTGATGATTCAATGTTGGTGACATTGTCGGCCAGAGTTGTTCTTTGAGATGTTGTCTTGAGGTACCCATCTAATGCAAATCCTTCTTATTTTCGTAATTAATGAATTTATATGAGAAATGGTCATATTTGTAGTATTCTTGAAAGTTATATTTTGAATTTGGTAATGAATTTGATTCAAAAGATTCAAAATTGTATCATTTTTTGTCATTGATTAATATTAGTCGATATCATATAACCAGAGATAAATCATATTAATCCTCTATTTAATTCTTAAGAAAAAGAGATGTTCATTGATATTGAAGGACGTATCTTAAATTATATAAGTTCCAAATTTGTGTTTGATATAATTGATAAAATACACATGCCTATGATAAGGTCGTTAAAATAATGTTTGAATTTTAATTAAGAGCCGGCAAGTCATTTTACAAAAGAGTTCTGCTAAGGTAAAGACGCCCTTACCTTGAGGGAACGATGGATGATTTTTAATCACTCGTTTCCTTGCGTCCATCAGGCATAATTCACCAAAAACTGATCTGGCTAACTAAAGAGATCATATTGTGCATTGTTCGAGTTAACAGATGCGCTCAAGCACCAAGTGAGTCGATTTGATAGATAAAAAAACGTGTGATAAGTAGATTTTTTTTTTTTCAAACATTAAGGGCGCGTCTGAAGCGATTTGCATCTTCCATTCTTTTGCCAATTCTTTGCTTTTATTTGTATTTTGAGTTTAATTTAATGTTAAAGATATGAGCCATCTAGAAATTACAAATATAAAATCAATTACATTGAATTATCTTTCAAAGCTCAATTTCTTATTTGAATGATTTAGGCTAGATTATGATGTTAGCAATATATATCTATGATAACTGTAATTACCAAATAAATGTCAAAAAATTTCTTTCTTTATTTGGATCCACTTATCTTAATTTTTTTTTTTAAGCCGAATGACAAAGTCATCCGGTTTGTTAGAAAAAAATTAGTGGTCTACGATGTTTGGTCACACCGCTGGGGGTGACAGAATCGTAGCCTCCTCTTTAACCTTTGCAAAATTTGAATCCTTTTCAAAATACTTCACAGTTAATATTGCCCAAGTGGAAGAGTGTTGGAAATTTTTATAAATGTGGGCTAATGTTAATCACATGATATTTTAGTTTGTGGCAAACAAGTTATTATAAAGTTTATTAAATATAAGAGACAATACTAGATCACCCAAATATAGTTATGTGATCATATTATATTGGGTTTAGTGCATCTCGATTTCAGCAACAAAACGTGCGATGGATGAGCTTGTTAAAATATACCATGTAAATAGGCTATGATTTCCTTTGCTTTCCTAATGTTCAAACGCTTACAATTTATCCATCGAGATCATCTCTGGGAGAGGGAGACCGATTCTCGATTTCATACAGCTTCGCCTGTATTGATCGTTTCAAAGGCAATAACTGGCTAAACCAGTTATGTGATTTTGTTCAAGTTTAGGTAAAGGCTACATACGGGTTTTGGATTAATGATTTTGTTATCTGTATTTACATGGGGGGAAATTTAATCGTTTTGAATTGGGAGACATTTATACAGTTTGCTCAACATAGGTGAAAATGCTCAGAACTATTTAATTTTGTCAATATCTGTGTTCTTTGAGATGTCCCACTTTTCCGAGAACAAAGAGATTCAACTTAAGAAAGTATGTCGGATACATTCTGATGGTTTTGAAACATAAAATGATCGACAAGTCACCTTAATAGAATGTCACGATAACCAGCATTCTCAAGCCTTAAGAAATGTTATGCATTTTCAATTTGATAGTGCAATGGCATCCAAAGATAGAAGTTAGGTACATTGAAAATATACTATCCGTAAAACTTTCTGAGTAAATGGAGCATAACTTGACTGTGCTAACTTTACTGCCTATGCTTTCACTGCAAGTATAAAGAGGATTAAGGTAGCCGAAAAATGTGAAAAAAAAGAAGAAGAAGAAGAGAAGAAGATGATAAACTAACTATCTAATTCTATATAGCATTTGCCTATCAAAAGATTTCTAAACAAAATTCTGATGAATGATCAATTTCGGAAATGAATATATTCCACCTACCGTGGAAAAGAGAGAAAATATTACATAGAGAATTTATCATACATGTAGTGTACTCTAAATTGAATCTGAAAATAGCAAGAGTCCTGTTAGATCTGACCTTATTCCACCTACCGTGGAAAAGAGAGAAAATATTACAAATCATTCTCAAGGAAAACCAAAAGAAGATCACTCCACAACATCATTTTAATTTGTCGGCCAAAAGTCTTCATTTGTTCCCTTTTCAAAATCATTCTTCGTTGAATGTCAATGACGAAATCAAAATCAAGCGTGCGCAATGACCACTGAGGACACACGTGGACTGATCACGTGATGGATTTAGCGATAAAAGAAAGCCATCTGTCTCCATTTGTACTGCAATGCCTTTCTTAGATACGCTGCGGGCAACGAGTCGGCTTTGTATCTCTCTATATTGCACGATGAATCCTTCTTAGTTTTGAAGACCCATTTACAACCAATGGCCTTTGCACCATCAGGCAACTCAACTAAATCCCAGACTTCGTTTGATGCCATAGAATTCATCTCTTCCTTCATGGCATTGTACCATAAATTAGACTTATCACAACTCATGGCTTGTGAAAACGATTCAGGATCACTTTCAGCTCCAACATTATAGTCAGATTCTTGTAGATACACAATGTAGCCATTAGGAATTGCTGATTTTTTCATTCTAGTAGACCTTCTTAATGTCGCATCAACATTCTCTTGAGGAGTATGCTGTTCTACGGAAGTTCAACGGTATCTGGTAATTGCTAAACGGTTTGGTCTCCGGATCAATATCGGCATGTTGTGGATCTTCAATGATTGGTTGCTCGGACCGGTTGAACTGAAGGGGCGGCGTAAGCAACAACCAATCCGTATCTGAGGTGAATGATCTTTATTCTTTCCTTTTCCATTTCGGAAATGAGAAGAAGATAAATAGAGAATTTATCATACATGTAGTATACTCTAAATTGAATCTGAAAATAGTGAGTCCTGTTAGATGTGATAGTTCGATGGTATTTAGTATATCTATTAAGTTTATGGAATATTTGTCGAGACAAACGTAATTCCATGCGTAGGGAGTAAAGAAATGATGACATGAACCCCACTTTTATGCCCAATTCGACCTTACTCCACCTACCGTGGAAAAGAGAGAAAATATTACAAATCATTCTCAAGGAAAACCAAAAGAAGATCACTCCACAACATCATTTTAATTTGTCGGCCAAAAGCCTGTGTTGAATGTCAATGACGAAATCAAAATCAAGCGTGCGCAATGACCACTGAGGACACACGTGGACTGATCACGTGATGGATTTAGCGATAAAAGAAGCCATCTGTCTCGTACTGCAATGCCTCGCTGCGGCTTATTTCGTATCAAGAGACATCCTGGCTTCTGGCGTTGTGGCTGGACTATAGTGATAGGCTCGCCATGCAGGTGACGGGGAGTAACTACGGCTAAAATCGAACATTTTAGAACCGAAATGCGACGTTCATGGTAATGCTTAGATGAGTCTCTAGTGTTAATTGCTTGTTTCCGCTCTTTTATTTATGAAATAGAATGAAGATATATGGATTGAGAGCGGGACCTTTGAACTCTGAGGACAAGAACATCTCTAAAGATTCATATGATAATCATTCTGTTTACGAAAATAATTTTTACTTAAAAATGATTTTGTTTTTTAATCTATTCCCTATACGAGTTTCTAAGCCTTTCAAAATGTTTGGTAATTATTCAAAATTTCTATTTGCGGAATAAAAATGTGTTAGGTAGGACTTCAAATTCTTTTGTGGTTTAGAATTTCTTTTAATTTTTTAATAATTTTATTATATCTTTCTCTTTTTTCTTTTCTTTTTTCATTTTTTTCTTCTCCTTCTTCCTTTAGTCGGTCATCGGCATTGGCTAGATGAAAGGTTGGTGACCTCGTCAAAGCATCACTAGCTCCCGATGAGGTCGAGCCTCATTGGTCGAGGGCTAACTCATGTCTTGTTGGGGCCCAACGATGCTCTGGCAAGGCCACCAGCCCTCGTCTAGCCAATCATTAGCTATTGTTGCGGCTAGTGATCAGCTAAAGGAAGAAGAAGAACAAAAGGAAAAGAAGAAAAGAAAAGAGGAAAAAAATAGGATTGATTCCGTAATTGTTCCCAAAAACAAAAAATCAACTTTTTTTATTTTACTTTTTAATTATGTTCTAAATCTATTTTCGAAAACAAAAAAGTTACCAAACTTATTTATATTCTTTTTTTATTTCGAAAAATAAAAATATAAAATCAGATATTATTTGGTTGATTACTAAACAGGACCTAAATGACACTGCAACTATAACTTCTTATAATGTTTGTAACAACCTTAATCACTGTTTTCATAAAATTTTGGGTCTTCTAATCTGAAGAAAGATATTTCTTCTTCTTCTTCTTCTATTTATCCTCTCAAGAACCCGTTGGACCTCATTAGCTAAATTCGGCCAATAAAATTAGATTTATTTATTTTCAAAAGAAAAATTTGTGAATTCGAAATTACTTTGAAATGGCAGTTCCATTGCCAGTGCTCCAATGCATATGAATTGATAAATTGTCAAAAACAGATCGTCGATATTGTGTGAATTGTGTTAGAAAACTATAGTATCAAAGAATTGGTATGATATAGAAAAGTTAATTTATTCTAGTTGATTGATAACTTAATCCTTTAAATGTTTTACTAAATGTAGATCCAAGTGAATATGCTGATGAGGTCAGATTGAGCTCTCTCTTGACTATTTCTTTAGGTAAGGCATCAAATTTCTGCTCTTTGCTCTCAGCAAATGGTATACCGGTGTTTGGTGAATCTCATGACTACTTAATATATATGTAATGCACCGGTTACAATACTCTTTACTTTCTTCTCGAGTAGGTAAACATAACAAGAAAATTTAATTATTTTTGGTATAACAGGAGAGAGAATTAATTAATTAATTTGACTTACAGAATCCATATCCACACTATATATATTAAACCTTGCATGCTGTCCTTGAATTGCCAGACATTCTGTTGACTCTAAACTCAAAACATCCTCCCAATGGGTGCCCCCTCTGTTTCTCCTCTCAAACCCTCAAATTCTTGCATCATTTTCGTCTCCATCTTCGTCCTCCAAGCTTGTCATCCTCGTCTCATTATTTGCCAAGTGATGCCCCCATCTCCACCACCATCCCAAGATTTGATGTTCTTGGACCAAAGACTCGCCGCCGTATACCCCGTAATCCAGCAATTCAAGAACACCATCACCGCGGATCCTCTCGGCATCACAAACTCTTGGGTCGGCCCCGGCATCTGCAACTACACAGGCTTTTATTGCGACAACCCGCCAGACAATCTCACAGCCACCGCGCTTGCAGGCATCGACTTCAACGGTTACCACCTCGGCGCGCCGACCCTTGAGGGCTTCCTCGACCAGCTCCCGGACCTTGCAATCTTCCATGCCAACTCCAACAACTTCTCCGGCGTCATCCCACAGAAGATTGCACAGCTCCCGTACTTCTACGAGCTCGACGTGAGCAACAACAACTTCTCCGGGGCATTCCCAGCCGCAGTGTTTGGCGTCAACCTGTCTTTCTTGGACATTCGTTTCAACTCCTTCACTGGGTCTGTCCCGCCACAGGTCTTTAAGCAAGCCCTCGACGTGCTCTACATCAACAACAACAAATTCATGCAAAAGATCCCAATCGACTTCGGCTCGACCCGCGTGCTCTACCTCACCCTGGCCAACAACAGGTTCACGGGCTTAATCCCGAGGAGCATCGCCAACGCCTCCTCAACCCTGATCGAAGTGCTCTTCCTGAACAACCAGCTCATGGGTTGCATTCCTTACGAGATCGGGTTCTTGAGAAAGGCCACTGTCTTCGACGCGGGGGGCAACTATCTGACAGGACAGCTCCCATGCTCGCTTGGCTGCTTGGACAAGATCGAGCAGCTCAACTTCGCCGGGAACTTCCTGTACGATGCGATCCCGGAGGTTGTGTGCTCGATGCCGAACCTAAAGAACTTATCGCTATCGAACAACTACTTCAACCACATCGGGCCATTGTGCTGGAAGCTCGTGAAGAACGGAACGCTGGACGTGAGGATGAACTGCATCTTCGGGCTTCCCGATCAGAGGCCGCACTATGAGTGTTTGAAGTTCTATTTTCACTCGTTTTGGTTCAGTTGGGTCTGTCCGTGGCAATACTTGATGAGCGCCATTCCTTGCAAGATCAACTCATCTTACATTAGTCGTCCACCGGGCGCTCGGACAAAGTCGGTCACTTACCCTGCTCTTAATCGACACAGGCTATTGTGAGGATGACTGGTGGTTGAGAGTGTGTTCTTCGTATTCATGAAGAAAATAATGACGGGAAGACCATCAATAATAACCACGGAGAATGCTTATATGGTTAGGGAAATGGGAATTTTTTGCACTTCTTGTCGAGTCCCGCACGCGATGTGCAATCTCATGCTCACGTCATAGTTGAAGTCATCCTCGTTGAATAAGGTTATTAGGCAAACCAAGGGTGTTATGAGAAGCAGAGGCATTTTAGAAACTATATAAAACGTGGTGGGACCTCTTGCAGCTTCCACTGTTTCATCACAAGCGATTTCTGTCCTGTTAGACTAAGTTTAGTAAATATCTCCTCAATAGTAGAAGAAATTTTCTCTGGCCATGCCTACGACCGGTGAATTACAAGCATGAACATCATTCACTTGCAGATTTAGATATCGGGCAATAATCTTTCCCAAGACATGTTGGAAAGCATATCGGTAGGTTAAGAGATATCAAGATCACCCACGTGCAAATCTAACTACAATTAAATGCTAGTCATTTTATGTCCGTCGCATAACAGTCAGAAGTGTGGTTGGAGACAAATAAAGGTAATGTCCACATTTGTACTTCACCAACACTCGGGCGCATTTTGCCCCACGCTCATTGTCCCCACCCTTCGCCCCCTTCAGATGTCAATCTCAAAGCTTGGTCTTAGTTCTTGTGCTTATTCTTTCAAATAAAAAATCTCATCATTCTGATCGTAAAAGCTGGGATTGTGGACAGGCAACTTCCCTGTGAAAGCTTTGAAATGGATTTCAGTCTTGTTATTGAGCTATTAGAAATGGGAAAATGGAGGAGGCTAAGTGGATAGGTCGAACTACTATAAATTGCTTTGTAGGCTCTTCTATCCGTTATTCTGTTACATTTTTGCTGAAAGAAGATCTTTGCTCTGCAGTGCACATTTCGTCCGCCAACCATTTGATCCTCTGCGCATTGTTCTGCACGAAAAAGTTTATAAAAGATCTGTATGGATCTTGGGTGAAATGACACTATTCTCTCTTTACTCCTGCCCAAAATTTAAAACCGTTCATGTACTTTTTTTCTGGTGCAAAATCATCCATGTGCTTTTAACAAGGGTCATCCCGTTTCCTTCTATTATGTCGCTTCTTTTTTTATCAATTTATGCTGATGTGAACGATCAGGACGCTCAAGCTAGAAGCACACGGTCATGGCCATTTGTGCATGAACCGTGCTACCATGGCCAAATCCGACTTCAAAGCTTGTGACCATCATGGTTGCTCGAGCTCAAAGCCCACCACGACTGCAAAATATACTAAAATTTGAAAAAATATCGACACAAATAAAATAGAAGAAGGCCCAAAGAGCTACGGCCTCTCCCATAAATAGTTCTCCGGTGGTTTGAGTTCTTGCGTATGATTTTTTTTTTTTTTTTTTTTTTTAAATGAAGTTACGTTTTTCTCTTCGATTCATTAATTTGATATAATTACTATACTTCCTAGAAAATTACCAAAAAAGTTCTCAATCTATCATACTTATGCCAATTCAATTCTAAACATTTTAATTTATTCAATTTAGTCATAAACCTTTTAACAATTTGTTAGTTTAGTCCTAAATCTTCAAATTGAACCAATTTAATCTTAAAATTTTAGATAATATGCAAATTTAGTCCTAAACCTTTGACAATTTGCTAATTTAGTCATTATGGCTAATTTGGTTAGAAATCGCTAACATGGTAGTCTAGTCACCATCAATCATCCTACGTGACACGATCAACATTAACATAAATAATTTTTTAAGATTTTTTTCTTAATGTTATTTTATTTTTCTTGTTTCATTTTCTTTTTTTCCTAACCCTTGATTGTCAACCTTGCTAACCACAAGTGAGGGTATCGGCCCTCGCCCAAATCCACGCAAGTGTTGCAACACTTGTCATGACCCTCCCAAAACTTTTGGGGCTTTTGGAATGGTTTAGAGGTATTGCTCGAAAGATGGTCCAAATGGTTTATTGAGAAGATAGTTCCAAGGACTCATTTTTTTATTATTATTTAACACCCTAAGTATTTTTTAGGAGTTGCTACTAGCCATTTGGGATCCGTTAGAAACCAATTGAGATGCGAGAGTGTCGTCTCAATTCTTACTCAACCAACGATTCTAAGTTCAGAGACTTGTGTACATTAATATTTCTATTAATTGAGAGTGTCGTCTCAATTTTTGGTACCTAAGTTGAAAGTGTGTTATATGAGGGGCCATTCACTCTTCATTACCATTAACTATCCTAAAGGTATCAATCCACCAAGAGAGCATCCAAATGTTTTTATAGGGTTCATTGAAAGTCTAATTTGGCCCTACCTTTTAAAAAAAAAAGTAAATTAGTAAATTAACAACCAATTAATTGATGGGCGATGCAAAAGTCGAGCACCTAAGAAATTGAAAGTATCTATCTAAGTGCAAGAAAAGAAACCCGGATACAAGTCGGGCAAAGAATACTCTCGACTTCGAGACATGATCTATCGGAAGCTTGAGATTAGAGTTAAATCATATCTGGAGTGTGCTTAATTCTAACTATTTGATTATAGTGAAACTTAGGTTAACTACGCTAACCATTTATTAAAATTGAGGCTACATCGGCCGCTTGCTGTTCCCCCCCAATTCTCAACATTTCATGCATCATTTCAAGAAGCCAACACCATCACTAGACTCGACACCCTCAGACAAGCGATCTAAAAGACTGTCTCACACATTGCCCCACCGTGGTTCAACAAGCCCGATGCCCTACGGTGTTGTTAGAGAAACAAGTTTTCATGGCATTGAGCGACGTTAATTCAAACTCCAATTGACTTCTTTGATGCCACCTCAAGTTTGAGAGAGGATGTTAGAGATAATTAGGATAATTCTCTAAGATATTTTTCTGTATCAGTGATAATTAGAATATTTCTATTGGTATTCAGTTTCTCTCAAGATTGTGCTTATATTGATTGATATATGTTACTTTTAATAATCTTTCATATAGCATATAAATAGGCTGATGTATTCTTCACCATGATATATCGAATTATACAGAAAATTTCTCAATTCTCTTTTCTACTTAATATTTAACTATTGTAAAGAGTGCTTTGAGTATAGAGTGAAATCAGTGTCCTTGTAGAGTGAACTATAGTCCATCATGGAGGGTCAACTTCATTGTAAACGTTTTCAAAAGTTTCAAGGATTGCATTAGTGGATTCCAACCTTGTTATTGAGCAATTAGAGCTGGGACAGTGAAGGAAGCTGAGTGGATAGGCCAAACCACTATAAATTGCTTTGCAATCTCTCATGTCCGTTATTCTATTTACATTTTTCTTGATAGAAGATATTTGCTTTGCAGTGTATATTTTGTCTACAAACACTGTTTCATCGTCTACACATTGTTTTGCACAAAAAAATAAATAAATTCTCTCTAAGTATCCAACAACAACCATTTTATTTGCATAAATATTGGGTGAAATAATAGTAGTTGTCCCTGTACTCTTGCCCAAAATTCAAAACCATCCCTATACTTTTTTTTAATCCAAAATCAACCTTGTATTTTTAGAAAGAGTCATCCCTTGTCCTTCTATTATGTAGTTTCTTTTTTAATCGATTTGTGCTAATGTAGACAATCGGAACACTGAGTAAAAGCAATATCGCAATCATAGCTGCTCAAGCTAGTAGCTCGAAAACATCGGCATTCAAGCTCAAAGCTTGAGGCCGTCGTGGCCCAAATTTGACTTTGAAGCTTGTGGTTGCCATGATTGCTTGAGCTCGAAGCTCAAGACATAGCCATTTGAGCATGAATTCGAAACTTGTGGCTACCATGGCCAAATTTAGCTTCAAAGCTCGCAGCAACCATGGCTACTCAAGGTTGAAGCTCGCGGCTGCTAGGGCCACTTGAGCGCAAAACTCATGGCCATGGCAAAGCTCGAAGTTTGCTGCTGCCATGCCCATATTTTGCTTCAAAGCTTGTGGCCACAACCGTTTGAGCTTGAAGCTTGCAGTTATGGAATAGCTCGAGCAACCATGACTGTGACATCTAAAGGTCGTAGGCCGCAAGCTTGTGGTCGTGATGGCCGCTCAAGCTTTTAAGCTGCGTCCATGGCTGCAGATGGCGCTCATAAGTTGTTATTTACGAATTGCTTTGGTGGGGTTTAAAGATTTTGAAGAAGAAGAAGATTTTGAGGAGGCCCAGGTCAAAGAAAGAGTTGACTTTTTGGAAAATTGCGAGTCATAAAATATTTAACGCGGTTAACGGCTGATCAGCAAATGCTCATCAGGCCCAATATATTGAACAACTTTTGGTGAAGAACGGAAAGGAGTACATATAATCTGAGGAAGCAGCGGCTTGTAACACCTCAGCGGCTTGTTTTCAAGTTATATATTTTCACGTGAAATGAAAATTTTCATTCCGACCGAAAAAACAAGTATAGCATCTCTCTCGATCCAACGAAGAGAAGGCGGGTGATGATTTGCATTTTCAGATTTCTAGGATTCTTGGAGCCGCAATTGAAGGGCACGAAGTTTATTTATTTATTTTTTTGGTCGGTAAGGAAGCACAAAGTTGATGAAGTAAGAATTTGAGAAGTAGTGGTTGAGAAAAAGCTGCCCGAATCCTGCGGTGTTCGACTCGTTGAGTTCCTTCTTCTTAAAATGCTGTTTGTTCATCATTCGGATATCCAAACATGGGACAATGACGATTTAGTTTATGAACTGTGAGGAAGTATATGTTGAGACTATCACTTGGCATTGATTTCAACCTCATCTCCATTCAAGACTTCATTTCAAAAACCTCCGGCGGAGTTTTCACATATCAAAGGATGAAGTTTTTGTGACAGCTATTCGATCATTCGTGTCCCATTCGCAACTAGCTCTAGCCCTTTACTTACGTGGCTTATTACCATAGTTGAAGAGACGAGATCACACTTGATTAGGGCAAGAATAGTAACCACCTAAGGAAAATTTTATCAATATAAGACTTTCACAGTGTAAATACAAAAATAGCGTACGCCATCTCAAATTAGCGAACAAATGCAACGTTTTTTTATTTTTTTCTGGCCCTCTATAGTTAAAGTCCAAGTTTTGTAAAATCAATTCAATTTTAATCGTTGATACATGTAATATAGTGTCCAATGGATAAGATGATGTGTCAAGGACAAAAAAAACAAACTTTATCCACTTGCTGGGGTCCCCATTTTAGAAGAAAATCTCACAAAAGTAGGCAACTTTTATTTTTTCCTTTCACCGGACTCTGATATTTGGTAAGAAAAAGAAATTCCCATGATCCATTAGATGATAGGTCAAGCATATTATTATTTTATGGAAAGGATAATTTTCCTCTTTTTGTACCTTTCTCCGAGTATATCAAGGCGGTTCATCTCAAGCTCTCAAAACTCGTTGAGAGACAGATAGGGAGTTCTGACCAAAAATAAAAGACAGAGAGGGAGGGGGAGAGAGGCTATGGAGGTAACATCGTCCAAAAGAATGGGATCGACAATGTTCGTAGCGGCTCTACTATTGTGGTCGGCCATCGGTGCTAAAGCAGACGACTCTGCAAAATGCATATCATTGTGTACATTGTTGTGCGCCTCGGACCCCGTTCCATTTGGATGCAGTCAGATGTGCCTCAAGGGTTGCCTTGGACAGCCCTCTTCATCTGTGGCATCAGGGCTCTGTAATGTCGGATGTTTCTTGTCTAACTGCTTGGACCGCCATCCTGGTAATAATCTTTGCATCAAGATCTAAGATCGATTATAACTTCTTGTCATATCCATAAAATCAAGAGTCATTGTATAATCTTATTTTTTATCAACGTTTCATTGTTATGTTGTAATGATGGCTGCGCATTAAATTATTTCATTTCCTTGGACTTCAATGTATGCTCTTGTTATAAATGACTTTTTTAATTTTTTTTTTTCATATTTGAACTCATGTAGATACCCAGAAAGTTGAAGTGGACATGAAGAAGTTTAGAGCTTGTATGGACTCACATTCTCCGGGCTGCCAGAAGACCTGCTCGTTGCATTAAAGTCTGGAATTTATTTTTTCATAATTAAACAAAGGCAGTGGAGTTATGTTATACTGACACGGTTTCATTTCCACAAGTAATAAATAATGCCTTTTCAATTATCTACTTGATCATAAGTGAAGTATATTTCTATGAAATTCAATTGTGATAAAATGAGTTTTATCTCTACTATCTGGATTTAGATTGTGAGATTTAAATACAAAGTCCAAGCGGACTATGACTACGAATTATCTAACACAACGGAAACCGTAGCTTTAGTAATTCCAGCTTGGACTTGCTTTATAGATGAGCTCCTCCATATTCGCAACACCAAGTTACTGCAATTCAGTTTACCGGAGCCGTTCAGCCTTTTAACCCCTTCAAAGAGGTAACCTTGACGTGCAGGGTAAAAGTAGAGAGAAAAAGAAAGATGGAGCAATAAGTGTAAGAGGGACGAAATCCTCAGGAATCGGTCATGGATTAAGCTTAAAATTTGGAGAAATGACAAGCTTTTTGCCCAGAAATTTCAGAATTTGAAAGAGAATTAGAAGAAATCTGGAGAGATTATTCTTGAAGCCGCTACGAAGAAGACTGAAAATGAGAGCAGCAAAAGAAGTTGGGAATATTTTTTAAATGGACGGGTTTCTCTTTCTTTATTTCCTTCGAGTCCTCGAAACGAACAGAACATGTGGATTTTGTCCCTTAAATTCTATTGTACCTCAGTTTAATGCAACTTTTGTATATTATTCACAAAACGCATCCTAATATATAGACATGTCGCGAAACTACCTCGAAATCACTAATCGATTTATTGAAACAAAGGTCGAGCTCCGAGTTTCTTATTCAATTCTAAACAGTCACCAGAATAATGTTTGCATGTGCACGGTGGCTCTACACCAAACTTTACCTTTAGGCAACTTAATGGCACTCCTATTCAAATTTGATTATCTTTTCTTAATCCAAATTGCACCGTCGATTTCAGACTTACCTCACAAGTCAGACTTTGATGCTCTCACACTCAAGACCCTTTTCTGTAAACAGGGGTGCACCATAAAAAACAATACCATCAATCGATAAACGGCATTTCATAAAGTTAAAAGGGCCATGAGGGTTTCATGAAATGCGGCAACATCACTGTTATTCCAGCAGGCTAGGCTAGGGCAGAAGTCGACCCCCTCATGGAGTGAACTTGGAAAGTTTGAAGCTTCCTGATTTTCCAATTTCCCTCCAGCTCAAATCAGCTTTAAGGAAATTCTTTTCTCCCGTGGCCTTGAATATCAATCCTCTATACTTAAACATTTCTCCATACTAATTGTAACTATCTGTACCAGAAAAACAAGCTTGAACGTCTCAGTAACTTCTGACTTTCTCATGTAGATAGTAATTTCTAATACTCATGCAACCCATAAGTTTATATATGAAAACGTAACTACTCATACACCTGTATTTACCAATATTCATACTTAACTAGTAATTCTTTTATATTAATATAGTAACTTTCAATGAAGTAATAGCTAGTATTTATAATTCCATCAAGTTCATCTAAAATCACCCCGTTACACTTGGGCACGACCGATGCAAGAATAAAAAGTGCCATTTTGCATGCACGTATAGACTAATTGGCTCCCCCTTCTTATTCTAGTCATGTCCAGTTTAGTGCCAATGCAATAACGTCGTGCAACAACGGAAAGGAGTACATATAATCTGAGGAAGCAGCGAAAACCCAGGGTCGTCCCACAGACTGTCCACAAATTCGCTTTCCAGTGATAAACAAAATTTAACCTTGTGTCATGAGTGTGTAAGAAAGCGAGATGTCGATTTGACATGAGGCGTATATGGTACCTGGGCTCCGGGAGGGAGAGATGTAAGGAAAATTACCAACTTGACCCTTAGTTTCAACAAAATGGAACGGCAGTAACGCAGCTCACTCTTTCAGAAATATCAGAACTACTGGCCTTTCTGACAAGAGAAACAATTGCATTCGCTATATATAACATATAGGAGGTTCTTCTACATTGAAATAATTTGTCCAGCCACATCACAAACACAGTAACAAACTCGCCATCTTTGTACAACTACCACAAAATTACTTTTCCATCGCCTTTCTACAGCAGAGGGACACCTTTCATCCCAAGGTTCTTCAATAGGATGCTTTTCAAGGATTGTTCTGTAAAAGAGAGAACAACGAGTGAAGTCAATTTCCACCCAGAAGAACTACTAGGCACTTGAATGTGACCTTAAACAAACAAGTGAAAAGGTTAAAAGGATAATCACCAGAGGGTTTGGCCTGTATCGATATCCAAGCATCATCCGCTTCTTATACTGCTCATATATATCATCATCTGGCGTCACCTCTCCCGGTTGATGTGGGCCAACCCCCAAGTTGTTTGTATTCACATCACCTGCCATAATTGGGTTGAAAATCCCACTTCTGGAGCTCCCCAGACCCTCCTTTGTTTTACAAGCCATAGCTTACAATCAGAAAGAATTCTCCATACAGGGTGTTAGATAGAACTAAGCAACCTATTGACCTCGTTATTCAGAAAGGCATTCAGTAGACTCAGACCTATAGACATTCAAAATGTGAATTCAGTGCCAGAATTCACAATTGACCAACAAACTACTGAAACCACAGTAAACAAAAAGCTGACTGTTTAGCAAAACCACAAAGCATACATCAGTAAAACCAAGTCTAAAGTAAGTAAGTTGTTTTAAGTTACGATGAGCATCCAACCAGATATAATGAATGGGTACAAAAAATTCTATGGCATTAAAAAGAACTGACAGTCATGGTAAGAGAGAGAGAAAGAACCTTCTTTCCATCCCATCTTAGACAGAAGTTTGTGGCCAACATTGTCAGCCTGAATTTTAGCCTTCTCAGCAGCCTCTCTAGTTGCTTTCTGTGCAGCTACATCATTACGGTTTGATACGAACTTTTCAAGCTCTTCTAGAGGAATGAAATCACCCATGTGATGACCCCTTTTTGCAGGAGCTATAATAGAAAACATAACATGAGCTGAAAATTAATAAAACCACGCAGAATAGACACTTCAAAGAAAATTACCCAGAGTTAGAAAACATTATGTTATAAGAGACAACACCAACCTTGGAGGGAAGCTGGTGGAGGCATCTCATCTTTTGATTGTTTAGGTTTCTCCTCCTTTCCTCTTAAGCAGCCTTTTTCATGTAAAATTCCATCATTGCTACAAGATCTGCACTTGCCATACATGAGCAACGATCCAATTATTGTAAATGACTATCTAGTTAAGCAAAGTAAAAGTACAAACCGGCAAAAGCAATTACCACAGGACGGATGACTCTGATACTACAAAGCTTGAAAAGAGGCAGAAAAACTTTCATCAATGCAAGGCTTACACTTCCCCAATGACAACATGAGAACAGGATAAATTATATTTTGCACGATTTCCAATTTCTTTTTCTGCGGTAAGGAGAAAGCATAATAATATCACAAAATGTAACCCGGTAGTGTTAACACCTCAAACAATAAAACACAGAACTTTTCAAAATGAGCCTTAATACAGTTTTGTTTTGGTCTTAATCGTAGTTCTAAGAATAAGAAAAGGACATTTCCAAAGTGACACTATATATTTATATGCTCGAAAGGACCAACATCTTCCCAGTTAGAATCAAACTAAATATAACTACCACTTTTCCCAGCTGATGTTGAATCAACCGACGCTCTTGGGTCATCCACATCTTTTTTTTGGTAAAGAATTTTTTTTTTTTTTTGGTCATCCACATCTTCATTCAAAGCAGAGGTTGGAATCTGATAATTTGAGGCATGCTTAAGTGACCGTTCGGGAGGAGGAGCAGACCTAGAAGCTGGAATGCTAGAACTACCTGTGCCAATAAGAAATTGAAGGAGCCACATAAGAAAACAACATAGACTATCGAGGGGACCCCAGAATGATGGAGAAATAGAGAGCTCAACATCAACTATGAAGTATAAGGGCTCATTCATTTGGAATTAAGTTTTGAGTAAAAAGTACATCTTTTGCTTTCCCACCGTAAATTGAAATATTATCTGAATTTAAAAAGATTATTAAAAAACTATATGTTAATCTCAGATTATGAGTAAATACTCTAGCGCAGAAATCATACATATACATGCACGATGTGCTACGTGCACAATATGCAAAGCATCCAAGTTTTGATACTATACAAGATATGTTATTTTGTGATAAACGACCTATGGGAAGAAAATATCCTTTAGCCATACACCATATATGTCATGCCCCGAACCCCGGGTACGTGCACATCCCTCCGCGGTCGACTAAATTGCGACGTTCCCAAGACACATCATCAACCCTTTCTTTTTTAGCACATGCAAAAGTGAAATTTAAACATATACCCAAACAACAACAAACATGAGATAGAAAAGCGGGACAACTAAATTTCACCAATCGCACTTTATATACAAGCCAAGTTAGTGCTACAAGTCTGTACACTAAAGGTCTACCCAAAAAGAGCTACCGGACAACCTATACTCTGGATCCTTTCGACTCTGACTCGGAATCCTCCACGACACCCTCTGGTATCTCCAAACTAAGGACCTGAAAAATTGTAAACCACGACGGGGTGAGAATAAATCTTAGCGAGTCAACACTCTAAACCCCGATTAGGACGAAAATTCACTCAAAGGCATCCTAAACATACACCACTCAGAACTTACCTCGTCTCAACACCTTCCTGCACATTAGTGCATCTCATAGAACATAAGCATACAGTAAATGCATTCAATGACTGGAACACATCACATCACTCATCAAATATTCACAGAGGTCTTGATTATAGGACCAAATCGTTATGACAAGTCCCATTCCATGGCACACGATTTCGTCCCATAATCAGGCACGAATATCCCATATCGGTGGTTCAATCCACACCCGATATTCACTCTCAATATCCAAACTCAATATTCAAACTCAAGGCTCTAGAGGTGGCTCCCACGAAGTTACGTTATCGTGTAGCACTTAGCCCTCGACTATGCATGACAATAATACAAAGCTCTAGAGGTGGCTCCTATTTGAATCAAGTTACCATGTAGCACTTAGCTCTTGATTATAGTAAGCAACGGTACAAGGTTCTAGAGGTGGCTCACATGAGGTTTTGTTATCGTGTAGCACTTAGTCTTTTACCTACTCACAACCCATTCGGTTTTCTCAACACAACACATATCACTCTTCAATAGCCATCCTTTGCCATGACTATAAACCATCATCATAGAACAACCAATCACATCTCATCCCGCACAAGTTCCAAGCATATCAAAGGTTAGCCACATCACCAAATATGCAATTTCTAGCAAGCAAAGCATCGAGAACAATCACAAACTACTACCGGTCCTAACCGGCAAAAATGGTCCACTCACGCATCTCCAAGTTTAAATCCATAAACCTAATCAAAAGAGTTCAGAAAATTCCCAAATTTGAATATGTTGTAAATAACACATAAAAGAACGTTTTTATTGGAGACACCTTGGCCCAGATCCTTCTGGATTAAGAGCAGTAAATCGCTCAAACTGTTACAAAAACTGAGTTCGTGTCTAGAAAGTCTATTTTCCAAAATCAGTTTGGTTCAAGATCCAAAACTTGTCCATTTGATCTGAAATTTGACTATGTTAAACTACAAGATGTAACAAACAACTTTTTTGAAGAAACCCTTTCAAAATTCAAACCCTAAGAGTTGACGAAAATCCATTGAATCCCAAAAGGTCACCAGTTCCCGCAAAAACAGAGATTCTATTTTGTTTTTAACTAAGTTGAAATCATACTCTTTTAAATCCATAAAATCTTGGAAAAAATATGTGTTATAACTGAAGATGTCTAAAACATTTTTTAAGAATGAATCAATCTCAAAATCTTAGCACATTTCGATCCACAAAAATGGCAAACAGCAAGGGTTCAGAAACCAGATCTGAGGAAAATCCATTGAATTGGACTAATCCATCCTCATTAGTGCTAATTTCACCAATTAGATTAACACTAATCCATCTTAAGGTTAATATAACCAAACTAGATTAGCACTAATCCATCTTAAGGCTAATCTCACTTAGTACTAAATAATTAAGCTAATTAACACTAATCTAACCCTTAAGTGTAATTAACAAACTAATTAAGGATTATGGAGTTAACTAACCGGATTAGTGAGTAAACAGGTTCATGGTGACGGCGGCGCAATGACAATGAGTTCCCGTGTCTATGATGGCTCCAAGGGAGGCTCGGAAGAGGCTGAAAAAGCCTTGCAAACCTCACTGCTTGCTGCTGGCTTATGTTCTGTCTTTGCTTGGTTTTGGAGCTGCTGGTGGCTGGACCAAGCTGACGACGACAGGTTGAGGGGCTAAGGTGGAGGAGAGGCAGACGGACGGTGGTTGAGAGGTTGGACACACTCGGATAGTGGGACGGCGTGAGGTGGATGGAGCTGGTCGATGGAGGACAGTGATGGGCGGCCTGGCCTGGGCTCGATGGTTGCTTTGGTGGTTGAGTTTGGGTTGGTTCGGTGCTGGTCTTGGTCAGCGCAGGTTGGTTTTGGTTATGGGGACTTGCAGCAAGGAAATGGAGAAGGAGAGGATGAAGAAGAAGGAAGGAGAAGCAGAAGCTGGACAGAGGGAGAGGGGCTGGTCGAGTATGAGGGGAAGGAGAGGAGACACGGGGCCTTCAAGGTCTTGCTGCTTCCCAATGGCCTTCTAAGATAAATATCCAAGTAATGAGTAGAGACCACAAAGTCTTCAGCCTCCCCAAAGGTCAAGGCAGCAACCAATGGGGAATTTCTCTCTAATACTTCACCAAACAAAGCCAAAATGAAGGCCAAAAATGCCTCTTGCAGCAGCCCTACGAATTTCTTGAATTTCTTCTTCAATTTCACACCAATTGACTTCAATTTAATGGCCCCAAAAAGCCATGGCAGCAGCCCACACAGTTTCCTTCAAGCCTTCACAAAACAACTCGATTTGGTAGCCAAAAATGGCAACCAATGTGCCCATACGAATTTCCAGCCCTTTTCTCTCAATTTCCTCACCAATTAACCAAATTGGCCTCCCAAAAATACCAACTAAGGTACCCAACCAAATTTTCATAATTTTCCTCACAAACCAACTCACTTTGAAGGCCAAAAATCCACTTAAAAATGCCCCTTCGAATTTCCACCATTTTAATTTGTTGAATATGACTTTCTGCCAAAAATCTTGGACTCGACGGAAATTTCCCGAAAGATGAGACGATGTCCTAAAAATGAATCGTGACACGCTCAAACATTCGATTCCCGAAACCGAGCTCAATTTGTGGTTAAAATCAACCGGACGCAATTTTAGTCCAATCCAACCTACCGGGTAGCCTTTAAGGATTTTACCGCGATTATATCCCTTGACAACTTCACCTAATAGATTAGCTAACTCGTGAGTGATCAGCTTAGAAAAAAAGGACCATAGGCGCGTTGATGAAAAGCCCATTTCATTTTATCGAGACGGGGTCGAAATTCAGGATGTCACAATATAAACTATAAAGCCACAAGAAATTATAATTGAATGAAAGCTGCTACTTTCACAATGAAAGTGCTAAAAGGTTGCAGATAGATAATTAGCATTACATTGACCTCATAAGCATGCATATGACAAATTGACTGCAGGCTCCTAGAGAAGATGTGTAATTTGAAACTATTTTATGTGAGTGCTGTCCATATATTGTGCAAACTTCTACTCTTGCCTTAACTCGAAAAACTTGCTGCTCTCCTAGTTGAATACATGATTTGGTATTGTATCAACTTCAATTTGTTTAATAAACTAATACGTTGATCTCCACGTACAAGCAAACTTCAAGAGCAGATGAAGATGTTAATCTCTTTGACATTAGTAATTACACCCAGAGTAACTACGCTAGTCAACTAAAAATAGCATTGATCTAGCATGTATAGATCTCAAAAGCAAGGATCACAGCGAAATTATTGACAAAGGAATGAAATTTTGTGAGATTACAATTAACTATTTTAAAAATTTAAACTATTTGATGAATGTGTGGTTTAATATTTAAATATTCAATTACAAACATGAAAGATTTGGACTCAATACCTCCTCTTCTAATACTAAGTAAAATTTTATGAAATCATTGTCAATTATTCCAAAAGTTTAAACTATTTGATGAATGTGTAATTTAATATTTATATATTCTAAGATATTTATTTTTTCAGTAAATTTTATATGCTTGTTGTGATTCTCTGGGCTATTTATTAATTCTTATGATCATTAGTCGGCATCTAAAAGATAGCAGAAAAATATTGATAAGAATCCCCAGCTCAATCATCATCTTGGTTATCAACCACCTGTTAATCTTACAATTACGCTATTGATGTCGACGATGAAGATGAATTGGCCGAAGCCAAAACGCTACAAAACTCAGTCATTAATCTCTCATCACTCACTCTCTCCACAACAAAATGCCCAAGCTTGCCAACAGCCTCCACCAAGTTATCCCTGCACAAGAACTCGTCCCTATAAAGTCTCTCCATCTCCCTGTCGAAGTCATGCGCGAACACGTGCGCGTCCGCCACGCTGCCTTTCTTGCTACTCGCCAACACAGCTGCAATGAATATCGTTGACATCCTCCCCGACGCCGGCTCGTGTTACCTGCTCGGCCTGTTGATCAGCATCACATCCCAACTCAATTCCTACGCGTGGCTGCGCAAGCTATTCAACTCGAGCTTGCATTCCGAGAAGAGCAAATTCTGCATCCGCCCGCACTCGCCGCAAAACTCGCCTCCCACTGAGTCTAGCAGCCTCTCCATTTTGCTGACCCTCGTCTCGTGCTGGACGTTGTAGGCCTCGACTGCCGCGTGTTGCTGCTAAAATCTCGCTCGTCGAGAAAGACGGCGAGCCTCTGTCAACATTGTCAGGATCGACCCAGCCTCTGTCAATACTGTCAGGCTTGCCTAGCTACCGACCCAGCCCTCGTCATAATGCCATTGCCACATCCCCATTGGTTCTTCATTTCTTTTTGTATATGTATTGTGCGGGTATGGTATGCAGCAAAAGGGCTATCATTGGTACAATCCTTCTACCAAAAAAACTTATGTTACTATGAATGCAACCTTCATAGAGTCCGAATTCTTTCTTTCCATATCCAAATCCCACAAAAATACAAAGCACCACACAAGGATCAAGTTTAGTATGCTGATTTTTGTGGATATGTACCAAAGGCAACACCTCCAACAAATCTAGGGGAAATTGTCAAGACTGAAGACAAAGAAACATGTGCTGACAGAGCCTGTAGAGGAGTCTGAAATGCCAATGCTGCGCGGGCCTAAGGCTAATGGCTGGAGCTAAGTTTAGATTGAATCTGGGCTCTCCCAAACCCACTAATTCACAATGTATGATTTGAGTTTTTAACATGCAATTCATTTTCATTTAGGAGCTATATTCTTAAATCAATTTATGATAGGTCGATTGTAAATCCAAATAAAATATTGAGAAAAATATTTTACTCTTGCACCACTAAAAGAATTAGGATCAAGGACTTAATTACCCTAGTTAATCTACTATCATCCCTTCAAATACCTAATCTTGCTTAAACCTTAAGATTTCATTTTTATTTTTGGAAAGATCTTTCATGCATAAAATTTAAAAATCCATTCTCCGGCCTTCCCCAAAATTAAGAAATTTTTGAAGGATTTTTCATACATTCCTAAGAAAGATGATCACAATCAATTTTGAGCCTTTTATCTAAAAAATAGAAATTTTTTAGTGTCTTTTTAAAAAAAGTAAAAATAATAATATACTGACCCAGGTGTCGGCCCGGTTCGGATTTGGCCTAACCGACCCGGATCGTGTCCCCATTGACCTAATAGCCCACCGTTTATCTTCTATCTATTTTCTAAATCTCTCTTTTGATTTTTTTTTCTTTTACTTCTTCTTCTAAGCCTTTCAACGTCCCGTTTTACCCCACGCTGGATCCAGAACGCCCCAGCGCTCAAGACGACCGCACGAGGACTCGAAAAATCAAAGCCCAGTCCAAGTTTGCCATCTCCCACCTCTCTAGCCAACCTCTCCTCTCACCCTCGCGACTTTACAGAAGCGTTCATCTCATGCTTCAACACTTCCCCCAAGGACCGAGAGCATCGCCGGATGCAAACGACTGAATGGGACTCAAGCTTTAATCCAAATGATTCAGGCGCTGCACAAGCCACGCCCAACCACCACGCGGCTGTCATTTATGGCCCACAACCGCTACCACCCCTCATCTTCGCCGGCCGAGAACCATCGCCCGCTGAAACATGACGCATGCCGAAAGAGACCGCGAAACGAGAACATACCAAGCAAGGGATAGCGGTGGAAATCTACCAAGACGCATTTGACAAACCACGAACGCCAAAAAATGGACGGAGGACCCATATCACTTCAGTCAGTCATTACATCGAACATGCGGCGGGCGGCGGCTAAGAGGAAGCTTTGAACTTGTCCAAAACACGAACTTAGGCCAAAAACAGCAAGTAATGGACGAGCGAGGTTCAACCTCGGCGCGAGGACAACTCATTTGCGCTCAGTGAAAGGACAGCAAGTCTCGAGCACAATTAAAACCATGAACAGGCATCTAACTCAAGCATTTGACCGAACACTTAACATACGCAAACTGAGGGGTGAAACATAGGGATGACCGAGCCTCTTCTCTGCCGTAGGTCGTCGTCCGCGCGGGGTGTGCAGCAGTAGGAAGAAGAAGGAGATGTCTTATCTTTTTCGAAAACCCTGTTGCATTTTTTTTTCTTTCTTTCTTGCCTTTTCCCCTGCTTTATTTATCTTTTTTACGGTGAAACGAAATTAAACTCAAAATTAACTAAGTGCTAAAAGAAATTTGAACTAGAACCAATATGCCAAAATAATATGTAATTTAAAGCCGGATTTTCATGAAAACTTGCACCACGTTCACTTGAAATTTCAAATTTCAACTTCTTGCGAGAACGAGTTAGTGCACAACAGAAAATAAAGAAAACTAAAGTGACATAATGCTATGAATTAAAGCGAAACTAAATCACACTATGCGAAATCAACAGTGGATGAATACATCTATACTAATTGCCAAAACTAACTATTAATTAAAAATCAAAAAATTATATTTTTCCTACACTGGTACCGATCTGAACTGAATTAAGATTGGTGTGCAAATTGAACTACATCATCCGGATTTTTTTATTATTTTCCATGTTTATGCTTACTGAAACATGAGGCACAATCAACATGAACTAACACAAAAAGCCACGCACGTGCTTGGTTTTACTTCCTTTCTTTTTCTCTTCTTTCTTTTCACACGTGTAGCGAAATTCCCTTTCCGTTGTGCCAACTGGGTAAGCCTGTCGCATATTTCCCTCTTGGTCGAGCCTATGAAAGGGAGCTAGGCTCGTCCCTGCTTCGACCCCGAAATTCAAATGAATTTATGGCTCATTTGTGTGTCAGGTCGATTCAAATTCAATCTCATAACTAGGCTAAATTAAATAAATTCATAGCTGAGCCTCATGTTTTCTTTAGCATGAACGTGTTATTCCTAACAAATGTAGTAAAAGCATATGCAAAAAATATGCAACCTAAAAAATTTAGGTGTCAATAATATATGCTAACAACAGTTTATAAATTCACATAAAATGAAAATCAAATCTATTTAAATAGGTTATTTCATTTATAAATGGTAATTAGCTATATCCATAATTTATATAATGTGGTTCTGTGATTTGGTTTTGTTTTAGAGAATTTGAAAGCAAACCAAATCACAAACAAATAATTACTATATCAATAGAAGTCCTTTTTGGGTCAAGGGGGATAGTACCCAGGTATTGTATCCTACGCCCATTGTCCCCATCTTTCGTATCTTTCAAATGTCCCCATGCATTCATTCTACTACCAGCATTCCGTTGGATGTTGACTAGTCAAAGTTTGGTCAAAATTCTTGTAAATTTTCCTTTTAATTTCTTTTAGAAAAATAAAAATGAAAGAATGATGACGTCGGCCCCCCGCCGCCACCGCCGGTCTCCACATGTCGCTTCCAGCGTCAACCCGCTGATGGAACAGCGACAACCTGCACGCGAGCCCAAGCCACGCCCGGCCAGTCGCACATCTGCCCAGCGCACCTGGGCCGCATGTCCTAGTGCATGACTGGGCGGAAAATGGTGCAAGGTCGCATGTGGGTCAAAGTTGTCACTAGATCCATCTCGTGTAAAGCTGGGATTTTGAAGCCCAGTTCTGCACCTATAATTTTTAGGCCTTTCAACACATTTGCCTTTTGCCATGCAGTCTCCATGACCAGTTTGGCTTAGAAACATGCAGTCCGTAGCCGTTCGAGCTCGAAGCTTGCAATTTGTCATGGCTAGATCTACTTCAAAGCTCGCAACCATGACCACACAAACTCGTGCTTGAAACTTACATTCGTCATGGCTTCTCAAGCTCAAAGCTCATGCCTAGAGTTGAGGTTGAGCGGCCATGGGTGTGAAATCTAAAGATTGTAGATCTCAAGCTTGCAGCCATAGCTGCTCGAGCATTTGAGCTTCGGCCATGGCTAGTGGAAGAATGGTCGTGAGTGGGTACAAAGGAATTGCATTGTTAGGGTTTAAATATTTTGAAGAAAGGAAGAATTACAGGTCAAAGATAGAGTCAACATTTAAATGTAAAGAAAAAAAAATCAACAAATATTTAACGACCTTTACGCCACATCAACAAAAATTCACAACGGCCCCAAAATATTTAGCAACATTTGAACCTATTTGAGATTTTAGCTTCAAAACCATTTGAGTCTCAAAAGCCCAAAAGTGAAAAAGTACCTAATTCCAATATTAAACCAAACAAAAATGCACAACAGGCCCAAAATCTGCTTGGAATCGTAAAAATGTAGATGAAAAATAAAATAGGAGGCCCAAGGAATGCTACGGCGTCTCCGGTAAATAGTCCTGGGATGGTTTGAGTTCTTCCGTTCGATTATCTTCTTTGATAAAGTTTTTTTTTTTTTTTTTTCAAATGATTTATTCAATTTAATTAATCTATTCGCTCATTTCAATTTTTAACAAGAAATTCGAGGTGCCATGTTAAACTCGACCAAAAAAGAATTAAAACTAGGATGTATAGATCTCCAAAGCAAGCTTGCATTGAAATTAAGGACAAAAGATTATTATGTCTATTTATTAATTCTTATGATCAGTATTGGGCATCTACAAAACTCAGCTCAATCATCATCTTCGTCTTCAACACCCTGTGAATTCCTCAATTATCCCTTAATTACGCCATTGATGTTGAAGACGAAGATGAATTGGCCGAAGCCAAAACCCTACAAAACTCAGTCATCGATCTCCCATCGCTCGCTCTCTCCACAACAAAATGCCCAAGCTTCCCAACAACCTCCACCAAGTTGTCCCTGCACAAGAACTCGTCGCTGTAAACTCTCTCCACCTCCCTGTCGAAGTCACGCACGAATACGTGCGTCTCCGCAGAGCCGCCCTTCTTGCTCCTTGCCAGCACCGCCGCCGTGAATATCGCCGACATCCTCCCCGGCGCCGCCTCGTGATACCCACTCGGCCCCTGGATCAGTATCACGTCCCAACTCAATTCGTACACGTGGTTGGGCAAGCTGGTCAACGCGAGCTTGCATTCCGAGAAGAGCAGGCTCTGCACTGGCCGGCACTCGTTGCGGAACTCGCCTCTGGCCGACTCAAGCAGCCTTTTCATTTCGCCGACCCTTGTCTCGTACTGCACGTCATAGGCCTCGATTCCCGGGTGTCGCTGCTCGAACCTTGAGACAAGGTTCTCGTTCTCTTCGAGAAAGACGGTGCGGCCGTCGAAGTTGAGGGCTTTGTACAAGAGGGCCTCGTGGGTGAGGCCGAAAACGAGGAGATTGCAGTGGGAGGCAACAGCGGCACAGCGGGCAACTGCGGTGGTTATGGTGGCGAGCTCAGAGGACGTCATGTGGGTTGGGTTGGTAGAGGCGGCGTAGTGGAGGAGGGCATCGTATATAGACAGTGGAAGCTTGAATGAAGAGGCAGTGGAGCCCGTGGCAGTGGTTGTGGTGGTGGGGGTGGTTGTGGCGGCGGCGGTGGTGGCGGTGGTGGTGGTGGTGGTGATTATGGATAGAGTGAAGGCGGTGGTGCAGAAGGCGATGATGAAGATGAGCCACAAGCGATTGGCGTTTGAAGATGATTGCTTTTGGATTGTGGAATGGAGGAGTATTAGCTTTGTGCTTTTCATCTCTTAAAATCTCTCTGTCTCTCTGTCTCTCTGTCTCTCTAAGGAACTTGTTCATTTCATTTCACATAGTCAGAGAAGGGTCTTAAGAGAAAAAGATTCTAATAATAATTAATGGAAGAACTGCAGCGAACATTGTGCATTAGTGTGAAAAGACTATGTGGGAATCATTGAGATGAAGGAATTCTTGCCCAAAGAAAAACAAGACACGGAAAAAAATAGATAAAATCGTACTTTCCAAAAAAAAAAACCAGATTCTGATACAAATTAAAAGAAGCCTACCTTCCCTATTAACCTCTTATCGATGGGCACTACTTTGTCTCATATGAAAGTTTAGTTTAAGAAAAAGACCACAAAAAATCTTAAACTTTGCCCAAAGTAACAAATTCACCCCAAACTTTTTTTTTTAATATGAAAAACCCCAACTTTACAAACTGTGCCACATTTACCCAATTAAGGGCATTTTCATCTTATTCTTTCTATTTTTCCTTATTCTTTCTTTTCTTTTTTCTATTCTCTTCCCTCCGCCAGCCATGGGGGAGCGGAGGAGAGTTGCCCTTGCCCTTGCCGCATCGGGCGAGGGCAACCCTCGGCTGGGTCAAGCGAGGGCGGCCCTCGCCAACGTCGGGCGAGGGGTGCCCTTGCCAAATCTGGCGAGGGAGGCCCTCGCCCGACGCTTGTGAGGGAGGCCCTTGCCCGACGTTGGCGAGGGCCGCCCTCACCCAACGCCGGCTTCCCTTTGCCGACTTCGCCATGGTTGGCGAAGGGAAGAAAGAAGAAAAAAATTAAAAAAAAAAAATTAAAAGTAAAAAGACCAAAATGCCCTATAATTTAAGGTAAATGTATCACACAAATAAAAATTCAGGGTTTTTTGTGTTATAAAAAAAAAAAAAATTGGTAAATGTGTCATGATTAGCAAACTACGATAGCATTGCGCTTACGCTTTCTCCTAAAACCCCTACTCAACCACCAAGAGCATTTTCATATCACAAAAAAAAAAGGGGGGGGTAAATTTGTCACTTTAAGCAAAGTTTAGGGTTTTTGATGGTTTTTTCCTTTAGTTTATAACATTAAGGAAAAGTTTCAAATAATGACTTAAAATGGATATTATTTCAAATAAAATAAGGACATTAAATGTCATCATTTTCTTAAATAATGAACAAAAGTGAAATTCATTTCAAATAAAAACCCGAAATGGTCATATCAATCTCAAAAAATGACCTAACCCCATCGACTGAATGGCATTTTCATCCTTTACCCTTTTAAAATTTTCCTTTTTGTTTTTTTTCCCCTTTTCTTTTCTTGTTCTTTTCTCTTTTTTCCTCTTCCCTCCGCCGACCACGACAAAGGTTCTTGGAATCAAGTGAGGGCCGCCCTCACCACATCGATCGAGGGTCTTATTCCTTTGAATTAATGGATATTCACTAGATTTTAGGGTTTCTAGATTAATACATATGCATTTCGTTCTTTTGCAAAACATCTTATTCCTTCGAAGTAATGAATGAATTACAAGAGATCTTTCATCTTTTCTTTTATTTGGAATTTGCGCTTGTGAGTGTGTTTGTATCTATACGCATATTTGCGATTTGAGTTATCCGTGTTTCTATTGTTTCTACCGTGTAAAATCATTTGTTTCGAAAGCATTTTTCATGGAGAAACAGAGGAACCACATCATATTGTTTGGTTGCCAAAAATAACTGGTCTTTTGAAGTCAGGCGATCATCCTGATTAAAGAGTAAGAGATGGAGAAAGGAAGTGCGGCATTGTTGTCATTTGCCTTTGCTCGTGCGCACGATTAACTCTATATTGTCATTATATAATTGGGTCGTACGTAGCCTGATTGATTCAATCATGGTGGGATTTGTTGTTGCTTATGAACATCATCATGTCATGTCTTTTGGGGTCTATTGAAGTTGGTGGCAGATAATACAAATCTTCTCCTAGCTAAAGAACAAGATGATAGTAGTCTCCAAATTTTCCTAGGTGCTTAAGGTTGGTCATCACTACTGGTGTCATCATAGGTGTGATCCTATCGTGCCGCACCTAGCTCAACCTCTCTCTCTCTCTCTCTCTAACTTCCAATGGAGGTTGGGGCTAGGTCCATGACCTCCATTGATGGAGGTGCTCAACTTCATGTCTAGGTCGCATGATCTGGCCTCTTGTCGATGGGCAACACTTTGCCTCCTACACATGAGTTTAGTTTATAACATTAAAGAAAATAACTCGGATGTGATTGATGCATGTAGAAGGACCGATTAGCGAACATAATTCTAGGGGCTTTTTCGCGAAAATTAAGAATTTCAAAAGTGTACTTCCTAATAATGGTCCTTTAATCAATGAAAAATATGTTCATTATCAACCAAAATGTTTAGATATAGAACTTTCTTGATAGTGAAAAAAAAAATTGTTAACGAATTATTTTAGGGGAAATAAATAATTGGTCTTTAGAAAAAAAATTGAAATCATTAATTTTTCATAACACAAAGACACCCAAGATAAATGAAAATCATTCCACATGGCTCCCGTGATGCAAAAATATCTAACTAGATAGTACCTAAAAAGTTGAAACGAATCACCTTAAATCCCAACAAATTATCTAAAATACAGAATATATAAGGAAATAAACTTAATTGTAATCACAGAAAATATTAACCAGATTTCAGTATTTTTTAGATTAATATGTACATTTCGACTGAAAAGCATCTTATTCGTTTGAATTAATGAAAGATCTATGAAAGATCTTTCTTATTCTTTCTATTTGGCTGTTCACACATGTGAGCGTGTTTGCATCAATACGCTACGAACCCTTACGAATTAAGTGATACGTTTTTCTATTGTGTCTGCTACATAACATCATTTGTTTCAAAAGCATTTTCAATTTAAAAATGCGGAACTACATCATACCGTTAGGCGATGAAATTATAATTGACTTTTTCAAGTCGAACGATTAATCATGATTTGATCATCATGATGAAAGAGTAAAGAAATGGAGAAAAGTGCGGCATAGCTGTCATTTGCTTTGGCGCACCATAAGCTCTATGATTGATGTACTCGTGGAGGGATTTGCTGTTGGACATGGACATCGTGTCATGTCTTATGGGGGTCTATTGCCGTTGGTGGTAGATAACGCAAAATCGTCATCCCTAGCTAAAGAAAAGGGTTACAGTGGTCTGAAACTTTTTATCAACGTTTAATATAATGTCAAAATATTTCTTATTTAAATTAACCTTTAAATTTTCTAAAATCAACTAAAATATGATTCTTCCGTTAATTGGAGTTCAACATCACGGGCAATCCATTATTGATGTGGATTGGCCAGCTCACTTAAATTTATTTTTATTAAAAGAACTCTTCTTTTTTCTCTTTAACTCTTCTGCCACGTTCATCAACTATCGCTTTCATCGGCCAATCCATAAGGCTGGCCATCACCACCAGCGTCATCCGTGGTGCGGTCTTGCCGTGCCTCACTGCCGTCACTTTCCCTGCCGAACCTTCTTGCCTAGCTTAACCCTCTTTCTCTCTCTATGCATACGTGTGTGCCGTCCAATGGAGGTTGGGACTAGGCATGTCACCTCCTCCATTGTTGAAGGCGCTCGAGTTCATATTTGGGTCGCACGATTTGTCCTCATGTCCAGTCTAAATTGAATTAGCTAGTTAATCATGTCCACGTAGGTGTCCTCGTCAACGTATTAAATGGCTAGTTAATAGTATTAACTATCATATCAGCAATTTTTGTTAGTCTACTTAACGAATGACCATATTGAGTCAAATTCATGAAGTACAAGTACCATTATATTACCAAATATTTTCAGGGCAACATTGATATTTAGGAAAAAATTTAGAGAGTGTGAGATCACTATCAATTATTTTAAAATTTTAAGTTATTAATGAAGGTGTCATTCAATTTTTGAATATTCAAACACTCAAACTCTTACACAAAAACAAAAGAAGAAGATACAAATCATCAATATCGACAATCGGGTATATAAGTGAGAAAGCTTAACTAATAGAAAATGGTCTTTTATGGGAATCATATTCGCAGAGAAAGGACGTGAAGAATGTATGTTTTACCTCTATATTAGATCGTCCAACACAACTGAATGATGTCAAGATGCTATTCTATTAATTCATTTCAATCTTCCTTATGAAAACTAGTAGAAACAGTTCCTTGTAAATTACAAAAACCAATCTTCCATTTTTACCTCAAATACTAATTTCATATCCGCGAATGCCCAAATCTATCTATACTTTGCAACAAGAGATTAAAAACAAAAAACAAAAATTTACAATTTGCACAATCTAAATTCCGCAGTTTGTTAGACTCAAAGATAAAAAAATTTGACCACTTTTGGACAACAAAGCGCAAAATGCATTCTTAAAATAATAGAGGGTGCAGAATAAATCATAATAAAAATTTGATAATAATTTTAGTATTTTCCCTGCATGGTGAAAGATGTAATTGATCCACATAGGAAGCGCAAATGAAAGATTACGGGAAAATTGTTTAATTAGTGTTAAACTTATTATAAAGACATCAATTGAAGTATAAACTTTTCAATTTACAAATTTAATTTCAAACCTTTACTCGAAATTCTAGATTTCTACTCAAAATTGGCCGGGATGATTACATTCGAATTTTGCGTAAATGTTGAAGACTAAATTGATAAAATTGAAAAGTTTTGGATTAAAGTGGCATTCGTTAAAAATATTTAGAACTGATTGGGTAATTATCTCAATGATTAACCGTTGCAATATTTTCCCTTCTCTAATAGTCTGTTTAAATAAGAGAATAAACAATATATAAGAAAACATACATATAAATTAGAAAGAAGTATATATTTGTATGTTACGGAAAAGAGATGTGATATCTTTTGCCCATATGGTTTTCATTAGGTTAGTAGCTTGCTGTTTGTCAATGTCGATCCTCACGTTTGTCCACCAAAAGTCAACGTTCACGTTTGCCCCACTAATTTGGTATTTAGGTTATTCCAAGTTCTATTCTCACGAAAGCGGTGCTTACTCATGTTGTTCTGTTGGAGTCTGAACATGTCTTTAATTATTGCCTTGGCTAAACTTTGTATTATTGATGTAATCAAATCAATGATTGTGCCCTCAAAGTAGTAAAATGACATCAATTTACGTGAGATATTATTATTTACTATTTATTATCGAGAGAAACGTCTTATAGCGATGCCCAAACTTTAGACGATAAATCCCAGAAAATTCCCATTTTCTTTTGGTAGTTGTCATCTTATTATGGAATAAAGCTGTTGAAAATCCAGAAAGTTTGTACGAGGTTGCCTTTGAATTTTTCTTTTTTGCAATTAAATTCTTGAATTATGATCTGTTCGCTCATGGGTGGCTGCCACATGACTCCTCCATGCTATTCTTAAAACATTAAAGAGAACAAAAGTTTAATCTTCTGTCAAAATCTGTTGAAGAAAAGAATGATAGCAAGAAGAAGACGTGGGATGATTTTTGTGTATATTGATTCGTGTTGTAAAGTGATGTACAGATCAATCTTTATATAATACAAGGAGAATAATAAATAAAGAATGATTATATTTCTTAAATCTAAGTGTATCGGATCTAATCCTAAATTGACTAAAATAAATGATCTCTAGATTAGTATCATATCTTCCAACACTCCCCCTCAAGCTGGTGGCTTGTATATGTCCAAGACGCCAAGCTTGTCTAGGAGATATGAATGTTGTCTTTGACTCAAAGGCTTGGTAAATATATCAGCAGGTTGTTCTATGGTTCTGATTCCTCTTGCTTCAATTATTCCTTCTTGGATCTTCTCTCAAGTGAAATGACAGTCGACTTCTATGTGCTTCGTTCTTTCATGTAACACAATATTTGCAGCAAGTTTAAGTGCAGAATCATTGTCACAAAACAGCAAGGTTGGTCCCTTGACTTTCACTCCAAGGTCTAGAAGCAAGCTTCGTAACCAAACTACTTCACAAACAGCCTTCGCCATGGATCGATACTCAACTTCTGCTGATGACAAAGATACGGTAGATTGTTTCTTTGTTTTCCACAAGAGTAAAGATTCCCCAACTTTGATGCAAAAACCAGTGATGGATCTTCTACTCATAGGACAAGTTGCATAATCCGCATCACAGTAAGCTATCATTTCCATGTTGCAATTGCAAGAAAGGAGGATTCCTGGTCCCGGACATTTTTTCAAATACTTCACCACTTTCAAAGAAGCATTCATGTGAGATTGTTTTGGGCTATGCATGAATTGACTGAGTGTCTGAACAGCATAACAAATGTCAAGCCTCGTCATAGTCAAATAGATGAGTTTCCCAACTAGCCTCTGATAACTTGACGGATCCTTGAGCTATAGATCATTTTCTATAGATTGAAGACCCGCATCATAGTTTGCAGTAGTTAATTTGACATTTTGCTCGATAGGAATGGCTGCTGGTTTGCATCCTAATAACCCCGCTTATGATATAATCTCTAGTACATACTTTCATTGACTAAGAGAGATACCTCGTTCCGAATGTGCTATCTCAATTCCAAGAAAGTATTTTGGTGACCCCAAATCTTTAATATGAAAAGCAGTATGGAGATTTTCTTTAAGGGTCTTCACAGCAAGTTCATCATTTTCCATGATAAGTATGTCATCAACGTATATTATTAAGTAGACAGATGACGTACCTTTTGTCCAGGAGACAAGTGCATAATCATGCTTGGATTGCTTGAAACCTACAGTTGTGAGTGCACTGGTGAACTTGGCATACCACCGTCACGAGGCCTGTTTGAGTCCATAAAGGGATTTACGGAGACGACACACCATGGACTTCCCCTGTCTCCATAAACCCGGTGGAAGATCCATATAGATTTCTTTATCTAAATCTCCATGAAGGAATGCATTATGAACATCCATTCGATGTAATGACCAATCACAAAATGCAGCAATGGATAGAAAAGTACGAACTGTAACATCCTTTGCTACTGGAGAGAAAGTCTCGTGATAGTCAAAACCTTCTCTCTAAGTGAAACCTTTGACCACTAATCGAGCCTTATATCGTTCAACAGACCCGTCTGCTCTATATTTGATCTTGTATACCCACTTACATCCAATCGACTTGCGATGTGGTGGTAATGATACAATATCCCATGTATGATTGTCCATCAAGGCATGCAATTCTTTTTCCATGGCTTCTTGCCAACATGGGTCTTTGATAGCCTCATTATAATGAGATGGTTCTTGTTCCTCAGATACTTTACTAATGCAGCACATATGCTCGAGTGATAATCTATGGAAAGATACATATGTGGAGATGGGATAATGTGTACCTGATGAATTTGAAGTTGCGCAAACATAATCTTTTGTCCATGTAGGTGGATGGGTAATGCGCCCAGATTGTCTAGGCATCTGAGGCTCTGAAGTTGAAGATATCTCCTCATTGTGTGGCATTTCTTCATTATTGATAGGCTCTGGAGATGTCACATCAACTCTTTCTGTATTTCTCATAGAAGAATGCATGTTGGGTTCATCCATGGAATTTTCATCAGAGACTGAGGATGATGCTTCTTGCACATTTGGCAGAATGTATGTTTGGCTAGGAAGTGGATCTAATGTAAAACGAGTAGAGTCAGTAGCCTTATCGGAATTTTCAGAAGATTCCGACTTATCTCGGAAAGGAAATATTTCCTTGTGAAAGATGACATCCTTGCTTATAAAAAATTCTCCAGTGGACGGTTTGAAAACTCTATATCCCTTTTGTAGGGTTGGATATCCCATAAATATGCACTGACGGGCTTGGGGACTCATCTTGTCTCGAGATCCTACCGTGGTCACATAGCATAGACAGCCAAAAACTCTTAAGTGATGAATTTCCAGTTTCCTTCCATAAAGCATTTCAAACGGAGTCTTGCCATTAAGGACACGACTTAGCATACGATTAATCAAATAAGTAGCCGTGACTACACAATCCCCCTAAAAATTATCAGGAATAGATGCTTGAAATTTTAGAGCACGCGATACCTCTAATAAATGACAGTGCTTATGCTCAACAATGCCATTTTGTTGCTGGGTATAGATACATGAGCTTTCATGCAGAATTCCATTTGAGGAGAAGAAAATTTCACATTCATTGCTGAAGAACTCCCTTCCATTATCAGTGCGGATGCGCTGAATAGACTTCCCAAATTGATTTTTGTACAAAGAAAAGAAAGTCTACATATAATGGAAAACTTGGCCTTTTGACTGCATCAGAAAAACCCATGTGGCTCTTGAAAAATCATCCACAATTGTGAGAAAAAATCGAGGACCATCATGATGTTGTGTGTGGTAAGGGCCCTAAATATCAGCATGGATTAGAGAAAAAAGACTCTTTGCACGAGAAACACTATTTGGAAAAGGTGCACGAGTTTGTTTTGCTAGAGGGCAAATGGGGCAATGAGAATAAGGAAAAGAAGCACTATGACCCAATCTTTGATGATTAAGGGAATTTTTATCATTGGTAGCATAATTACACAATGACATATTATTCAATTCAACATATGATAAATTGGAAATGTTGGGAAACTTGATCCAAAAATGTAGCCCTTGAGAGATACTACCCAAGCCCATTGGTCTGTCAGTCGAAAGGGCTTGAAATATACATTTATCATAATCAAATAGGACTTGGCATAAATTCTCTTCACAGACTCGAGAAACTGATATTAGATTGAAATTGAAATCAGGAATGTATAATACGTTCTTGAGTGTTATGAGTGGGCTAAGGTTCATTGTGCCAATCATCATGACCATTGTGGAATTACCATTAGGAAGCTATACTTAAGCTGGTGTGGATAATTTCTGGATTTTTGAGAAATTTTTTTTTTATCACAAGCAATGTGATCACTAGCTCTTGAATCAATTATCCATTTATCATTGGAAATTAAATTCATCAAGCAATATGAAGTACCTGTGAAGCTCCCAGTCTTGTCAGACGTATCCAGTTTTTTGAAAGCCCTCATAAGTTCTTGATACTGCTCTTGGCTAATTGGCTTATTAGAATTATCAGCATGTTGACCTGTAACCTAAAAAGCAGTTGAGAAATCCTTTTTTTCCTTTTTCTCTAGGCTTGCCATGGAGTTTCCAACAATTATCGATTGTATGGTGCGGATGCTTGCAGTAATCACAATATAATTTACCTTTGCCTTTGAAATTTCCCTTTGATGTTGCGGCATAGGTCGGTCAGATTGGTGTTTTTAAATAAGGATTCATCGCTGCTTCGTAGGAGCTGTCGGATGTGAAGAAATTCTGCGGGCCGTCAGATTCGGTAATATGCGAGATCACGCGTGGACCGTCCGATGTTGCTGAGGAGAAGCCTCAGTAGCCATCAGATCTGATTAGTGGGTGCGGCGTTCGTGAACCGTCGGATTGTTTGGAGGGATCGTGGCCGTCCAATCCTCTCTTTAGGTTACGATGATCTTCGCCGCTTCTAGAGAACCCTAAAATCTGTCCGGTCGCTCGGTCTCCTTGCCCCCTTTTCGCTGCTCCTCTGTGAAGAGCACCTCCATGAATAGCGAGTGCAACGTCGTCTTTATGGGTCTAAGGCATAGCAAGACGCTGGCTCTCCTCCTGTATGGCAAGCTGGTAGATCTGAGCAAGTGTCAGCGTCGGATCCATGGTAAGTATCTGCGTCCAAAACGAGAGGTAAGATTCATTTAGGGTGAGAAGAAATCTCATGATTTTCTCTCGTTCTCGGATGGTCCGGTACTATTGTAGGGTTGATTCCGGTCCTTCTAGTTTCTCTTCCACCGCTTCCAACTCATTCCATAATGCTGAAATTTTGTTGTAAATACTGGCTACGCTTATATTTCCCTGTTTCAAATCTGAAAGTTGTTGGGTTAGCAAAAAAACTCGAACTCGATCCAATTTCCCGTACATTTCTTTTATATTTTCCCACATTTGTTTTGGGTCTTCCGTTGGCAGTAATCTGGCCGCGACTTCGAAGGTAACACAATTTCCAATCCATGTTCGGACTAACTGGTTGCACTTCCACCATAGTTGTGCCTGTCGCTTGTCGGATGGAATCTGAACGGTTCCATCGATAAATCCGTCATTTTCTTTTGTTACCAACGCTCGCCGGAATTCCCACGACCAGCTTGAGTAATTATTGGCGCCGCTCAGTTGCTAGGCAATGAGCCATAGTTCTGGTCCGTCGACCGTTGTGGTGTAAAGCGGGTTGCCGGGTTCTGATCGTCCGTTGGCGGCGACAATTGGATATGGAAAATAACCGGGTTGGGGAACTGGGTAGGGATTCAATCCTAAACCCGGATTACCCGATTCGGGCACACAATTTGCATAAAATAAACCCGGCCCGGTGGATGAGCTTGCCCCAGGCGTTGTTGGTGAGCCTCCATCAGGTTAGACTTGTTCTTCGTGGGTTACCTACGATGGCCCGTAGAACCATGGGCCGAGTGCCATTTAGACAAGTAGACACTGGATGGACTGGCTTGTAATGGGTTGTCCCTGGTTGGGCTGGGCCTGAATCCTTGGCACCTGGGTTAGATCTGAGACATTAGTCTCTTGCTACATCGTTGATTCTTCTGGGATCCCTTCTTCCGACACCAACGAATGTTCTTTAGGCATGGTGTCGGTAAGTACAGGAGGTAAGGAGAAACGAAGTCGTTTATTTTTCAAAGAAAGTTCAAATACCGATTCCTACACCGAAGTGCTAACTTTGTTTTGCAGGTTAGGGTTTCTGCAGCAACAAAGTGGTAATCTATCCGGTAGGCAATCAGGAAAGAAGTTTGCAAAAGCTAGGTAAAGAGCGTCTGCTTTGATACCATGTCAAAATATATTGAAGAAAAGAATGATAGCAAGAAGAAGATGTGGGAAGATTTTTGTGTATATTGATTCGTGTTGTAAAGTGATGTACATATCAATCTTTATATAATACAAGGAGAATAATAAATAAAGAATGATTATATTTCTTAAATCTAAGTGTATCAGATCTAATCCTAAATTGACTAAAATAAATGATCTCCAGATTAGTATCATATCTTCCAACATCTTCTTTTTGAAAGAAATTTAGAGCGACCACGCTACTGCGGGCTCGAGCCCACAAGCAACTACCAATTGTGTTCCAGTTTGATCAATGAAGTGAGGACAGAGGTTGGAATCTTTTCCAATAGAAGCTCCCTCAATCGGCTTTGCCTTTCGAAGCGGCGACAGCAGCAGTAGCATCTGGGCAAGGTGGTGATAGCTCAAATTGGGAGACTCTCCTTCAACCTCTGATGGCTTTATCGATGATGCTGCATCGACTTCCCGGACCGAATTAGACGAGCTCGAAATAATTTATGCCAAGCCCAGAGGACTTGTTTAGGCTTGATGTAATCGGGTCGGGGCTACTTTTCATTGAAAAGCAACAACTCGCGACCTTTGACGAATTTTGATTTGTAGAGAAATCGGATAGGGCCAAATCTACCAGATTGGTAAACTTTGAGAGATTTGGGATTATGACTACATTTGGTTCAGCATTTACAAGGGGCTTTGAGCCAAACACAAATCCTGAAAGCCCAAAGCTACTTGGGAAATGCGATTATGTTTGGTAAATTTTTTTTATAAATGGACTTTGAGTTGAATGTGTGTTTGGTAAAAAAAAACTTTCGCAATGGGCTTTGATGAATATAATATATGTATATATATCTCCTTTTTTTTTTTTTTGAAAATTGAACAAAACCCTTCGCCGGACCAGCGAAGGGCTATGGCTGCTGACGAGCTAGATCTGGCGCCACGGGACCACTACCCACAGCTCACCAGCCACCGCCCCGACTCGCGGCCGGTGGGCTGTGGGTGGCAATCCTACGGGGACGATCTACGATTGTGCAACGGTCATGCGACGGTTGTGTGACATTCGTGCGACAATCGTGCAGCATTTGTGCGACGGTCGTGCGGTGGTCGTGTGGCGATGGGTGGCGGTCCGTGAGTAAGAAAAAAAAGAAATAAATAAAAAAATTTATAAATTTTTACCAAATGCATTTCTATTCTTTTTTTATTCCTAGAATATAAATTTTGTATAATTACCAAACACCTTATTTTACTCAGAAATTGATCCTGAAGTAGAAATAGAAAAAAATAATTTTTGAAAAAAAATAGTTCCTCGAAATAGAAATCCTTCGCAATGGGCTTTGATGGGTATAATATATGTATATATATATCTTCTTTGAAAATTGAACAAATGCAGCCCGCCGGATTGAACATGTAAACAGACTAAACTCATTGGAAGCTCAGGCAACTCTGTAATCTCATCACACCTCGTTAAGTCAAGTGTTAAAAGGCAAGAAAGCATGCTAATTGTTCTCGATAGATTTTGGTAGAACATAAATCTAGGACTCTTACAGAGGAAATATGTCCTATCTCATTAGGAATATCGCCTTCCAACTCCTTGCGACAACCAAGATAAAGCTCCTCTAGTTTCTCCAACTTTCCAATGCCTTTGGGTAACTTCCATTGACTTAAATTTGAGCTAAGCCAACCATTAGTTGACAAATTCATAGTGCACAATGATTTTAATTCTCCAATGAAGTATGGAAGTTTTTTAATCTCATTGCTTGCCAGATGAAAATGGCGTAGTTTTACTAACCCTTCAATTGCACCGGGAATTTAAGTGATTCCTGAGAATTGTAGGAAGAGATCGGACAAACACTATAGCTTTTTGATGGACTCCGGTAGGCTTCCAATTCGAGTAATTGAAAGGTCCAGCTTCTTTAATGATGCTAAGTCGCCGATAGAGGTGGGGAGTATGCTCACACCGTAGCAGCCACGCAAAGAGAAGCGCTCAAGCTTCACTAGCCCTCCAATTTCATCAAGCACATGCTCAATGAGCTTACAATCGGTGATATTCAGTTCACGCAAGTGCGTTAACTTTCCAATGGAGCTGTCTATTTCCTTCAACCTCTCACAATTATCAAAAGTCAACCTCTCTAAAGTTGAGTATCTAGACAAGTCTAGCATTCTTGTAATGCAATGACATTTTACAAGAGAGAGACTTTTAAGATTGGCTTTCATCTACAAAAAGGAAGTTTGACTTCAGTGATACCGACATCCCAATAGACTGAATCTCAATCATATTAGGGCAACAGCGTACATACAGTGTCCATAAGCTTTATGGTATGGATAAGCACCGAAGTTCACAACTGAGCAAAGATAAGTGCTACAATTGTGAAAGTCCCCCGAGTTGAATTTCTTGCAATCCCGAGCAATTAAGCGTCAAATCTGCCACAACTTTCGAGTTAAATAGTGGCGATCCTGTGGAGCTAAAATTGTGAAGATTTAAAGAAAGTAAGGAAGGCGGTAGCTACTTGAGGGGTTGCAGGTCTAGTCCTCTCAAACGAATATGTTCTAGAAGAGAAAGGAGACCCAACTCTGGAACCGGTGCAGTGAACTTGAGAAAATACAAGCTCAACTCTTTTAGTTTGGATAACCTTCCAATCCACCCCAGGTCACATTTGTGCTTTACATTTGACGAATTTTGATTTGCAGAGAAATCGGATAGGGCCAAATCTACCAGATTGGTAAACTTTGAGAGATTTGGGACTACGGCTGCGTTTGGTTCAGCATTTGCAAAGGACTTTGAGCCCAATGCAAATGCTGAAAACCCAAAGCTACTTGGGGAAATGCGATTATGTTTGGTAATTTTCTTTTGCAAATGGACTTTGAGTCGAATGTACGTTTGGTAAAAAAAAAACTTTCGCAATGGGCTTTGATGAGTATAATGTATGTATATATATCTCCTCCTTCTTCTTTTTTTGAAAATTGAACAAAACGCTTCGCCGGACCGGCGAAGGGCTACGGTTGCCGGCGAGCTAGATCTGGTGCCACAGGACCACCGCCCACTGCCCACCGCACCCACCCACGGCCGGTGGGTTGTGGGCGGCAATCCTGCGGCGGCGATCTATGATCGTGCAGCGGTCGTGCGACATTCGTGCGGCGGTTGTGCGATGGTCATGCGGCAGTCGTGCGGCATTCGTGCGACGGTTGTGCGGCGGTCATGCGGCAACGAGCGCCGGTTCGTGAGTAAGAAGAAAATAAATAAATAAATAAAATTATAAATTTTTACTAAACGCATTTCTATTCTTTTTTTATTCCTAAAATATAAATTTTGTATAATTACTAAACACCTTATTTTACTCAAAAATTGATCCCAAAGTAGAAATAGAAAAAAAAAAACAACTTTTGAAAAGAAATAGTTCCTCGAAATAGAAACCCTTCGCAATGGGCTTTGATGGGTATAGTATAGTATATATCTTCTTCTTCTTCTTTTTTGAAAATTGAACAAATATAGTGCGCCAGATTGAACATGTAAATAGACTAAACTCGTTGGAAGCTCAGGCAACTCTGTAATCTCATCACACCTCATTAAGTCAAGTGTTAAGAGGCAAGAAAGCATGTTAATTGTTCTCGGAACTCGACAGATTTTGGTAGAACATAAATCTAGGACTCTTAGAGAGGAAAGATGTCCTATCTCATCAAGAATATCGCCTTCCAACTCCTTGCGACAACCAAGATAAAGCTCCTCTAGTTTCTCCAACTTTCCAATGGCTTTGGGTAACTTCCATTGACTTGAATTTGAGCTAAGCCAACCATTAGTTGACAAATTCATAGTGCACAATGATTTTAATTCTCCAATGAAGTTTGGAAGTTGTTTAATCTCATCGCTTGCCAGATGAAGTTGTCACAGTTTTACTAACCCTTCAATTGCACTGGGAATTTCAGTGATTCTTGAGAATTGTAGGAAGAGATCTGACAAACACTGTAGCTTTCTGATGGACTCCGGTAGGCTTCCAATTCGCTGGTAGATGTTCAGAATCTGTTATATGATAGAACTAACTTCTGAAATAACCTGTAAGTATGCAACAAACTTAAATAAAAAGAGTTAATGAAAGAAAATGTTGCACATGAAATTTATAATGGTTTGGCTTAGATCAAGTTTACATCCATTTTCTCACGCTAATAGCTTTCTAGCCGGATTCTACTATGCAATCAACAAGAGATTACAATTTTGAATGCAAACACTCAGTGGTAGATTATACTATCTCACTAAGTTACTCTTTTGGTATTTATCTCATGATCACAAACGTTTAAGCTCACTAAAGACAAGTGTGTGATTGGAGTTCGCTCAAACTTTGGAATTATAAATTTTACGCTCTGTCTCTTACTTGCTCATCGGTCCTTGATCTCCTTAAATACTCCTCCACTTCCAAACTAGCCGTTGGACAGCATCTAGAGGATCGTCTTCCAATCTACCCATTGAATAGATTTGCAACTAGAAGATTTAGTAGTCGTTGAGTGACAAAAGTAAAATCCCAAATTGATTCTGATCGCCCTGCAGACCTTTGGGAAAATGAAAAAAATGGGGCTTCTGCAGTTGATTGATGTGGCTTGTGCTTAGCTGTTCTTGAATCTAGACAACATTTGCTTTTTGAGTGTGCTTTCCCAAAGACAATCAGGTGCCCCTTTCTAGAACTGATTGGTATGAGGAGGCCTGTTGGAACTTGGGACATGGAATTCGCTTGATTGTTGCAAAATCTGATAAGAGTGATTCGCATGGTAATGTTTTGCCGCAAAAGTTCATATCCTAGCTATGTAAAAGGAGAGGAATGCTTGTTTGTCTACCGTGGACAAAGAATTGTGTGGTAAATGGCATATCAAGATGTAATATTGCTAATCGAGGGCCGAAACAGAACTTAGGGGTGTTCGGATTAACCCAGATCATTTTATGACATACAACCTGTGGCCTTCTTTCTCTAACCAGGTTCCAAGCCTCAATCCAAGTAAAACAACCCGATGCATTTCCAGTGAACATCACTCTGATCATCAGCAATATGACAACGCTAAAGCGCCTACATAACGCTGTCTTGTATTTGCACCAATAGATTTGATCTTGTTGGAGGCAAGACCACTCATCTCTAACTAGTAATAGTAGCTACCAAAGAGTAGGTATATCTAGAGCAGTATAATGAATCACTCTCTGAGAATAAACACCCTCTAGAAATGCCATGAGCATGCCATGATCACACCACAAATAAACCGTCCTGTCCATTGCCAATCACTTGTCAAGTATGTCGCTTAAGAATGGACCTAACTTTTAGCAGCTTCCTCCAAGTATAGGTGAGTTAATTTTAGGAGTAACAGAGCAAATAGAAGTCTGTTTCAGCAAAAAAAGTACCCTGCTTTTAGCAACAACTTGTACCGATTCCTGAGAATGCAAGCTTTATTCCATGTTTCCAGTTTCTTCAAGCCCAAAACACCTTCACATTTTGGAGTGCAAACTTCATCCAAAGACACCTTATTACTCTGCGCTTTCTCAAGATTTCCTTTCTACAAATGAACCTAGTCTTTACTCTCAACCAGCTCGACCATCTTACTTTAGGAAAACAAACTTTTGACTTCCAAAATTTATCAGGCTATAGATTACAGCGTCGATTGACTAAGCCTTCCACCATAGAAAGATGTCTCTCAATTTAACCTGAAGTTTTTTTTCTTCTAAAACAATTCGTCAGCATCTTAGCTTGACAAAAGAGCTCAGTTTTCTGGGAATCGAGCTTCAAAACTTAAAGCTCTTCGAATTCCAGAAACAAGGAAAACATTTCTTGCAAGCTCATCCCGTTTATAGAAAATCATCAGCAAAACTTCTTTCTTTATCTGGAAAACAACTAAGGTCATGTTAAACCTAAGTTTATACTAGTGTTGAAACCCGCACTACGTGTGTGCTTGAGCGCACAATTGATCTCCCTTTCCACATGGTGAAAATACGACATTGAAATGGAGAGACCAGTCTACCTATGTCTTGTTTACTTCGTTTGAAATCCATAAATGGTGGAAGTTGAGATCAACAGAGTAAAGTCTAAGCACATGGCACTAGAACATGTGTGTACTATTGCATTGTTGGACCTTTGATTCTTTCAATATGGTCATTGAACTATTCCTAAAGACTCAATGTAGTTCTTAAATTTTTAATCTGTTCAATCTAATACCTCAACTTTCCAACAAAGTCAAATTAGCCCTTAAGTGCTACTAATAGGATTTCATGATTACATAATTACTCGGATTTTAGAATATCTTTTAATTTCGATCATTTTTTTATATTGACAGCAGATATGCTATCTTTTCATTACATTTTTTTTTTTTTTTTTTTTTGGTTGTCACAACTATTACGATAGTTCAATTTAAGTAAAAGTGGAACCTCATTTAGAGTTGAATCGAATTGATAATTTTGCTGTATTATATTTAGGTAATTTCACTAGGATATCTAGAAACGACATTAGTTAATTTATAGATAAATCGTCCTTATATTGATCCTAATTGTTTAGAGAACACAAAACATTGAAAATTGTATCGACCTTGAAAAATTAGGAACGAGCTATCAACCTTAAAAACTAAGTAACAAGATCTAGATTGACATAACTACGGATATCTACAAATAAATTAACATGGTGCGCACATACCCTCATGAAAACACTCAACTTATGATAGCAGGAACAACAACTTGATAAAACACTTAAAACTTGATTATTATTGAGACCATAAGCTAAAATTTGCTTATATAGACCGGTAAAATTCTGTTGGTCCCAAGGACTCTTGAGTGCTCTGATTTTGGAAATAAGGAAGCCATTTGTCTGTGGGAGTCGCAGGAGCCGGAATCTTCAGTCAACGGAAGAGCGTTTTTGGGTTATGAATAGAACCCACATCTTCGTGCTCACTTAAGTTCATCTTTGATCGATCGACTGGTAAAGTCTTCCCCGAAATTCTGCGTGATTTTCACTCTTAATCATCAGCCGCTGCTTCTGCTCTTCAACTTGGTTTTTCTTTTTTTCTGTTTTAAGTTATTTTGCGTGAATTTTCGTTGAGATTGTGACTGTTTATGCTGATCTGCTGGTCTTTAACCTGAAGTTCTATGGTTAAATTGTTCTCACCCTCTCCTCACCCGATCCCCATGGCTTTGCGAGCTTCAGTCTATAGTCTCTTCTTTCCCAGGTTCCGTCTCATGTTCAACCAACCTTCGATGATGCACGTGCCATTTTCTTTTGTGGAGCGGCATTAGTGGGTAGATTTAGTAAAAGGGCCTTGAAATATTATAATCTATGTTTTCTGTCACATGTAATATCAGTAGCTCGGGAGAATGTCATATTTGGGGCTCTGAGTACGTGCTGTTTAGCAGCCAAATTTTGAAACAGATGATGGTTATTGAAAGATTGAAATGAAAAGATATTTGACAGCAGACAACAACCAAGAAGCTTTCTGCAAAAAAGATACTGGTACGGCAAGTCATGCTTTCTGCAATATCAAATGTTGGTGTTTGATACTAACTCTACGTTCAAGCTTCCTGATTGTAAAAGTAGCTTCGACTGATCAATGGCTTGAAAGGCAATGGTTGAAAGATGATAATCAATCGTATTCCAATTGGTTTCTTTTGTTGCTGAATGCAACAGACAATGGACAAGATCCTGTCCATTCAAGCAATTAAGAATCTCACCTTGACATTAAGGCAGATAGCTACAGAGGTTACACAGCATCCTTAGAAATTACTGAGACTCAGTGATCCGCATGGCAGCACTCTTGGTTTGATAGCAGACAACAACCAAAAAGCTTGAGCGACTCATTTTGTTCTTATAGGTGCACCGTCAATTTAACTTATTTTACAGTAGTCTAAGAATGAAATGGCTGATATACCAAATTGATTTGCAAAATAATCTGACAAACTAAAGCTGAATATTTAACAAATGAACAACATTTAACTACTCGACTAGAGTCACATTTCTAGGAGTCAGTTCTATATTCTCAGCATTGGTCATTTCTCATATAGCCACACAAGGTTTGTATGGTTTTAAGCAAGGGGCACATTGAAGTTACCATTCAATGCACCAGTACACAGGGAAGCAAACCCCACAAATCAGCTTCGAAGAGGGTGTGCATTCATTTAAATATATTCATTCTGGAAGTCATAAAAGCTACAAAAATTCTCCCACAGCATGCATCGATCCACATGATGGTGGATTGAAATGGACACAATTGAGCAAACGAAAGCAGTAAATGTTCCAGGGACCACATCCAAAGGATAAAACCAAGTCGCAACTGTTTTAAGACATTCCTCTGGACCCATCTAAGACGTGAGAGAGTGGGAAGGAATTGTTGATTCCAGATGAGAATTAGGCACAAAACTGAAGCAACAAGGAAGTAAATTGAGATGTACAACTACCTGACCAAGCGCACCTTGCTACAAAGTGGCTCACTTTTCTCTCTTCTTTCAGTTCAAATCAGAAGATCGATACAAAACAGAGAACAGGAACACAGGAATAATCAAGAAGCGAGAAGATATGGTGTTTCTGCTTCAACAGAAAACAAAGCCGCATGTACTTTGTCCAACCAATTGTCCAGTCGGCCACACGGTAATTTGAACTGTGGAATCCCAAAAACTGTGGGTTGCACCCATGAAACGCATAATGTTCCCTCAACTTGATCGATTATGCCCTCAATAAGATGAATCTGAGTTGAGATTCTAAATGTTTAGACTCTGGGAAATAAGGTAAATACTTGAATATCAGTTTTCCATTACTTATGCTAGAGCAGAGAACATGCAAGAAATTACAAAATCCAGGTATTTTCCATGACTGCATATGCAAAAAAAGGAAATTGTACTCCAGATATTTAGCAACAGCACACTGACACATATCCAAAGCTCTTCTAGTCTTACACCAGAAATAGTGGCGAAGGACAGTCTACAAGCATGAATAACTCAAAGTAATCATCTTTTACACCCCCCAATTATGAAACATAGCATCAACATTAAAGGAATAAAAAGAAATGCTGATTCACATCAGTCCCCACTTGTTGCATGAAGCTATTTATGGTTGATAAATACTAGCTAAGTCTTTTAATAGTGCGCATGTTCACAGCAGCCAGTTTAGGCACATTCTGTGCAACCAACCCACAAACTTCTAGTCCCTTCAACCATATGCAGCAGACCTCAAATTACCAATGGAAAATACAACTGCTCAAGAAGAGAACCAAGAAGAGAAGCACTGTTCGCTTCATTTTCAATCATTAAAGCCCCTCACAGGTAATAAAGAGACAATTGATACTCATTAAGATGATCATTATTCAAACCTTAGAATATACTTAATAGACAAACCCTTCATGGGAGGACGCTCAACATACTGTATAGAAAGTTTTGTGCGCTCTGCAATAACATTCATGGGAATGGTTCAATTCTTAGATGGTCGACTATAAACATCTACATCGCCATTCTTCAACGAAGCTGTAAACTCTGTTTCCCAAATTTTGTAACTTTCTAATCTTAAGTCAGCTCACCAAAATATACATAATTCTTGTAATACCCCAACTAACAGATGCACAACATGCCGGCACATGATTTCACTCCATCGAGCAGTCCACAGAAGCATAGCAACATAAATAAACTACGAAGTTATTACCATATGAAGCTAGAGCTCGAACTCATGCTTCACTGAGAAAAGATATTTCCCACGATCACATTCAACTAAACACCAACTGCCACACTGCTCGTACCTGTTCTTCAGCGATTAGCTGGTGATCCAGAGCTTGAGTTCAGGCCCATCCGTCCTGCCACTGGTGGAGTTAATGAATGCAATCAATGGAGCCTCATGTAGCACCCGAATTCCTCCAGCCGAGCGACACTGAAGAAGAAGACTTGAAGCTCGCGGACATGGAACTTGAAGGTCACGATGGAACCTGGGAGAGAAGAGAGATAGTGGACGACAGACTGAAGCTTGGGAGGAGCGAGCGAGCAGCGCCGAGGACTGGGTGGTAGAGATTTGCTTGAGCAACGGGAAGAGAGGAGGAAGAAGAAAACGTGAAGGAGAAGCCTAATCGCTGGTGCCCGTTTTAGAATCTGTTTGTTGTCTCTTTTTACTAGAGTAGAGCAGAAATGGAAAGCAAATAAAGCAGAACAGTCATGATCTATCAATAGAAAGAAAGGCGCACCAAGGATCCCCTCTTTATGTTTCGGAGTCACTGGTTTCACAGAATACGAATTCATTCCGAATCTTCTCTCTTAAAGACTCCCAATTGCCGCGATAAGCAAACCAATTGCCGTGTGGGCTCCAACTAGATCTTTTGTTTATCTGGCACTCATTCGGTAGTTTTGAGCTGAATGCAAAAAAAATCCCCACATCGTATAACTCCCCACGAAATCTCAACACCTGCAGAAACTCTAATTCGTGGATGCCCTCCACATGGCGCGGCTTCTCGCAGTGGTTAATATGTAACCACTTCAATTTCTTCAAGTTTGACAAACCTTTCATCATTCTTAATGAACCACCGTACCTTTCAACAGTAAATACTTCCAATGATTTCAACGGAGACACAAAATCGATAGCTCTTACCTCCTCGCAACTCCCCATATGGAACTCTCGAAGCATCTTCAGGGAGCTTAGGACAAGGAGTTTTTTATCGAGAGGGCAACCATCAAGTCGCTCGTGCACCTCTTTTTTTCTTAATTCTTCCGACGGAGGTAGCCCACTGAGATGTACAAGTTTCACTCCAGGGCAGGAGAGCTTTAAAACTATCAAGGTTGACGGAAGTTGTAAGAGGGTTCCGAAGTTTAGTCTAGACAGAGTAAGTTCTTTCAGCAGATAAAGGGAACCCAACTCCGTAGTTGGTGCCCGGACATACCATAAGCACAAGTGCAACTTGCGCAATTTGGATAACCTCCCAATCCACCTCAAGTCACCACTTGGAATTTCATTTAATGTGGACAACCCACTGCCAGAGCCATCAGATAGGAACAATTCAACTAGATTAGTAAGGTTTGAGAGGTTAGGGACAGTTAGCAATGATTTAGATATCATCGTAGAGTGGTCAAATTTCTAGGGAGCTCCGACCACTCTCTTATCCTATGACAATATTGCAAGTTCAATGTTTGGAGGTGAAGCAATTTGCTCATTATATTAGGCAGTTCTACAATTGGTGTGTGTGATACTTTGGCAAAGGACAGTCTCCATTGTCTACCAATGAAACCTAGTAATCTTGTCGTGCATGATATAGCTAACTCCGTCGACAACTCTAATTTTGAAACTGGATCCAGGAGCTCGCTCAAGTGATCGCATTTACAAATAAAGAGGTGCCGAAGATTCTGTAACTCTCCAATTTCTTCAGGCAATTTTTCAAGTTTTGGACATGACTTAATACTCAAGTCAGTCAACTGCCTCAGTTTTCCAATAGAGCGGTCAATTCCCTTCAAAGATGGACAATGACAAATAGTCAACTTCTCTAAAACTAAGTACTCAAGAAAGGTTGGTGTCCCATGTATCGAGTAATTACTTTCAAGAGTGAGAACCTTCAGTTTTGTTGCCCCCTACAAAAACAAATCAAACATTAGGACAAACAATTAGATGTCTGTGCAAGAAATAAATATCAAATTAGGCTCCCAACTGGGATCATATGTCATCCAATCCTCTACTAGCTGAGAAAATTATACTACAAATCCATCAAATTATGTCCTTCATTGAAAGAGAAAATTAGAGCAAGAGAAAGTCGCGTACCTTGATTAGGTAACTAATCTCATCTTTGCTGAGGTCAGAGGAACGAATATTCATCACAACCACGTTTTCGAGACCCAAATTGGTTTGCAAATCAAGTTCTCTAGAATAACCTGTTTTGCCCATCAAAATGATCCATTTCAACTTGGGAAGACAGCCCGTGAAGTCACCTTCACAGACTACGTCACTCAACCAAAGAAACTTGAGATGTGGGAATCGCCGAAGTTGCTCTGCTGTGATAGTTGTAGGATTGCCAGAGGTCGTTTGCAAACAGAGTGCTTGGACGCTTTCCTTCATCTGCTAATGACATTGAGGAGCAGGAGCAGGAATTTGTCAATAATCCCACAATTTAATTTGTCCAAGGGAAGAAAAAAAAATTGAACAATAAAGTAGCTCCCAATTCAAAAATGTGATTAAATCCTCAATTAAGAACATGGTAAGCAATTTTCTATTTGAATTCAGTCATACTTCACCTCTATTGATCTTAATTCGCAAATTATGTCATCTTCATTCCACAACCTGGTACGTTCTTGTATAGCAATTGCCCTTCCAAGATCTCTATATTGATCATGCATCCAAATTTCATCTTTTTTTGAAACGTTTATCATGCACCTATTAATAAGGACGTGAATAGCATACTCTGCCTTAAACCCACAATATTTCCACTGGTAGATTAGATCGGCCTTTTTCCAATTGATGAAAAAGCATGCAACATCAAGAAAAATGTGTTGTTGATCCGGCTCTAAGGCATCATAACTAATCCTTAGCTTTCCCAACACATCTCTATGAGGTGTTTCCCTTAGCTTCTCTAGCATCTCTTCCCATATTGTTTCCTCTTTCTCACCAAAAAGCAATGAACCTATAGCTGTAAGAGCTAAAGGTAGTCCACCCGTAGTTGAGACAATGCCTTCGAAAGAGTGTAATAATTGGTAGGAGGAGAGCTATCATCAAAGGCATGCCTACTAAAAAGCTGGAGTGCATCTTTTTTGTTCAACCCCTCCATTTTGTAACACAAGATTTTATACTTAAATCCCCTGATTTTTAGAACACTTTTGTCCCTAGTGGTAACAAGTATCCTAGTACCAGAACACAAAGAGTTCACTTCAATTAGTTTTTGGATTTGGTTGTCCTCATCCACATCATCCAATACAATTAGCATCTTCTTGTTGCAAATTGTTTGTCCAATCATAGTGATCCCCTTATCCAAGTTATCAATGTTAAGATCCACTCCAGAATTGGAGATATCGGACAATAATTTTCTTTGCAACTTGACCAACGAGCCCTTGGCTTTTGCCATTCCCCTCACGTCTTCAAGAAAGCTACAGTTTTTCCCAAAGCGAGGACATAGTTGGTTGAAGATAATATTGGCAAGTGTTGTTTTACCAATGCCACCCATCCCGTAAATTCCAATGAGCCGAATGCCACCGGAATCGATGTCTAATAAATTATTTATGACCGTTACTCGATCCTCCATTCCAACTAAATCTTTGGTCACTTGTCTTTGTCTTGTCTTGAGCCTGGTCACCACCTCCTTAACAATGGACTTTATAAGATCCCCATGGCTGCCACAAAGTTGAACAGTTTGAATTGAAAAAAGGCAACAAATTTGCATGTTGACCAACTATCTACTAAGAAACCAAGTGGGAGCACGACCAAGTTTAGGATATATAAAAATTCAACATTACCCCCAAAAGCTTCGGGAACATGATGAATTACAAACTTCAACATCCATTACAAGTTTAAGTTAAAGGAATAGAACAAGAGATATGTTTGATCTTTATATCAAGTAGGAGAATCAAAATTGCTGGCAAAAAAAAGTGGAAGAATAAAAATATAAATGTTTGATGAACTATTGTGATAGCAAATTTACTCACTTCTTTCGACGTGGCAAAGGCAAAGTTCCTTAATCAAAGCAAAATTAGTATGCAACAAAAATCTTAAGACATACATGGATCAAATTAGTATAAAGAAAGAAGAAAGCCAAATTTTTATATGATGAATATTAGGTGAAAAACAAAATCATAACAACGCCATTAGGTCAGAAAAATTTGGAAATCTCATGACTTAAAACAACAAAAGAAAATTTTGAAACTTTTTGTTTAAATTTAGGGAAATTAGAGTCGGACTATAATTGGTGAATTTTTATGAGAACCATGGCTTGATTGTACAAAATAATTTTCAAAATCATGGTTAGATTGTTACCCGGAATATTTCTCTAGTTCCCATCCCTTGGTGCCACCAACTTCTTTAAGAGCTTGGCACCACGTCTCTACATCCTTGGAGCTGAACTTCTTCTGATCCTCCATCTCTTGCTTTAATTTCGATATGGCCTTTCCATACAACGTGGTTTTCAGCTTCACGTCATATGGATTCACATCATAGAAGATGGGCAATATGACCTTCTCATCTTCTTTAGATTTAGAGGTGTTCTCCACCATCTTCGCAAGCTCGCGGAGGCACCAATGACTTGAAGCGTAGTTTTTGGAAAAAAATAGGTATGCAGAGCTTGGAATCATTGATCGCTTGTAGAAGGTTGTCACTAATTCTTTCACCCGGTCGAAGCTCTTCGTCATCGATGAAAACACAAATCCCAGCATCTACCAAGGCATGATAGAGGCTGCTGGTGAACCCACGACGAGTATCTAGCCCTCTAAAACTCAGAAACACTTGAAACTCGCTTCTGTAATATTGCTGGTGCTTGAGCCTATCTCTCGAGCTCGCCATGGGAACTCAATTCGCAAACGCCGCCGACTCGTTGAAATACTTCAAGGCAATTTCGGATAAAGCCTTGCGGCTCTCGATTGCAATTAGAGGGCTTTCAATCGGACCTTTTGGCAACAATAATAATACATTCAGTGATGGAAAGAGCTTTTATTACATTATTAATGTGAAAAGTTTCTCCACCAGATCATCCTCCCTCAAAAATTTACAAAAGGAGAACCAGCGCATTACATTAGAAAAAGGAAGAATGGATATTTAATTATATGATATAAACGATGAAGCCCGATGCCACTTTCGTTAGTTAGAGATATCATTTTGGAGGTTTGTATTGCGTGGTTCACGGACAAAAACTCTTGATTACATTCGACACAAAAAACACATCTAAGGCAACTTCGCAGCGGGTACAACTTCCAATTCATAGTTACTAAAGTCGATGGCTTTATAAAAAAATAAGGTGGAGACAATAATGAATCCGTACCTTTTCTATAGTTTCACATATTTAAAATCCCAATCCAATATTGTAAAATAACAATTTATCTATATAAATGCATAATAACAAAATATTTCCAAAGAATCACCTCTCATTTGAAAAAATGCTCCACCTAAGCGCTACCCAAGCATATACTTACTACTTATTATGAAATATTTAATTTGATCTCGTCATCTTAAAGACTTACCTTTTATTATAATTAATTGCCTATAACCACTCAAGTATTCTCATTAAATGTGCCTTTATATTAAATGGCAAAAGATTGTGCAAATCTTTTTCAACACTTATTTCCTTAGTGATAACTACTAGAATGTGAACATGGTTGTTAACATCTAAATTTTTGTGATTAGATTGTGAGTTTTTTTTTTAAAAAAAATTAGGGATCAAATTTGCCAATAATGCTATAATTCAATCCCTAACCAAGAACACCTAGCCCACACGATTTTTGCATTCGTTCCTCACGTTCATGATTAGAGGCATGTTGATTTCGATACCTAGGGCCCGGCATCAAAACAATCTTGGACCGACGAAGATGATAGGCACTCTTGATTCCCTCCAATCTCCGAAAAAACATTCAAGGCCACTCAACATTACTCGATTGATCTTCTCCTTCTAAGTTGATCCATTTTTGTGGGTACCATTAAACCTCAGCTAACCTGATCGCTTTAGCCTTACTGGGGACATGAAACTAAGTCAACATATTGGCCATCTAGTCAACAATCGACCAAGAGTTTCACCTGGGACCAGAGAGCGAGAGCGTGCGAAACAGAAAAGAAAAGAAAGCAGAGCAGAGGGTAGTCTTGGCAATAGGAGGAAATAGCAAGAGTAGGACCTGTTCAGACAGTTTATCTCGCTGCATATTGAAAGTGAATTATTAGGTGAACAGCCCGAGGATAGGAGAGGATAACATGCCGGGAATGTTTGTCATTTTGTCGCCTGTTCCTCTGTTAATCTCGCTGCACATTGAAAGTGAATTAATAGGTGAACAGCCCGAGGATAGGAGAGGACAACATGCGGGGATGTTTGTCATTTTCTCGCCTGTTCCTCCGTTAATCTCGCTGCATATTGAAAGTGAATTGTTACGTGAACAGCCCGAGGATGGGAGAGGACGACATGCAGGGAATGTTTATCAAGTTTCTCGCCTGTTCCTCCGTTAATCTCGTGTGCTAACCAATCATTGCTGTCATCAAGGTCAATTCGTCTTCACAATAGTCGTTTTGACCCTGCACGGCCTGAACAATCGGCTCCTCTCGAATCTTTGGACTGAGCCATCGCTCGATGAGCTCATCGCTTCCCCACTTGTCCAGATAAATCCCCGCCTTCCATCAGTAGCGTGGTCGTTGCGTCACCCCGTGTTCCATGGGTTAATCCTCTTGACTGCTCTTTGCCAACACTATGTTAGGAAATCACGCATCAATTTCAGAAAAAAATAATGCAAACAAATAGTCCACCAAGACTAAATATAATAATAAAATAATATAAGCGAAATAACACGACATAAAATTTATTATCAAACTTCATCCAAACTTGGACTATGTTTTCGCGCAAAAACACTCTATAAATCTACCAGACTTTGAATAAAGTTGAAATACAGCATGATCTTTCGTAGATCAAAGCACAAATAGAGTTCTCAAAGAAAAAACTCACTTTTTTTTCTCTTTTTTTATTTTCTCTCTATTTTCATTTTCAGCCCCTTGATGGCTAGCGTTTGACTATCACTGATGTAAAGTTTAGCTTTTAACCTAAAAGCAAAATTAATAGAAAAAAATGCCCTTAAAAAGATTTGGTTTCACTCGCCAACAATCTACTACTTAAAGAAAAATAGACGAATGCACCAAGCAACTTAGCATTAATTTACTTAAAAATCTAGTAATTAAAATTTGTGCCTTTGAGATAGTCCTCATCAACTAAGATAAAATAATACAAATCGTCGTGTTGACTCATAAATTTTGCCTGTTCATATAGAATTTAATTGTATAGAAATTTAGAAATTAATTTTTAACCCCTAAACAAAAAATAGTTTTCTCTAGAATTGCATAGTATATAGACATTATGAGCATTTACATTACGATGTATATAATTTATAAGAAAAATTTTAAAAATGGAAAAAAGAAAAATAAAAAACTAACTAATTGATTAAAAAATTATTATTTAAAAACGAAAGAAGAAGAAAAGAAAAAGTGAGATCGGGCCAGGGTCAGGCCGGCCCAGCCTTCTTTCCCTTTCTTTTCAACCTTTTCTTTTTGCCTAGGCCCAGCCCGGCCCACTTTTCCTTTTCTTTTCTCCAAGCCCAGCCTCTTCCTTCATCTTCTCCCCCGCGTTCTCCTACTCGCTCACGCTCTCACGCGTTCTGCAAAAAAGAAAAAGGAGGACGAAGGACGGAAGCAGAGGCGGGACGGGGAGTGAGGAGCGCGCCTTTTGGGTCGGGAGCAGGCCGGCACGGCGAGCTGGCGGTGGCTGAGGCGATGCGCGCCTGCCGGGCGTTAGAGGGAGATTCTGGGGGCTCGGACAGAGGGAGAAATGGACAAAGAGAGAAACAGGAAGATAGGGGGATCCGGCCGCGAGGGAGACCGCGAGTCAGAGAGCAGAAAATTAGCCCCAGCTGAGCGCCGTTCGGCCATCCTCGACACAAACCTAGAATAGTATCATGATCATCGGTGTAGACTTTCTCAAGTAAGAAAAATTCTCTTTTATTTTATCTCAGATCCAATGACAAGGATAAAGCATCAATTTGGGCAAAGCAACCAGATGCAATTCTTTAGCAATATGACAAGGATAAAGCATCCTGCATAATGCTGCCTTGTGTTTGCACGAATAGATCTAATCTTCTCTAACTAATAACAACTACCAAAGAGTTGATATATCTAGAGTAGTATCATGATTCACTCTCTAAGGATAAACACCCCCTAGAAATGGAGAGATCAGTTTCCCTATGTCTTCTTTAGTTTGCCTGCAAACCATAAATGGTGGAAGTTGAGTTCAATGGAGTAACCTGACAAGCCTAAGTTTCAAGCCACAAAAATTTATGTGTTTACAGTATTGTCTCTCTTACTACGTAACATTTTGTTTTGATGGGGCAATCTTTCGAAACATACTAAAACTGACATCAAAGGCACTTTTACAGCAATAATATTAGGGTATATTAGTGTTGTGTTTATCCTAGACTATGTTAGTACATAGCTTCGAGGAAATTTAATGAAATATCAACCTGACTAAATTAAAGTTCAATGCAACCAAATGCTAGGCTCTTAAGAAAAACTGCTCGGTAGAGAGACTTGTCAATTAAGAAGTTTAGCCAAAGCTCTCTCCGTTTTTCTTTTACACTGACGGCAAGCTTAATGATAATATAAAATGTTCATTAAATCATATTATGTTAAAAATTATTTTTTGGTGACCAAATGCAGCCAGTCAAATTCTAGTGAAGAATTCTATAATAATTATGCTCTATTTGTTACACGAAAAATAAATTATTTGATAAATATTTTCCAAAAAATAATACCTTGCGTCACTTAAAATTATTAATCAATGAACAATGCTTTCATTATTAATAATAATTTATGTCTAAACAATTGAGAAAATGTCACAAATAGTCAATATACTTTTACTTAATGTGCAATCTCGTCCCTGAATTTTCGATTGGTTCAATTTAGTCCCTAAACTATTGATAAATGTTCGACTTAGTCCTTCCGTTATTGGTTTTCCCTTCTTCTTTTTTTTCTTCCCTCCGCCGGCTTCGACGGAGCCGGTGGAGGGAAGCCGGCGTCAGGCGAGGGTCGCCCTCACTTGGGCTGGCTAGGGCAGCCCTCGCCCTCGCCGGCGTCGAGCAAGGGCCGTCCTTGCCGGACATAGGCGAGGGAGCCCTACACTTGACGCAGGTAGGGGCGGCCCTTGCCAGATCTAGCAAGGGCCGCCCCTGTTGACGTCGGGCGAGGGGTGCCCTCGCCAGATCTAGCGAGGGCCATCCTCGCCTGACCCAGGCGAGGGCCGTCCTCGCTTGACGATAGCGAGGGAAGGCCAACGTCAGAGAGGGCCGCCCTCACCTGCGTCTGGCGAGGGCGGCCCTCACCTGATGCCAACTTCCTTCCGCCGACTCCGCCATGGCTGGCAAAGGGAAGACAGAAGAAGAATAAAAAAAATAAAAATAAAAAATGCCAAAATGCCAAATTCTGTTAACTTTAATTGACAAGATGACGAAATTGGTCAATTTTCAAATGGTTAGGGACTAGATCGGACATTTATCAATAGTTTAGGGACCAAATTGAGCCAATCAAAAGTTTAGGGATAAGATTGCACATTAAATAAAAGTATAAGGACCATTTGTGACATTTTCCCTAAACAATTTGGTGAACGGTGAAAAAATTTCTTATCATTCATTTTTATAAGCGATACAAATAATTACAAGCATTATAAGTAATCTTTTTTGAAAAATATTTTTTGAATCATCCATTTCCCTCAAATAGGAGGACAATGAAATAATATTCAACCAAAGAAAATGGGTAATTGCGCCAAGTTTTCATTGGCCAAAAAATTCTTGGGCTTAATTAAACTTCCGTCCCTCATACTAATGAAAGAAAGTCTCATCTTTTAGTCGGCCTGGAGAGCATTTTTGGTTCTGAAACGAGCTCAAGCCTTCGTTTTCACTCTAATTCATCTTCGATCGATCGATCGACTGGTGAGGTCTTCGGGGAGCTTCTGTGAACGTTTTTCACTACTAATCGTTACGCCGCCGCTTCTGTTCTTCAATTTGATATCTATTTTGCTTTTTTAAGCTAGTTTTCGTTGATGTCGCGACTGTTTCTTGCTGATTAGATCGTCTTTGACCTGGGGCCGGATGGTTTCTAGCTCGGGTAGCAAGAAAATGTTGGAGATCTCTCGTGGTGATCGAGATAGATAGTAGTGTAAGAAGGTGAGATGAAGATTTAAGAAATGTTGTGCCGTAGGTGTGTTCGAGCCGTAATTGTTGACGGGTGTCCGTGGAATTACTTCTGTTGGACGTGCTTGTTTGTCTAAATGGCGGTGCTTTCTTTGAACTGGAGATTATTTTGTGCTTGAGTCAGAAATTGGGGATGCGAGCAATTTGAGCATGGACCCATCTTCTCCAATTGGAAAGAGAGATGTGCTTCATTCCCTTTTTTCCATGTTAATATGCATGCGATTGTTCAAAACAAAGTTGAACACAATTTTTTGTTAAATTTATAGGATCCTTACGATCCTTTGATGACCTCACGAAATTTCGTAATTGTATGCTTTTTGCGCTCGAGTTGCTGAGTTCTTATGGGGCATGCTTAGATTTGATTCCATGTTCATTGATATGTGGCATCTCGCTGGCAGATGGGGGAGCTCGCTGGCGATGAACATGTCAAGTACATGCTGTATGTTGAAAAAGTAGGTATGACATTTTTACAATTCTCTTCTTGTTCTCTTGTCCACTTCCTGCCAGTTACTGAAAATGACTTGGTTTATCTGGATCTGCTACTATTCAGCATTTTGGAGTTTACTGATTTGAGTTTTTGGGTTGATCCTGCACTCAGAAAAAGGATAGTTTTTGAGTTGCTGGTTATGGAGCACTTGAGATTGAATGGAGCATGTTGGGGATAGACCACTCTAGATCTTCTTGGAAAACTTGGCACTGTGGATTCAAATGAAGTTGTTTCCTGCAATGCCAGCATGAGTCTGGTTTGCATTTATTTGTCTCTCGGCTTCTTTTTCGCGAGTACCCACGAAAAACATGCAGCTAACAGAACCACCACTCCACATTCAATCAAATATATCTTATTTGACAGTATGCTTAAGATATTAGCTTGGGAATAACAAGTTCCATCTATTACAATGACGACCACATCTTAGGAGTGATTAGTGTTGCTTTATTTATTTATATTCTAAAACTTGACTCTAAAGAACGAAGTATGAATGACACTTAGCGCTGCTTGTGCAGGTGGCTTTGGCGCCAAATATTGGACATGATCCGCATCTGCTGTATGCTCTCAGAGCCGTGCAAGTACAGACCCTTATACAGCTATTAGCATATGAAACTAGAGCTACAGCTCATGCTTAACTATGCAAAAACAAATCACACGATTACATTCAACTAAACACCAACTGCCACACCAAAAAAACACCCCAAAAAAAAGAAAAAAGAACACCAACTACCGCACCTTTCTTACCTGTTCTTCAGCGATTAGCTAGTGATCCAGAGCTCGAGTTCAGGCCCATGACTCCCAACACTCATGGAGTTAATGAATGCAACCGTTCGAGCCTTATGTGTCACCAAATTCCTCCAGCTGAGCGGCACTGAAGAAGAAAGTGTGCACGAGAATGAAAAGTGGCACTGAAGAAGGACTTGAAGCTCGTGGACATCGAACTCGAAGCTCACGAATGACGAGCTTCAAGCTCGCGGACGACAGAACCTGGGAAAGGGGAGACGACGGCGAACGACAAACTTAAGCTTGCGAGGAGCGAGCAAGGATTGGGCGCGGAGTCGCCGAGAAGCGAGCGACAGCGATTTGCGTGAGCAGCGGGAGAAAGGAATAAGAACCCTAATCCTAATTCGGTTCGCGATTTGAGACCGACCAACCCACTTCGGTCTTAAAATCCACTTCAGGCCCTTTTCTCCTTTCTTTTTTCTTGTTCTTTTGCCGACTCTGTCTCTTTCTTCCTTTTCTTCTCTTTATTTGTCTGGCCCTGCAGAAGGAAATAATAAGGTGAGTTGAGATCTATTGGGACTAAATTTCTCTTGAGAAAGGCCCTTTTGTTATAGATGGTGAGGGAGGTAAGATACCCAACGTCGCCACCGAAGTGGACACACACAACATATGGAGATTCCCAGTAAGATGGGGAATTTTAATAAGATTTTCCTTGGTTGCGCGTTTTAGAATCAGTTCACTGTCTCTCTTCACTAGAATAAAGCAGAAATAGAAAGCGAGCAAAGCAGAAGAAACAACGATGATCTATGAATAGAAAGAACGCGCACCGTTTTCTGCGGAGAATCCCCTGTTTCTGTTTCAGAGTCCGTTGTTTCAGTTTCAGAGTTCCACGCTTGATTTGCTCCATTCAGATTCTGCAGAGAATCCCCTGTTTCTGTTTCAGAGTCCGTTGTTTCAATTTCATAGCTCCACGCTTGCTTCGCTCCATTCAGAATCTTCTCTCTGTAAGACTTCCAACGATCAGGCCTATAACTACCGAAGCGACAAGCCCTACAGTTGGGGAACTCCCCGCTATCTAGTATGGCTATCGAGCAATTATCTGGTATTTTTGAGCTCAGTGGATCAAGAATCCTTCCCACTGATCCGCAGTATTGAATTCCTAAGTCACCCAAAAACTCTAATTCATCAATGCCCTCGACAACCTTCAGGCTCGGGCACCGGTCGATCTCTAACCGCTTCAAGTTCTTCGAGTTTGACAAACCGCCTAAGCTTTTTAACGAAAAGCACTCTTTTACATAAAATTCTTCCAATGATTCAAACGCAGTAACAAATTGAATATCCTGTACCTCGGCAAACCCTGACAGAATAAATTTTACAAGCATCTTTTGGGAGCTTGGGAAAAGGAAGACTTCCCTCCCATGATCAGTCAACTCGGGAGCTTGTGGTTCACTGCACCCCGGCTCCCCCGGCAGACAAACCAACCTCTCAGAAGATTTGCAATCCTGAATACGTGATCTCTCCGACGATTCTAAGACATCTAGAAATTGAACATCTAGTTGCTGGTACACCTTGCTTTCTCTCGATTTTCCCGAACTCGTTGAAAGGAATAGAGTCTCCTTTTCCGATGGAGGAAGCCCACCAAGGTGTACTTGTTCCCCTGGAGTTTCGTAGAGCTCTAAATCTATCAAGTTTGGAGGAAGTTGTTTGAAAGCTGGCAAGCCTATGCCATGTACAGTAAGTTCTTTCAGCAGAGAAAGTGAATCCAACTGTGTAGTTGGTGCGCAGACATTGCAGACATTTGGAAAGTGAAGGTACAGCTTCCTTAGTTTGGACAACATCCCGATCCACCGCAAGTCACAAGTTTGAATAACATTTGATGCCCCTCTAAATTTAGAGCTTTCGGATAGGACCAGCTCAACTAGATTTGTAAGGTATGAGAGGTTAGGAATAGTCAGCAACAAAATAGATTCCACCCGTAGAGTGGTCAAACTTATGGGGAGCTTTGGCCACTCTTGTATCTCATGACAATAATCCAAGTCCAGTTTGTGGGGTACATGAAACGTGCCCGTCATATCGGGCATTTTTGGAATTGGTGTCCAATGTACATCCAGCTTCGTTAACAACTTTAATTTTGAAACAGAGCCAAGAAGTTTAATCAAGCGATCCCAACCATCAAAACAGAGGTGCCGCAAATTCTGTAATCCTCCAATTTGTTCAGGTTTAAGTTGCGAACAATCCTTAAAACTCGTGTCCCTCAGCCAGCGATCACTTTCCATCAAAGCAGCAAATATAGAAAATTTCAACTTTTCTAAATTTGAGCACTCAGAAAAGGTTAGTGTCCCACTCATCGAAGCACTATTCTCAATAGTGAGAACCTTCAATTTCCTTGCCCCCTACAAAAGCCAATGAAAGAGCAGGACAAACAAGAAATAAATATGCATTCAGGGTACCAATGAGAAAATTAAATAAAAAATCCATAAAATTCTGTCCTTCATTGAATGAGAAAATTAGACTAAGAGGGAAACTAGCATACCTTGATTAGGCTATCTAACAAATCTTTTGTGATTTCTATCCCATAAAGATTGGCCACAACCACGTTTTCTAGATGCAACAAATTGGTTGCCTTCAAACGTTGATTACAATGACAGTAACGCAAACGGATCCATTTCAACTCAGAAAGACAGCCCGTAAAGTCACCTTGGTAGATTACTTCATTCGAACAAAGAAACCGCAGACGTGGAAACCGTTTAATTTGCTTCGAAGTGACAGAAGTGACAATAGCACCGTGATAACAACTCCATGGCAAATTGAGTGCTTGAACGCTTTCTTTGATCTGCCAATTCGTAGAAGAGAAGAGAAAATGAAACAAAAGAGCAGCTCTCAAATCAAAAAGTGAATCTTGAATTAAGAAGAGGGTATAGGCAATTTTCTATTCAATATAGGCCATACTTTACCTCCACTGATCTTAATTCGCGAATGATGTCGTCTTTATCCCACAATCCGATACGCTCTTCTCTGGCAATTTTCCTTCCAAGGTCTCTAAATTGAGTGCATCCAAAGGCTATTATCGTCTAACTCCTTTATCATGCATCTGTTAATGAGGACATCCATGGCATCCTCTGGGTACAAATTACAATCTTTCCACACATACATTGGATTAGTCTTATTCTCACCAGCGAAATAGCATGCAATATCAAGGAATATCTGTTTTTCATTCTGATGTAAGGCATCATAGCTAATCTTTAGTTTTGCCAAGACATCCTCATGAGGTGTTTTCTGTAGCCTCTCTAGCCACTCTTCCCATAGCTCTCTCTATTTCCCAAAAAGTGATGAACCAATTGCTTGAAGAGCTAAAGGTAGTCCACATGTAGAATCGACAATGCCCTTTGAAAAAGCGCAATAATCAGCTGGAGGAGAGTCTTCATTGAAGGCATGCCTACTAAAAAGTTTAAGTGCATCTTTACCGATCAACCCCATCATTTCATAATCCTTAAATTCATACTTAAGTTTCCTGTTAGTCAAAACGTTCTTGTCCCTAGTGGTAACAAGTATTCTACTACCTCGATGCAAAGATTTCTCTCCGATTAGTTGTAGGATCTGGTTGGCCTCATCAACATCATCCAATACAATTAGCACCTTCTTGTTGGAAATTGTTGCTTCAATCGTATCAATCCCTTCATCAATCTTATCAATTTTGTGAGCCACTCTAGAATAAGAGATATCAGACAATAATTTTTTTTGTAGCTCGACTATGTTCTTGTTTTTTGCCGTTTCCCTCACGTCATCAAGAAAGCTGCAGTTTCTGCCAAATCGAGGACATAGTTCGTTGAAGATAGTCTTGGCAAGTGTTGTTTTACCGATGCCGCCCATCCCATAAATTCCAATGAACTGCACATCATCGGAATCAATGTCTAATAATTTATGTATGTTTGCTATTTGATCTTCCATTCCAACGAAATCTCCGGTTACACGTCTCCGTTTTGTCTCAAGCTTGGCCATAACCTCGTCAACAATAGCCTGGATGAGTTTTAAAGGGCTGCTACAAAGTTGAACAGTTTCAATTGAGCAAACGTGACAAATTTGCATATTGACCATCTACTAACCAACCGGGTGGGGACGCGATCAAGTTCAAAAATATAGAAGAGAAATGTTGATCTTTATATCAGGTAGAAGAATCAGAATTTCTGGCAAAAAAGGGTAGAAGAATCAAAATATAAACATCTAATGAATTAATGTAATAGAAGATTTACTTAAATAAAAAATGGCCCGATTGTACAAAATAATTTTCACAATCATGATTAGATTGTTACCTTGTATCATTCTCCACCTGCCATCCCTCCTCGATGCGACCAACTTCTATGAGAGCCTGCCGCCACGTCTTTATATCCTCTGTGCTGAACTTATGCTTCTGATCCTCCATCATTTGCTCCAAATTCAATATGTCGTTCTTGTACAACGCGGTTTTCAGCTTCACATCATCAGGTTTCACGTTGTAGAAGATGGGCAATATGACCTTCTCCTTCCCATCTTCTTTATGTTTAGAGGTGTTCTCCACCATTTTCGCAAGCTCATCAAGGCACCAGTGACTTGAAGCGTAATCTTTGGAGAAGATGGGTATGTAAAGCTTGCAATTGTCAATCACTTGCAGAAGGATGCTAATTTTTTCACCAGGTTGAAGCCCTACGTCATCGATGAAAACACGAATCCCGGCATCTACCAGGGCTTGGTGGAGGATATTGGTGAATGGAAGACGAGTATCAGGCCCTCTAAAACTCAGGAAAACCTGGTATTCACCTCCTACCGTGTTGCTGGTGCTCGTCACTGTCTCTGAGTTTGCCATAGGAGCTCACTTCGCACTTAACAAGGTCAGCCCTCTCACCTCACCTCTGAGTTCCCAGTATGACATTTCACATATTTGAATCCGATCCCATTTGCCATCCAAAACGCGCATAGGCAACTCCGTAGTGTTTCTAGTTTACAGTCAATCAATTTGATGGCTTCAAAAAAGAAAAATAAGGCGAAGGACAATAATGGAGATGCACCTTTTTACACGCCCAATGTCCTTCGAGTTTCTTCCTTTGTCCTTTTCACTTTGTGCCTTTGAAAAAGAAAAATACGGTGGAGGACAATAATGGAGGTGCACCTTTTTGCATGCCCAATGTGCTTTTCACTTTGTCTTGATCTCTCCGCCTTGAAAACTTGCCTTCAATTATAACCAATTTCCTTTAACAACTCAATTATTGTCGTAAAATGTGCCTTTATATTAAAAGGTAAATGATCATTTATTTCCTACTAACAACTATTAGAATGTGAGCACGGTGTAGTTAATGCAGTTGGGATGTCAAATCAAGCCAAACTATATAAATATATTTTGAGTTTGAGCACCTCGGATGAAATGGGATCAGATGAGAATTATAGGCGCTCGGCCACTGTTCAAAATTGGTGAGAGGAAGTGCAGTGATGGCTTGTCAATGGCCATGATCCCAGTCCATTGCGGTATTGCTTTGAGCACGAAAGAAAGAAAGAGAAACCATGATGGTCCTGACCACAAGAGACGGCTTTTGCTCAGCTGAAGAAGAGAGAACGAGATTAATGATGGCCATTGCCGATAATGGGCCGAAAGGGAAGAAGACGAAGAAAGTTGCAAGGACGGTGTCTTTTCATGTTGGCCACTCATTGTTTCCTTACTTCTGCTTTATTTGGTTCCGCTGAATTTCCTCTTCAAGTACCAAGAGGAAGAGCTCTTAAAGTCAAAGAGAGCTCTGAAGGCTGCACAGAGCATATCGAAAAGCGTGTCGAGAGTTCCTCTCGATAACACCAAATATTTATGTTCTAAAGAGGATTAAATCTTTCGTTAAGATTTGCCTCGTACTTTTAAGAGATTGGGAAATTTTTTCAAGAGAAATTTTCGCTGCACATAACAATGCTTCTATTTTCGGAAATAATTTTTTTTTTTTTTTTTCAGAAATAGTTATTTTATATTTCTGCTTGAGGAATAATTTACGAGTAAAAGAATTCGTTTGATAACGTCTGAAATTTCTATTCTTGAAATAGAAAAAAAAATAGAAATGTATTTGGTAATGCAACAATTTCTTTTTTGTATTTATTCATTTTATATTTTCTTGACGGATTGCCACATCATTGCGACCTCACGGCCAGCCGACCCATAACCCCGCCATCGCCGCCGGACCGCTAACCGCCTTAACCGTCCACCCGACCGGCCCTTGCCGGAAGCCATCGGCCGCCCCCAGCTTCCCGGCGGTCGCGATAACGGTCGACAAATGGCGGCCCAGCGAAGACGGCAACCGGCCAGCGATTTGCGGATGCGCGACGACGATCAGCGACAGCGGTGGCGATGGGCGACGACCAGCCAACAACAACCCGATGGCCGGTAGCCCAGGCCAGTGGCCGTGCGATGGTCGACGATAACCAACGACCAGCCAGCCCGTGATCAGCAGCATTGATGGCCGACAACAGCAGCCAGCCCAGCGATCAGCAGCGATGGCTCATTTCTGGGCCAGCGACAAGGCAACAACCGGCCCGGCCCGTAGCCCAGCAACAACTGCGGAGCCCAGCCAGGCGGCGGCAACGCAGTGGCTCCAGTGCTGTTGATGATAGTCGCGTAAGAAAATAAAATTAAAAAATAAAATTAGCTTACTTCTAGAAATTGTTCCCGATAACAAGAAACTTTTTTTTCTTAAAAACGTACTCGGGAACAAAACGGAACAAAAAATTGAGAAATTGTTCCCAAGAACAAATGTTTTACCAAACAAGTTTACGTTCTTTTTTTGTTAAGAACAAAAGAACAAAAATTGGGAGAAACAGAAACATTGTCATGCAGAAACATTTTATGAATTATTGAGTATAACTAGGAATTTGAAAAATATCAAGAGCGTTTAAATGGCTCAAGGATGATTGTAAATTTCGTCATATCTTTTGATTTATAATTGAATCTTCTATTGCTCTCACATAAATATAAGTCATAAACCAAATCACGTACATTTAATATCTGATTCATTTCTTTGTTTTGTGCATTTTATTCAATTTTTTTCCAAAAAGGAATATGGTTTGAAGGAAAGTGAAACCCAACTAAAAGATATTCAATATGATCAGCATTACGGGGTATTGTTCTTTTATTGCCATTTTGTCCATTGAATCGCTCCGCCGTGTGTACCTTTCACTTTCCTTCCTTCATTTTCCATGATTCTATGGTCACATATATTTTATTTATTTAGTTTTGGACGCAACATATCAAGAAAACCCTAAATTTGCAACTACAATCTTGATATATTAAATAAGTCTATTTTGCATTATTTGACATAGATTTTCATGACGTTTGTTAGCGATACATTTTTTTAATTAGCATGTTTAACATAAATCATTTTCATATTTCATCTCTTAATAATTTTTCATGAGAAATTGAAAATCATTAGGAATGTTATCCTTCAAAATTTGAAGTAATGAAGCTCAGAGAGAGCCTAGCCGCAATTATTTATTTTTTGGCTTGTTTTGTTTATAAATGTCTTTCATGGCGTTATTGGTTGCTTTGACTTGTTGACTAAATCGGTGCACTGTACGAAGTCTTCGAGAGGATGACTTGTCCACATTTATTTTATCTCATTCATAGCACTAGTATCCAAATCATTGGACTCAATTAACACCAATTTATAAACGCAAACCACTCCATCCACATATGTTAGATTAGTTCCATTCACAGGATGGCTAGCAAGACACTCTAGCAATGAGTAAGAGACACCATGATCAAATTTGAACAAAATATTGTTTCAAGAATAGCGTTCAAAATACACGTAATGCACTTATGACGGTTTATAGGAACTCAACTCTCACAACAATCCTTTCTATCACATGGCAAACAGATATCATAACTATGGTCATATTCGATGCACTACTTTGTTCAACTTAGCGACACCTTATGAAAATGCTATGGAAATATACATCCTATGCTTTCAAGCCATTTCCTCCAACAATTGAAATACACGTGCATGATTACTTTTTAGTAAATTGGAAGATCACCATATTACAAAATCCCCAAAAGATGCCAAAATGCCATTCATCAAAATCACGCTTTTACCTTTTTATCAATCACGCATGTTGCACGCAACTTTAATAAATCCAAAAGGTTTTAGGCATGTGAAAATCGATGTTATCGAACGATTAGTTTTTGGACTTATTGCCTTGAGAGCTAAAGGTAGACCATCTGCTGTAGAGACAATGCCTTATGAAAGAATGTAGTAATTGATCAAAGGAGAGTTGTCATTGAAGGTGTTAGAGATAGTTAGATATCTTCTAGAGATATTTAGGAAATTCCCTTTGATTTTCTATATCTATTTTGATTATGCATTTGTGATTTGATTTCTTTGAATAGTCATCTATTAAGACTTACAAATAGGCTCTCCATGTACTCTTCTCTATATATCCTAACAAACACAAATTCCCATTTTCTCTTTTCCAACTTTTAACATTTAACTCGGTATTAGAGCCGATGCACCGATGCTCCCTAAGCACTCTAATGCACATCGCACACCGCCACTCAACAATCAACGGCATCCCCATTGTGTGCACAAGTCTAATCTAGGGAAGCACTAAATTGAATCCATGCCATGATGGCCATGTCTCGACGTCAACCGTACTGGCCGCGTTGCCCAATGGAGCCTTTATCACAAAGGTGGCTTTTCTTTCGATGGCAGCTGCATAAGCCCACATCACTCAGTGGCAATTTTCCAAGCTAGTCATATGCCGCATCATTTAGTTACTATTTCAATTCTCGAACTTTCGCTCGTTGTTGTTTCGACAAGTTAACACCACTATCAAACTCGCCGTCCTCAAACTAGCTAGATTTGAAAGTTATTTCAAACTCAAGCCTTATTCACCATGAATTTGATGGAGGATGTTAGAGATACTTAGATATCTTCTAAAATATTTACAATATTTTCTCTGATTTTATATATCTATTTTGATTATGCATATATAATTTGATTTCCTTTGATTTCCATAGATAGTCATCTATAAAAGTCTGTAAATAAGCTCTCCATGTACTATTTTCTATATATTGTAATATACACAAATTCCCAATTTTCTCTATTTTGTTTTTTAACATTTAACTGAAAGCATGCCTACAAAAAAGTTTAAGTGCGTCTTCATTGCTCAACCCAGCAATACTATCGTCCCCAATGGCAACAACTAGTAGCAACAAGTATGCCGGTACCGAGATACAAAGAATTCACTCTGATTAGTTTTTGGATATGGTTGTCTTCATCGACATCATCTAGTACAATTAGGTGCTGCATGATAACATTTCTATTCCTCAAAATTTCTATTCTTTGGTTCCCGAAACAAAAAAAAAAAGAACAGAAACCTGTTTGGTAAAACATTTGTTCCCGGAAACAATTTTTCTAATTTTTTGTTCTCATGAACAGTTTTGAGAAGCAAAAAAAAGTTACTTTTTGTTCACGAGAACAATTTCTAGAAATAAGCTGATTTTCTTTTTTAATTTTATTTTCTTGCCGCGACCACCGTCAATCGCTGGAGCCATCGCCCATCGCCACCGTCGCCGGCGCCGCCGCCTCCGATTGCCATCACCGCCACCGGTCGCCGCTCGCCGTCGTCGGCCATGGCGCCACGACGATCGCCCCGCGCGCCGCCGTCGGCGGCGGCGGCGATCCGTCAACAAAAATAAAAAATGAATAAATACAAAAAAGAAATTGTTACGTTACCAAACGCATTTCTATTTTTTTTTCTATTCCAGGAGTGCCGCCCGTTGCCGGTCGCCGCCGCCGCTAGTCGCCGCCGCCTCCGTCGCCGCCGCCTCCGGTTGCCATCGTTGCCACCGGTCGCCGCTCGCCATCGCCGGCCCACGGCACCATCGGTCGCTCTTGCGCATTGTCGCCGGCCAGCGGTAGATCCGTCGGCAAAAATAAAAAATGAATAAATACAAAAAAGAAATTGTTGCGTTAAAACGCATTTCTATTCTTTTTCTATTCCAAAAGTAGAAATTTTGTGTTGTTACCAAACGGATTCTTTTACTCAGAAATTGTTCTCCCGAGCAGAAATAGAAAATAACTATTTCTGAAAAAAAAAAAAAAAAAAAAAAAAAAACTCTTCGAGAACGTGTTGTCATGTGCAACCCAAGATCTATCAATGTTTATCAATGTCACGACTCTAGAATATCAAATATCATATAATGATTTTTCTTGCAACTGGACTAATAAGCCCTTAGTTACCCGGGTTTCCCTCATGTCATCAAAGCCGTAGTTTTTCCCAAAGCGAGGACGTAGTTCTCTATCCGAGTGGTGAGAGGAAATGCGATGATGGCCTGTCCATAGCCGTGATGGCGTCCCATCATGGTGTTGCTTTGAGTGTGGAAAGAGAGAGACCGTGCTGGCCTTGACCATAAGAGACGACTTTGCTCAGCTGAAGAAAGGTAAAAGTAGGGGTGTGCGTCGGGAATTGCCTGGACCGTCAGGAATTACTCAAAACCGGCAGTTCTTGAGAGAACCGGTCCGGTTTCAGGTTTCATAGGCGGATCCGCTCACTTGGACCGGATCGGAACCTTTTTAATATTAAAAAAAAAATTACTAAAAGAAATTTTAGATTATATCTCATCTCCTCACTCCCTTCGTCTTCGATTCTCTCTCTTTGTCTCTTTCTCGCCTCCTCCTAATTCTATTGCCATTTCGATTCCTCCCTGAGCGTCGATGCCACCGCCGCTGCTGTTCTCCCCCTCGCGTTGGCCGCCACCCACCACAACCGCAGAAAATTGTTTCGCAACTATTCTATGTTGAAAACTCGACCATAGACCTCCTCCTTTCATTCTCAACTCATGTACCCGATCGTTCTATGTTGAAAATCAAAATTGTTTTTGCGTCAAAATCGGTTTTTTGGATCCACTGACAATCAAACCGGACTGGTAGTCCGGTTTCCAGGTGGATTCATGCAACAAACGGTGGATCTCGGGACCATGCACACCCCTAGGTAAAAGAGAGATTGATCATGGCCATGGCTGATATGAGACAAAAGGGGAAGGAAAACGACGAAGAAAGTTGCAATGATGGTGTCTTTTAATGATGGCCCCTCATTGTTTCCTCTCTTCTTCTTTATTTGCTTCTAGTGAATTTTCTACATTTTTCTATTTAAATATGAAGAGGAAAGAGCCCTTAATGAGAGCTCCGAGAACTGCACAGAGGAGATTGAAAATTTCCTCTTAAAAGTTTTGATTCAAAAAAGGTTTTTTTTTTTCCGTGAAATTACACAAAATGAAGCCAGTCAAATCTTATATTAATATTCAGGTCATTCTTTTCTTTTACGAGATTAAGAGATAATTTCAAAAGAAATTATGAGAGTTAAACATAGAGTAATTAATCATATTTGAGGAATGCCAAGAATAAAGCTTCTCATAGATTCTGCCGCTCATACAGCAGTTTGGGTTTTCATAAATCGAGTGCTTCAACTTAAAAAGAATGTTTTGCCTCAAGTATATCGTTCTAGGAAATACAAGGAATCCAATTAGTCGTTGCTAACCTTTACATGAGGATATTGTCTCATTCTAGATGTTTGACAAAGTACATGAGAAAGGAAATAATTAAGTCATAACTCTGGTTCTGATTGATATTATCTGATCATATTCTGTTGGACTTTGCACTTAAAAAATACTTATTATCAGAATTAAAGTCTTTACGCTAGATAAGTTTTATCAATCTTCAAAATCAATTTGGGAGATTTTCTCAAAAATCTCCACTTTTTTATGATGACAAAACTTTCCAAGCAGAACTTAAGAAAAGATTTTAAAGAGATGTAGTGATCAAATAGCTCTATTGAAAGCAATATTTTAAATAAGGCACAATGTGAATTCTATAAGAACTTTGCTGATTTTGTAAAGATAAGTACAAGCTTCTTACAGAATATCGAGCTAATTAGAATGAATAAGATTTGTAAAGAAATTCCTTACTTTGATTAAGGAAGTTCAAGATAAGAAAACTTCCTATTTTTATATAGCTCCCCCTGAGCATGATCACAAAAGATCTTCATCTGCATATAGTGTTTTGCTTTTCTTGCATTTTCTCTCCCTTTTTGTCAACATCACAAAATAGACAATAATAATGGAAGGAGTATCACATAGAGAATATGCTATTCAACTCATCTTCATACACAATGTTCGAAACATATTTAGCATGAAATACAATTTTCATAAACATCTTATAGATGCTACGGTGAACATAAAATAATTGCAATATAGCTCATGTTATTATAGAATCAAATACCATATACATCAAAAAACATATATCAATGATAACATATGCAATATATAAATTTCATATACATTTTTTGTCATAACAAAACGATAATGGAAATATGAGATTTATAATGACAAAAGGTAAGTGAAGTAAGAAATATACTAACCAGATCATGTAGAATTTAGCAAGTTCTAATAGACATTATATTTTCTTCCATAATCAAAAGGAGGCAAAAATTAAATTGACTTAATCAGGATTTTCTCACACTTAATTTACACTCCCTTTTAATTTAATGCAACTATGAGATGATCGCGGTTCTTCTCCTTTACTGTGCATCCACTTTCTCATTCTTTAATAAATTTAACAAATTTTGCGCCTAGAGGAGAATTTTCGCTCATTCAAAAATGGTTTGGAATCTTCGCAATTTTTCGGATCAAATTTTCCAAATTTTAGATGGAAAGATTATTTGCCACCTATAGTTTCTTGTAAAAGAGATAACAATATTTGCAAAATATAGAGAATATCACGTACTTTCCTTCCTTCAATTCGCGGATTAACTTTGCCAGTTAGAGGATATGCTTCTAACATATAAAAGCACGCATTAATTTCTTTCAAGATTAAAAAGATTCTAATGTTTAAAAGAAAATCTGATTTTCAAATGTTTAAATCATTTATAATTATTCTATAGCAATGGTTAAACATATTTATATAGATACAAATGGAATTTATCTATATATATGCATAATAAGAAAATAGTCCTATAGAAAAGTTTAAGTGCATTTATTTCAAGTGAGAAGTTCGTTGTTCATTAAATTTCAACTGTTTTTTTGGATTGGACATTTTAGCAATAATAACATTACATTCATTAATGGGAAGAGCTTTTATTACATTCTTAATGTGAAAAGCTTCTCCACCATATCATCCTCCTTTAGAAATTTACAAAAGAAGAACAAGCCCATTACATTAAGAAAAAGGAGAAAAGGCTGTTTATTGTAAGATATGACCACAAAATTCTTGATTTGAACACCCGAAGTTCGATGCCACTTTCGTTAACGAGAGACCTCATTTTGGACGTTTGTATCGCGTGACTCACGACATTTAATTGAAAGTGACAGATAGGCAACTTCCCAAAAGCTGCAGCTTTAATTAATAGTTCAGTTGATGGCTTCAGAAAAAACCAGATGAAGGACAATTATGGAGATGTACCACTTTTTTTGGTCGGTCGAGATGTACAATTATGGAGATGTACCATTTTACACGCCCACTATCTTTCGCCTTTCTTCTTGGCGCCTTTGAACTTTTGAATTTAAAAAAAAAAAAAAAAAAAACTCCAATTTTCAAATGTTTAAGGCATTTATAATTATTCTATAGCTATATTATATAGATAAAATCACAATCTATATAAATGTATAATAACAAAAAAATATTCTTAAAGAATATCTCTCATTATGACATATGAGACTTTGGACAATTAGAAGATTTTCCTTCAAACTATTGAGATTGGATTTGCTACATTCACCGCAAAAATGCTCCACCTAAGCACTACCTAACAGTATGCTTACTACTCACTATGACGTATTTGTTTTGATCTCTTCCCCTTAAAGACTTACTTTTTATCATAATTAATTACCTTCAACCCCACAAATATTGCAATATATGTGCCTTTATATTGAAAAGCAAATCTTTTACAACACTTATTGTCTCATTGAAAACTATTAGAATACGAGCATGATATAATTAGTGTGGTTTGGACATCACCAAACCTAATTATATAAACATTGAAAGATATCTTAAGTCGGAGCCGGATTAAACCGGATCGAAAGAGACTTAGCTAGGGCGCGTTTGAACGATTCTCACATTGGAGGCGATTCTAAGCGAACGATTCTTTTTTATTCGTTCCCTAACGATTCTAAGCATTTAAGTTCGTTTGGAATCGTCCAAAATTTACGATTCTAGAATAGAATTGCGTTTGGTACCGTATTTATTAATTCTGTTCCAAATCAATTTCTTTTAATTTTTAAATAATTTTTTTTACTTTTTTCCTTTGTTTTCTTTTCATTTTTTCATTTTTTCATTTTTTTCTTTTCATTTTCCTTTTTTTCTTTTCATTTTTTCATTTTTTCATTTTTTTCTTTTCTTTTTCTTTTCTTTTTCTCACCTTCTTCTTCTTCTCGGCCGGCCGCCGGACCGGCGACGGCCAGACGAGGGCCGGCGACCTCACCGTAGCGTCGCCGGCCCTCGGAGGCCGGCCCTCGTCGGCCGAGCCTCGCCGGCAGCCCTCGCGGCCGACGGCGAGGCTCGCCTAGCCCGCGAGGCTCGGCCGAGCCAGACTGGGCGAGGCCGAGCCCGCCGGGGCGGGCCGACCTCGTCGGGGTTGGGCGAGGCACCGCGGCCACCGGCGGGCCGGGCGAGCCTCGCCGGTGGCCGCGCGAGCCTCGCTGGCCACCGTCCGGGCCGGGCGTCGCGAGGCTCGCCCGGCCCTGCCCGATCCGACGAGGCTCGGCCTCGCCGGATCTGGGCGAGGCCGAGCCTCGCGGTGGCTGCGGCCTCGCCGGCCCCGGCGAGGCCCGCGGCCACCGGCGAGGCTCGGCCGCCAGATCCGGGAGGCCGAGCCTCGCCGGTGGGCGGGCTTGCCTCCGACGAGCTCGCCGGACCTCGCCCTGGCCAAGCGAGCCTCCGGCGAGCTCGCCGGACCGGCGGCCGGCGGCGGCCGGCGGCGGCGGACGGCGGCGGTGGACGGCGGTGGCGGATGGCGGAAGGTGGCGGGCGCGGTGGACGCGGTCGTGAGATGGCCGAAGGAAGAAGAAAATTTTGATTCTCAAATTGATTTTCGAACAAGAATCAACTATTTTTGATTCTTGATTACGTTCAACTGCTCCCGAACAAAAATTTTACCAAACGCGATTAAGTAATAAACCGATTCTAACAAAGAATCAGAATTTGGCACTGTTTGGATGGTTACCAAACAGGCCCTTATCGACACTCGACCTCTTATCAAGAGTGGTGAGAGGAAATGCAATGATGGCCTGTCCATGGCCATGATGCCATCCGATCATGGTGTTGCTTTGAGCGTCGAAAGAAAGAGAGACCGCCCTGGTCTTGACCATAAGAGACGACTTTGCTCAGCTGAAGAAAGGGAAAAGAGAGAATGATGATGGCCACCGCTGATACGAGACAAAAGGGGAAGGAAAACGACGAAGAAAGTTGCAATAATGGTGTCTCTCATTCATGAGAAAATATTGGCTGCAGCTCTGACTCCAGCGTGTCTTCCTCCGAGTCCATTCACCGGGCGACACGTGTCGCCCGGCAGCCACGCTGGAATCCGAGCGCGTCCCTTATATTTTCGGTAAAATAATCTTCTTTCTCTCTCCTCTAGCGCCTGTATGCTAGCCCTGCGCTCTCTCTCTCCTCTGCAGAGTCTGCACGCATTTATTGTATTCTCGTTCCTCTTCCCTCGTTCTTTCCTCCGAGTAGAAGAAAATCCATTCCAAGCGAGCGAGCTTTCAAATTTTGAATCTCTGGTTTCGCTCTCGTTTGCTACCCCGCGCTCGTTGTTGCTGCTCCGGCATTGCGTTTGTCAAGCGGCCGTTCCCCGCCGTCGCCCGGCGCTCGCTCGTCCTGTCGCTTCCTCCGTCTCTGCTTCGGCGCTCGCTCTTTGCTCCGTTGCTCGCTCCATCTCTGCTCCGGCGCCGCTTTCCTTCGCATATTTATCTGCTTGGGCGGCCGAGATTTGGGAGATCCCATTTCTGCAACCACCTGTAGAGCAGCGTCGACGCCTTCCAGGCCGGTTACGAGATTTGTGGGATGTGTACACGCAGAGCAAGAGCAGTAGATTGCCCAAGTTCTGGCGGGACGCCTTCCAGACCGGTTACGAGTTCTTGACGAGTGACGTGCCGGGCATTCGCGACGTCGCCGTTTCGGAGATCGCGAAGATTTCCCTTCGCTCCTTCACCTTCTCCGATCCTCTCGCTGCTCATTCTCGTCCTGCGGTAACCCATTCTCGCCCTTCAAACTTTCAGAGGCCAATTACCATTTTGGCAAGGAGAGAGTGCAGACGAAACTTTCAGAGGCCAAGTACCATTTTGAAGAGAAGAATGCCGCCCTCGAAAAGCTGAGGGCTCAGCTCGAGGCCTACATGAGATCCAAAATGAGTAAAGATGAGAATTCTCCGAAATCAGAGAAAACCATGGAGCTTCTGAAAGTCATGAGTTTATGAGGTCTTGGTTCTTGTCACTGAGCCCTCTAAAGGACGTCGTTAGTAGTTTAACCACGTCGAAGGAGCTTCTGAAAGTTCTTTTTCGGGTCGGTGCTCTCGAGAAGCAACATAAACCGACTATAGCCCTCGTCTCAGCCTTAGGAGTCGAGCTCGATCGTTCCATCATCCAGGTTGAGCAGTTGATCCATGAAGAGAGGTCTCATTCTCACCAGATTGATTTCCTCATGAAGCATTTCGCAGAAGAAAAGGCGTCTTGGAGAAGAAAGGAGAGGGAACGAATCATGGCAAAAACGCCTAGCAAATGTTGGTCCCAGTGGGAACCTTCTGATTGTTTGTTTCAACTTTTTGGACTCCTGATTGTTTGTTCGACTTTTTCGACTTCATGGGCTATTGTAAATTCTGATTTCACGCAACATAGTTCATAAATACTTCCTGCTTGATAGTTGAGAAAGCAATGTTATATTTCAGTTGCACAGTAAACATGTCTGTATCCTGTGACTCTTGTAACTAGTCTGTATCTTGGCAATGAAATAAGAACATTAATGACTTTTCTCATGAACTAATTCGATCTTTTCTTTCGGTAGCTCAGTGTCGATTTTTTTTTTTCTTGTTGGGGGAGTGGGGTTGGGGTTTTTGCCGTTTCAATATTTTCCAGTTTCACGTTTCAATATTTCGACAGGCGGTTTATCTTATAACAAATGCTGGCCCTCATGCCAGAGAATCTATTTGGCCAGTTGACGACGAAATGAGTTGTTAAGGAGCACATGGAATGATGAATAGCATAGGTGGAATTATTCTCTCATGTTGATCATAACTCTCGATGGAAAAGTTTATTTTAAGTGCTTTCAGGCTGATGACACCGGTCTTGCAAACTGGGACAGCAGCAACATCAACATGGTACTTAGCAGCAAGAACTGGAATTGCGAATTGGGATGGTTTTTAACATCAACACTAGACCAGCAACACATATACAATTATAGTATCAAAATTCTCGAATAGACGCGAGGACATCGTTTGCTAGCAATTTATAGTATTCCCTGCCTAACATGGAGATGAGCGCAAAAGGAAGAAGGAAAAAAACTCTTTAATCCTGACTTGCTTCGATTTTGCATTCATTACTCTCTCCCAGAGTCCAACTCTCCATGCCGTGATCTTGCAAAGGCAAGGACTGGCTCCATGGCCTGATCGGACTAGCGAAATTCAATAGCTGATGGTCCTTCAGGCCTGCGAGCGCTCTGTTTCTTCTGGTTTCGTCCTCCTTGTTGCTGTCCATTTTAGCTGGCGAGAAGAACTCTATTAGTCTCCCTGCGTCGAACCCATTCAGGTTGTCATGAGTTCTGGCACCGTCATGAAGATTCGCCCCTTTAGAGTTTCCTCTTCTTAAGGAGATGCTCTCCCATTGAATTTTGTTGGATGAAGATCTCCTCCCATTGAAGTTGAACTCATTATTTACCAAGACCCATTTCGAGTTCTCTTGATTAGTATCGTCGTGCGCGTAGCTCCACTTGTAGCTCCTAGTGTTGTTGTCCATGTTCAATTCGACCGAATGAAGATCACTTTCTGCGGATCCATGTCCTTTGCACTCCTCTCCATCAGCTTCTTTACTCTCTCATAATAATTCGTTTTCAGCGCATTCAAGATTGATCTTGTCGCTCAAGAACGCCTCGAGCTCCATGGTTTTCTCTGATTTCGGAGAATTCTCATCTTTACTCATTTTGGATCTCATGTAGGCCTCGAGCTGAGCCCTCAGCTTTTCGAGGGCGGCATTCTTCTCTTCAAAATGGTACTTGGCCTCTGAAAGTTTCGTCTGCACTCTCTCCTTGCCAAAATGGTAATTGGCCTCTGAAAGTTTGAAGGGCGAGAATGGGTTACCGCAGGACGAGAATAAGCAGCGAGAGGATCGGAGAAGGTGAAGGAGCGAAGGGAAATCTTCGCGATCTCCGAAATGGCGACGTCGCGAACGCCCGGCACGTCACTCGTCAAGAACTCGTAACCGGTCTGGAAGGCGTCCCGCCAGAACTTGGGCAATCTACTGCTCTTGCTCTGCGTGTACACATCCCACAAATCTCGTAACCGGCCTAGAAGGCGTCGACGCCGCTCTGCAGGTGGTTGCAGAAATGGGATCTCCCAAATCTCGGCCGCCCAAGCAGATAAATATGCGAAGGAAAGCGGCGCCGGAGCAGAGATGGAGTGAGCAACGGAGCAAAGAGCGAGCACCGAAGTAGAGACGAAGGAAGCGACAGGACGAGCGAGCGTCGGACGACAGCTGGGAGCGGCCGCTTGACAAACGCCGGAGCAGCAACAACGAGCGCGGAGTAGCAAACGAGAGCGAAACCAGAGATTCAAAATTTGAAAGCTTCGCTCGCTTGGAATGGATTTTCTTCTTCTTGAGAGGAAAGAACGAGGGAAGAGGAAAGAGAACATAATAAATGTGTGCAGACTCTGCAGAGGAGAGAGAGCGCGCAGGCGCTAGAGGAGAGAGAAAGAAGATTATTTTACCGAAAATATAAGGGACGCGCTCGGACTCCAGCGTGGCTGCCGGGCGACACGTGTCGCCCGGTGAATGGACTCGGAGGAAGACACGCTGGAGTCAAAGCTGCAGCCAATATTTTCTCGTCATTTAACGATGGCCGCTCATTGTTTCCTTTCTTCTTTATTTGCTTCTAGTGAATTTTCTCTGTGAATACGAAGAGGAAGAGCTCTTAATGAGAGCTCCGAGGACTGCACAACGAGATTGAAAATTTCCTCTTAAAAGTTTTGATTCAAAAAGTTTTTCTTTGTGAAATTACACAAAATGAAGTCAATTAAATCTTGTGTTAATGTTCATGTCAATCTTTTATGAGATTGAAATATTATTTCGAGAGAAATTATGAAGGTTAAATATAGAGTTATTAGTTGTATTTGAGGGATAAAAACATAAATTATATTTGAGTAACTCAAGTATTATTATAATCTCCATTGCATTGTAATTTCATGGTTTTCATTTCCTCGCGGACGTAGGTCACATAACCGAACCATGTAAATCTAATGTTTGATTTATTTCCTTATCTTGCGTTTTTATTCAAGCACTTGTTTATTTCCAACAAATAAATATGGTTTGAAGAAAAGTGAAACCAAATTAAACCATATTATAGTCAAGATCAAACCAAGCCAAACCATTTTATGTGGCTTGATTCGGCTTAATGGTTCTTTCTGCTTTTATTTTACCTCTTCATCATATGTAACCAATTTTATTTTACCTCTAATGCTATGAATTAGAGCCAAACTAATCCACACTATGCGAAAATCAACGGTGGATGAATAAATCTATACGAATAACCAATTTTCTCTCTACCGCTTTTTTTAGGGTGCAGTTTAGCTAACCGTCCTCTGTCAAATGATGGAGTGACAGTCAACTAATGACCACACAATTCGCATGGATTCCATCTTTTACCCTTTTTTTTTTTAATTTTATGTTTTCTTATTGCAAGCTTAAATTGAGAGATAAAATCATAAGAGAGCTCATACAATCAATTTTCATGAATATTATGAAAGAAAAAATAAATTAGATATCGAAATATAAATAATTAGAAGTAAAAAATATTGTCATCCACTAAAAAGAAATCGTTCATTTCAATAACATATATCGAACAATAATTTTTCTTGTGACATGACTAGGCCTTTGGTTTTTAGCATTTCCCTTGTGTCAACAAGAAAGTTGCAGTTTTTCCCAAAGCGAGGATATAGCTAGTTGAAGATAACCTTGGCGAGTGTTGTTTTGCCGATGCTACCCAACCCATAGATTCCGATGAACCGCATACCGTCAAAAGCGATGTCTGATAAATTGTCTATAGTTGCTATTCGATCCTCCATTCCAACTAAATCTTTGGTCACTTGCCTTTGTCTTGTCTTCACCTTGACCACAATCTCATTAACAACTGACGTGATAAGATTCCCATAGCTGCCACAATGACAAACAATATTAATTGAGAAAAGGTGACAAATTTCCATGTTGACAAACAATTTACATATATCAAATCTTGAATCAGCCTCAATTCATTTCGAATGCACATCTCTTATATTTCTGTTAGATTGCACATTTCAGAAACAATAATGACATTACATCCGTTAATGGGAAGAGCTTTTGTTACCTTCTTAACGTCAAAAGCTTCTCCACCAGATAATCCTTCTTGAAAAATTTACAAAAGAAGAACCAATGCATGACATTAGAAAAGGAGAAAATGATGTTTATTATGAGAAATAAATGATGAAATTCTTGATTTGAATGCCTGAAGTCCGGTGCCACTTTCTTTAATGAGAGACATCATTTTGGACATTTGTACCATGTGACTCACGTAATTCAATCGAAACTTACGAATAGACAACTTCACAGCAGCTGCAGCTTTCAATTTATGGTCAATAAGGTGGATGGCTTCAGAGAAAATGAGATGAAGGACAATTACGGAGGTCTACCATTTCACAAGCCCAATTTCTTTGGAGTTTCTTCTTAGTGCATTTGAACTTTTGAATTTATGACCATTTTTTTAATTAAAAAAATCTGATTTTCAAACGTTTAAATCATTTATAATTAGTTTATAGCTATATCTATGGTTAAACATATTTATATAGATAAAAACGGAATTTGTCCATATAAATGCATAATAAAAAATATTCCTAAAGAAAAGTTTAAGTTAAATGCGTTTATTTCAAGTGAGTGATTCATTGTTAGTCAAATTTCCGCTGTTTTTTTGTTTTGGACATTTTAGCAATAATAACATTACATTTCATTAATGGGAAGAGCTTCTCCACCATATCATCCTCCTTCAGAAATTTACAAAAGAAGAGCAAGTGCGTTACATTATTAAAGGAGAAAAGGCTGTTTATTCTGAGATATGATGACAAAATTCTTGATTTGAACACCCGAAGTCCGATGCCACTTTCGGTAGTGATAGACATCATTTTGGACTTTTGTATTGCGTGACTCATGAGATTTAATTGAAAGTTACGGATAGGCAACTTGAGAGCAACCGCAGCTTTCGATTAATAGCGAATAAAGTTGATGGCTTCATAAAAATCAGATGGAGGACAATTATGGAGATGTACTAGTTTTTTGGTCGGTTGAATACAACTATGGAGATGTATCGTTTCACACGTCCTTTCGCCTTTCTTCTTGGTGCCTTTGAACTTTTGAATTAAAAAAATTCTGATTTTGGGCGTGGAAAGAAAGAGAGGCCGTGCTGGTCTTGACCATAAGAGGACGACTTTGCTTGGCCGAAGAAAGGGAAAAAGACAGACTGATAATGGCCACTGCTGACATCGGACAGTACAGAAGGGAAACGAAAACGACGAAGAAAGTTGCAATAATGGTGTCTTTTAACGATGGCCACTCATTGTTTCCTTTCTTCTTCTTTATTTGCTTCTAGTGAATTTTCTCTTTAAATTCGAAGAGGAAGAGCTCTTAACGAGAGCTCCGAGGACTGCACAGAGGAGATTGAAAATTTCCTCTTAAGGGTTTGATTCAAAAAGGTTTTCTTCGTGAAGTTAGTCAAAATTAAAGCTGATTAAATCTTGTGTTAATATGCAAATTGAGATATTATTTCGAAATAAATTATGAGGGTAAAAAACATAGAGTTATTAGTTGTACATAAGGGATAAAAACACCAAGGGTATCCGAGTGACTTAAATAAAATTATAATCTTCGTTGCATTGTAATTTTATCTATAATGGAATTGTGTGCTCCTTTTCTCGTGAACGTAGATCACATAATCAAATCACGTAAATTTGATATCCGATTTATTTTCTTATTTTATATATTTTATTCAATCACTTGTTTTATTTTTAATAATAAATACGGTTTGAAGAAAAGAGGAACCAAGCTAGACTGTATTATAGTTAAAGATCAAACCAAGCCAGACCATTTTTTTTTTGGGTTTGATTTGGCTTAATCGTTCTTTCTTCTTTAGTTTTCCACTTCATCATTTGTAATTTTATGAGAAAAAAAAACCAAATTCAATGTCACGAAACTTCCAAAGCGAGATCCCCGAGGAAGTTGCTGCCGAGGAAGTTGCTGGATCACCAAGCAAGCACAAATGGCCCCTTTTGCGAGGTGAAGCTTGCTCTCGGCACGATCAATCTCAACTTGTTTCAATTAATTATTTCATTTGATTAAGAGTCACCACTATTTTTTATAAATCACTTAGGAGTCAAGTAAAATGCGAGAGCCCGTCTTACTTTTGCAAACATGAGATTCGTGGATCCAAAGACTTGATTAGGCAAGATATACCTCAAACCCAATGCTGTATATTTTCTCTTTCTATTAAAACAATTATTCATGTGGTCTTCCCAATCTTAGTTACCCATTTTATTCTCAATGTTGAGAAAGGCAGGCGATCATGCATAAATTCACTCAAGCAAACACGTATAAAATCCACTAATACTGAGACAAATAGAGCAAATAAAAGGTAGGAAAATAAAGGACCCAACCCGTATCAGGGAAACAAATCAACAAAAGCCTTGTTATAAGGTTCCGGGACATGCCCCTTGAGCTATTAATAGAAACTCAGTGTAAAATCTCCAAAATAAACTATGGCTTAAAACCAGAAAGTAAATAACTGATACCTCATGAATATATATAAACTACTTTCCCAAAAAGAAGTATTACATCAAGAAATAAAATCTACTTAATGCTATATAAAGTGCAATGCAATGTTTAGAAAACAAAATCTATTTATGATTATGCATGATTCCTAAATTATCCTCCCAAATGTATATATATATATTTATTTATTTATTTATTTATTTATTTAATAAAATCTATCTGTTTTTTTGCTTTTTCACATTAACCCTTCAATATATGTTATAGTGAAACGAAATTAAACTAAAAAATAACTAAGTGCCGAGATAAATTTGAACTAGAAACTAGATACCAAAATAATATGTTATATAAACCCAGATTTTCGTGAAAATTTGCACTATGTTGCGTTGGAATTTCAACCTAAACTTCTTGTGGGAACGAGCTAATAAACACCAGAAAATAAAGAGAACTAAAGCGATATAATGCTATGAATTAAAGCAAAACCATTTCACAATATGCGAAATCAAGGGTGGATGAGTACATCTATACTAATTGCCGAAATAAAATATTTATTAAAAAAAATTTCTACGCTATTACAGGTCTGAAGTGTTCAAATTGAATCACATCATGTAGATTATTTATATTTCCATGTTTATGTTTGCTGAGACACGAGGAACAATCAACATGAACTAACACAAAAATCCACGCAGGTTCTTGATTTTATTTCCTTTCTTCTTTCGTCTTTCTTTTCACACGTGCAGCATAATTCCTTTTCACTCGTGCTGGTCGGATAAGGCTGTCGCATATTTCCCTCTTGGTCGAGCCCATGAAAGGGAGCCAGGGTCGTGCGGGCTTGGACTCGGAAGTTCAAATAAATTCATGGCACATTTTGCGTGTTGGGATCCACTCAAATTCAATTCACAAGCGGACTAATTTAAATGAAATTCGTAGTCAGGTTTCATGTTTTCTTTGGTGCACCAATCGCTGAAAAGTTGGAAAAGTAAGTCTTCTTTTTTCAATCTATCGAATTCCTTACAGAAATGGTAAATACATGATTTGATCCATATCACGGTTCACTTGTAATCACGACGTAATATGAGACGCGAGACCGATATCAAATTTACGAGAACATTGCGGTTTTTGCATTTGAAAAATGAGGAAACGAGAAAATTGGGAAGAAGGCGGTGCTTTATCATAAAGTTGTGTTCAAGTCCGACCATGTCTTTAATTATTGCTTTGCCTAAACTTTGTATTATCGATGTAATCAAACCAATGATTGTGCCCTCCACGTAGTAAAATGACACAATATACATGAGATATAATCCATCTCTTAGGCATTGAGAGAAATGTTTCATAACGATGCTAAAGTTTAGATGACCAATGCCAAAAACTTCCCACTTTTCTTTTGCAAGTTATCATCTTGATATGACATAACGCTACCAGAAACCCTTAAGCTTTAAAATTTTGTGCAATGCCGTCTTTGACTCTCTTTTTTTTTGCAATCAAATTCTCGAACTATGATTTATCCATTCACTTTGGATCTTACATTAAAAGATGAAAAAAAAAAATGCTTATGTGACCGTTAAATGCCAAGTTGACTCAATGTGGCTCTTGTGTCCTTATCAGAAAGATTAAAGAAACAAAAAAAGTAAATTTTCTTCATCGAAGAAAATTTGGAGCGACAACACCATCTTGAGCCCAAGCCCACAGGCAATTTGTCGATAGTGTTCGAGTTTGATGAGGGGGGTAAGGACAAAGGTCGGACCACTTTTCAATAGAAGCCCACCCAATTGGCTTCGACTTTTGAAGCAGAGAGCGGTGGCTTCAGCCACCCGTGGCTTTCTCAACGGTGTTGCGTCGACTTCCAACAGCGCTGTGGAGATTGGAGATGACTGGAAATTCTTCTCGTCTTTTTCTTTCATTTGTTAGGTTAGTCATATTTCGGGCCTCACCCAGCCCGAAATTAAATTAATGCTAATCCAAGAGGACTTGTTTAGGCCCCAACCTTTCAACCGGGCCTGAAGTTGATCGGGTGGGGCATATTTTTCAATAGAAAAGCCACCCATTTGCAACTCTACTTCCAATTACTAGACACCAAAGGAACTCGCGAACTCATTGCTACACCATTCTTTATCTGCGGTAGACAAACAAGCAATCCTATTCTGTAACATAGAAATGGCAACAATTTATTGCTTATGCCTCTTCAGGATCAATTTTTTCCCAAAAATCAACCAACTAATATTAAATTAACTCAATAGCAACCTTCGACCAAAAAATACCCTAATAGCAACCGGTCACGATATTCCAACAATATTAACCCTAAAGCAGTGAATATGGTGCTGAATATTAAAGCAAGGCAAAACCAACACCCACATATTTTATGTGAAAAACTCAATACATGAAAAATCATTGGACCAGTCAAAATCTTCCACTAATCATTAATAATAGCAAAATACATACTAGTTTATCTCTAATAACACAGCTAGAGGCTCTTCACATTAGCAAAACATCATCACAGCAAGGTGAATTAATACAAAGATGCAAGAAAGATCTAACCGCTGCAGAGAAAATTAAGAGACAATTTGGAGAAGATTTTAACAAACAAAATCAATCAACTTGTAGATCTTGGACTCATGTATAGCATTCTGAAGTTTCCGCCAATTCCAACAAAGTTACACTATTGAATCCGAACTGCCTCTTCTCTTTTTCAAAGCAAAGCTCTCCGCCTCTTTCTCTTTGTAACATTGAATTGCTCTTCTCTATCTTCTAAATCAAGAACATTCAGCCCTATCTTTTTTTCTTTTCTTTTTGAATTTAAGATGATGAGATGGGGCTCGCAAGAGGTGGATCTAGCCCAGCAAATCTCCCCCTCCGCCTCACAAGGGAAGTTCCATCATACCCACTTAATCTGTACAAGAATCAAGTTTCACCATTGGCAAGGTTTTACTCATCATATTGGATCCATTATCATCGGTGTAGACTTTCTCAAGTAAGAAAAGTTTCTTTTTAAATTTATCTCGGATCCAATGACAAGGATAAAGCATCAGTCTTGGGTAAAGCAACCAGATGCATTTCTAGTGCACATCAATCTTATCTTCAGCAATATGACGAGGATTAAAGCGTCCCACATAAAGCTGTCTTGTATTTGCACGGATAGATCTAATCTTGTTAGAGACAAGACCACTCATCTCTAACTAATAACAGCAGCTATCTTTGGGCAATATCATGAATCTCTCTCTGAGGATAAACACTCTCTAGGAATGCCATGAGGGTGCCTTGATGACACCACGGATGAAGTGCCCTGTTCATTGTCAATCGCATGTCGCCTAAGAGAATGGACCTAACTATTAGCAATAATAGACCAAATAGAAATCTGTTATAGCAAGTAAGCATTAACCCAAGGAACCAAAATGGATTCTGCTTTTAGCAACAATTTCTACAAATTCCTGAGAACGCAAGCTTGATTTTGTGTTTCTAGCTTGTTCAAGCCTAAACCACCTTCACATGTTATAACTAAGGGTCATGTTATAACGAGTTTGTACTGGTGTTTAATATCCCTTTTCAAACAGTGAAAATACGACATTGAAATGGAGATATCACTTACCCTATGTCGTGTTTAGTTTGCTTACAAACCATAAATGATGGAAGTTGAGATCAATGGAGTAACCTGACAAGCCTAAGTTTCAAGCTGCTAAAACATGTGTGTTTACGTATTGTCTCTTTTATATCTAATCTTTTGTTTTGATAGGGAATTTTTTCGAAACATACTAAACTGACTTCAAAGGCACTTTTGCAGCCATGATATTAGGTTATAGCAGGGTTGTGTTTGCCCGAGACTACGTTGGTGCATAGCTTAGAGGGAATTTACTGAAATATCGATCGACTAAATTAAAGTTCAACGCAATCAAATGCTAAGCTCTTAAGAAATACTGCCCAGTAGAGAGACTTGATGATTAAGAAATTTAGCCAAAGCTCTCTCCATTTTTCTTTTACATACTGACGGCGGGCCCAATAATAATATAAAGTTTCCTTTAATCATATTAGGTTAGATATTATTTGTGGTGCCAAATGCAGCTGGTCAAATTCAAGCGAAGCATTTGACAATAATTATGTCATGTTTGTTTCACGAAAAATAAATGATCTCAAAACCATTTTTTTTTAAAAATGATCCTTGTATCGTTCAAAATAATTAGTCATTAAATAATATTTTCATTATTAACAACAATTTATGCTTAAAAATTTTGGTGAACGATAAAAACATTTCCCGATCATTCATTTTTGTAAATGATGTAAGCAATATATATTTTTAAATGTTTTTCAAATCATTTATTTTCCGCAAAAATAAATGGAGGATAACAAAAAAAAAAAAATCAGGAGAAGAAAAGGAACAATTGGGCCCATTTTTCGCCGGCCCAAAAAGCTTTATGGGCTTATTAAAACCTTCGTTCCTCAGAAAAACGAAAAAATGTTTCATCTTTCAGTCGACTTGAAGAGCATTTTTGGTTCTAAATCGAGTTCAAACCTTCGTTTTCGCTCTAATTCACCCTCGATCGATCGACTGCTAAGGTCTTCGGGGAGCTTCCGCGAGCGTTTTTCTCTACTAATCATTACGCCGCCGCTTCTGTCCTTCAATTTGATATCTATTTTGCCTTTTTGAGCTAGTTTCCGTTGATGTCGCGACTGTTTCTCGCTGATTAGATCGTCTTTGACCTGGGCCTGGCTGGTTTCTGGCTCCGGTAGCTAGAAAATGTCGAAGATTTCTTGTGGTGACTCGAATAAATAGTAGTGTAAGAAGGTGAGATGAAGATTTAAGAAATGTTGTGCCGTAGTTGCGTTCGAGCCGTAATTGCTGATGGGTGTCCGTGGAATTACTTCCGTTGGACGTGCTTGTTTGTCTGTCTAAATGGCGTGCTTTCTTTGAACTGGAGATTATTTTGTGCTCGAGGCAGAAATTGGGAATGCGAGCAATTTGATCATGGACCTATCTTCTCCAATTGGGAAGAGAGATGTGCTTAATTCCCTTTTTTCCATGTTAATGTGCATGTGATTGTTCAAAACGAAGTTGAACATAATCTGTTGTTAAATTTATAGGATCATATGATCCTTGATGACCTCACGAAATTTCGTATCTGTATACTTTTTGCGCTTGAGTTGCTAAGTTCTTATGTGGCATGTGTAAGATTTGATTCCATGTTCATTGATATGTAGTCTCTTATTGACTGATGGGAGAGCTCGCTGGCGATAAACATGTCGAGTACATATTGTCTGATGAAAAGGTAGGGATGAAATTTTAACAATCCCCTTCTTTTTCTCTTGTCCACTTTTCTGCCATTACTGAAAATGACTTGTTTATCTGGATCTATCAGCAAAGATTTCGAGTTTACTGATTTGAGTTTTTGGGTTGATATTGCACTCGAAAAAAGTCGGTGGTTTTGTAGCGCCGATTGAATGGAGCATGTTGGTGATTGACGATTCTAGATCTTCTTGGAAAACTTGGCAATGTGGATTCAAATGAAGTTGTTTCTTGGATCCTGCAATGCCAGCACGAGTCTCGTTTGTAGTTATCTGTCTCTCAGCTTCTTTTTTGCGATTACCCACGAAAAACATGCGGCTAACAGAACCTCCACTCCACATTCAATCAAATATTTATTATTTGACAATATGATTAAGATTTTAGCTTGGGATTAACATTTCCATCTCTGTTACAATAATGACTCGCGCCTTAGAAGTGATTAGTGTTGCTTTATTTATTTACGAAACTTAGTGTTGCTTTATTTATTTTTCGAAACTTCACTCTAAAAGAACAAAATGTGAATTTCACTTACGGCTGCTTGTGCTGGTGGATTTGGTGGAGACATTATAGACGTCTTCGTGTGATGATTGTATCCTTTGGAATAAAGGTTCCTAGATTTGCAAACTCTTACCATTGATGCAAGTTCCTTCGTGTTGTTTTATGTTTTTAAGTTTTCAACATCATAAGTGGCAAACTTACCTTAGGCTAGCCAGACATTGATGAGGGGGCTCTCTATATGGAGATTGAAGTTGCTACTGTCGGATAATCCCCGGTGTCAAATGTTCTACATTGCTGTGCCTGAACCATGATTCAGCATCGTAGTAGTGCGAAACGAAGATGGATATTTCTCTGGGGATACATGGGGAGAAGTTTATACTCGGTGTCTTGTCCTCATCTTGGATCAATTATAATTTTTGTGCTTCTTGAGGATGTTTCTTAAACTATTGACATCCCTTCAATCCTTTTTTCCCTTCGAAGGTTCTCTTATTGTGCTATATGCTGTCTTGCGATACTAAAACGGTTGGATTCGATAAATGTGGAGAATGCTGTCGATATATAGTGAGTTGCAAAACTCGGATGGCGGGTTTGGTTGCAATCCCGGTGCGAGGTCTCACCCGAAATGATACCATCGCAAACAGCCTTCGCTTCCATCTTGATGGTTAATCACTGTGTGCACCACTGATGTCTATCTAAGATATCCTAAGACAACGCACTAATGTCCTTGCTCTCTTTGCTAATCTAGCTGGTAGTAGTTAACAGTTGGAGAAAACCATCTGCTCTATCTATATCTACAAGGAACTATTTGTCACCAAAATGCCAACTAAAAGATTCCAGATCTCGCCGTACTATTACAAAAGGTAAAGAAACTTCAGAGTTGCCTAAAATATTATTAAGCCACGATCTTCACAAGACAATGATCTCCTTTAGATTTTGCAATTTGAAAGAAGAGAGAAAAGTGAGCCACTTCGTGGCAAGGTGCTTGGTCAGGCTCTCGTGCTTCTTAATTTACTTGCTTCGTGCTTCGTTGTTTTGTGCTACAGTGGCTACCAATTTGCGATGCTTGTGATGCCTCTATGTTTGATTTTCATCTAATTTTTTGTCTTTATTTCTAATCAATATATATTACCTATTGGCATACATTATGGTGGCCAGGATCTTAATGCTGCGGTTTCAGCTTTTAAAGGTACTTAAGAACATAGGTATGCATGTTAAATTTAGCAATTCTTCCTCTCACATTTGACATGCGAAGGATATGCTGAAAATTTAAGCTAAGAAGAGTAGCCTGCGGTGAATACGTACACAAAGCACATGGGTTTGCTGTCCATAAGAAGGGAAAACAGTGAATCATTTCCATGGAGACACAAAAGTTATGTGCTTGTAATTTTAGATGGAGTCATGAGGAGATCACCTACTTCACTAATTTTGTTCTTGGAAAAGTTGTTTGAGCTTTTCAGTTAGTGATTACTTCTATTTATTTCTACATCATATAGAATTGGGTTGAAGATCCCTACTGAAAATAGCTCGACATAAACTACCCCAGCATGCCTGGTGCCATGGTGAGTTGTAGAGATGATAAGCCTCTTGCAAGTTGTGGATACTTCTGATTTGGAATGAGTTACAGTCTTATTCTATTGTCTTTGCTTAGGTTCATCGTGGATTTATTATGCTTATCAATATGACAATGCGTCCTTGTACTTTGGATGCTGTTAAGTGAGCCAGGGATTTATATGGAGACATCAACGTCATGGTGACAAGGCATTCTATGGGAGGGCCTATGGCATCCTTTTGCGGCTTGATATTGTGGTAAGATAGTTAAAAAAATTGTTATGGTTTGGATATTGGTTCTTCTCTATTGTGTTTTTCCATTTATTCAGTTTTGGCCTGTTAAGATTTACTTGGAATTCTCTACCATCTGCCTTGAAGAGTCTAGACTCTGGAGACTTTGGATATCTTGAACTTTATATGGCTTCATATTTATATTTAAATTTGGTTAGCATCTTTTTTTTTTTTTTGGGACATTCATGAACCCATAGACAAAACACAAGCAAAATGGGGCGCAAACAGCCCTTCAACCAAACCAGCGATTGTGGAGTATTTAGTTGTGTGAATTGAGTCTTACCTGTTAGTTGAATACCTAAATATAATGGATAAAGAATTCCTACTAATCATTACAATTTTTTTTTTGTCGGTCCTAACTTCACACTAACTCTCACTCTTAGATTTTTGTCTTGTCTCCTTGAATCAAAACTTACACTAAATATAGTGGATAAAGAATTCCAACTAATCATTACAAAGTTTACTTGCTGGAAACTTTTTGGGATTATTGATATGTTTATGGTCTGGATATGTAACTTTTGCAAGCACTTGAAGTTCAAATTTTGTCATGTAATCTTGAAGTGCTCATGCATTTTAAACTAAGATATATTGATCCTAAATATGTGTTTTGTGCGTTGTTTTTGTCTGTCTCTCTCTAACCAAAAGAAGCAGCTCCTTTTTAGTTGGACTAGGGCCAGATATGTTGTTGGCCAGAGCCAATTCTAAAATGTCTAACTTATGTTTTTTGTCTCAGCTTTATTGGACAAGTGGTCCAGAGTTTTAAAGGCAGCTGTTGTGGAACTGGTGCCAGAAATGGTACCCACCCCAAAGTCATCTTTCATTAATTCTCTTATCCATGACAAGATGTGATTTTGGATGGTCAAACTTTGTCTTTGACTCGGATTATACAGACATTCATGTGGCCTACGATAGGATCATAGGTTGCATGAACTTTAGATTAAACCTTTTCTCGAAATATTAATAGCAACTGTGAAATCTCGTCCAAACACTTGGATGATTTAATGTGTCATTTTTGTTTGCTGGTTTCTTGCTGAAAATTATTCTGAGCTGATTGTGACATCATGCCCATGGGTCATGGCCGTTCCCTTGCGTCGTGGTCCTTTTTAATATGGTCAGATTGATCGAATTTTTATATATTTGTTTGATACAGATCTCACCCCGCTATTTCTACATACATACATACATACATACATACATACATAAGTTCTTCAGCTTTTCTCTAGTCGAGTAATGGATTGTAGCTTGTAGGTTTCAGTGGAGTAGCTTTATGGGAAAGAGGAGCCTCGTGTTGTTTACTTATTCCCCTTTCATTGCATTGCATTGAATATATAGCTCTTTAAGTTCACGAAGGGCAATAGAAATATACTGAAATATTGTTTTGAGTTGATGTTTCCTTAAAGTGTTCTTCTCACTTAATTTGTTGAAATAGCTTGCTAGAGACATAAGAAACTTGCTCCATTGCTTGTAATTGGATGAACTTGTGATTGCATTTTCAATTTGAAATTTTCTTAATTGGTAAATGCAGAACTTAGAGTGAGCTCCAAGGCTCATATAGCTGTTTATAATCACACTCTTGTGACGATGTTGGTGGAGTATGCATTTGCCGTAAGTGTTCTCTATAAAGATTTTCGCATTTACCCATAGCTTGTTGCTATTACCCTTCAGTTTCACCATTTCAAAGCAATAAAATTGTAATTAGATGCAAATCTTTTTATTTTGCAGGTTTACATGTCAGATTTGCCAAAACTTAATAGTTGGATTTGTCCAAGATGTGATGGAAAGACCAAGGTAATTTAATATGTTTTAATATGACATTTGTTGCTAAGGTTGCTTGAAGAATGGATCCTTAGCACTAAATGGCCAATTCTTGAGAGGACATTTTGTGGGCATATAAGCTGCTTCCTTTTAGTAGCTTTTGAACTGGTTATTAATGCCTTTTGATCTAAAAGCAGAGGTTTGGATTCAATGAATTGATAATTCGTGTTTAGCATTGCTTCTGGGTATATAACTCGTGTCGCAGTCACCTAACAATTTGCATGCTTGTGATGCCTTTATGTTTGAATTGCATATCCTTATTTTTCTCTATTTATAAATTATATATAGATATATAATTTTTTAGGCATATGTTGGGGTGGCCATGGACCTTAATGCTGTGGCTACTTCTATTTATATTTACAACATACATAATTGGGTTGAAGATCTCTATTGGAATTGCTCGACATAAACTACCTCAGCATGCCGGTGCCATGGTGTGTTCTAGAGATTATTAGCCTCTTGCAAGCTGTGGATACTTCTAATTTGGATTGAGTTACAATCTATCTTAATTAAGCTTTGTTTAGGTTCATTGTGGATTTTATTATGCTTATCATGATATGACAATTCGACCTGATATTTTGGATGCTATTATAAGAGCCAAGAATTTATACACATCAACGCCATGGTGACCAAATCGAAATTTCATATATTTTCGGTTCGGATAATGAGAAAAACCAGATTTTCTTTTATCGATTCGGATTTTATCGGTCCGGTTCGGTGAAGCGAATTGAACCGTCCAAATAAAAAATTCACTCTGGAAGCCGTAAAAAGTAAAAAATGCTCTCAATCTCTCGTTTCCTTCGAATCTCTCCCTCTCCCTCTCTCTGTCCTCGAAGCGAACTCTTGGCCTTGGGTACTCAAGAGTCAAGACAGATTCGTCGCTCCAAGAAACCCCAGGAGAAAAAACACATTCGCATCTCTCGCTCCCCAAAGTGAAGCTCAGCCAACGAGTTTGGTCCCCTCTCCCTCTCTATTTTAACCCACTCGTCCTCGAGCTTCTCCCCTCTGTAACCCCCAACCGCTTCCAAGCTCCATCTCTCTAGTTTCTCTTTTCTTTTTTCTTTTCTGACGGACGAAATAGTGCTTGATGAAGGACACATCATGGGTTTCTGTTGGCGATTGTGGTCCAAGTTCTTCTTCTTTTTTTTTCGTGGTTTCGGTTGGGAGTTCTGTGCGTTTGTTTTGGTGGGTTGAGTAGTTCACCTGGAAAACGGAAACGGAAGATTTATGGGTCTGTTTAATATGGTGATGAAATTGGCAATGCCAGTTTATTGGGGCTGGGTAGTGCTGGTCTTTTCCCTTCAAAAGTTTGACCCCCGTTTTGTTATTTCTTTTATTGGAATCTGAATATGGTTGGGGCGGAGTCATGAAATCTTGAATGGAATGAAGGCTGATACTAGAGCTCTTGATGCTTAAGATCTGCTTTATGGATTGGCTGTTTATATAGTTATGCTCATTGGAGGTGCATTTGACATGTTTGGGTTTTTGCCTCTTGAGTTTTGTCACGCTTGATTTTTAATATTAGAGTTTATTGAAAAAATAGAAAAAAACGAAAACTGATCCGAACTGAACCAGTTCAGTTCGAGGTTCAGTTCGGTTCAAGCGTGCACCCTAATGGTTTGGTTCAATTCGGTTTTTCAAGAAAACCGAACCGAACCACTGACACCCCTTGATAGGGCATTCTGTGAGAGGGGCTGTGGCATGCTTTTGCGGACTTGATCTTGTGGTAAGATAGTCAAAAAACTGTTGTAGTCGGGACTTGTGAATTTTATTTTATTTTATTTTTTTCCTATTGTGTTATTCCAAGTATCCAGTTTATAATCTGTTAAGAGTCATCTGGAATTCTCTGCCAAATCTGTGTTGAAGAGTCTAGGCTCTTTATGTGGATCTTGAACTTTCCATTGCTCTCATATTTACTTTTTCAGTTTGTTATAGACAGCATCTTGTTTTCTTTCGTTTTTGGTAAATCAACTCATAGACAAAACACAAGCAGAATGGGGTGCATACAGCCCTTTACTCGAACCACCAATTGTTGAAGTATCTAGTTGTGTGAATTGAATCTTACCTCTTAAGCTATGGAGCTTCAAGTTGGTTGAATACCTAAATATAGTAGTAAAAGACACTTTTAATTAATCATTACAAAGTTTACTTGCTGGAAACTTTGTGGGATTGTTGATATGCTTATGGTCTGGACATATCACTTTTTGAAGCACTTGAAGTTCAAATTTTATGTCATGTGATCTTAAAGTGCTAATGCTTTTGAAGATAGATTCTATATTGATCCTAAATATGTGTTTTCTGTGCTGTTTTTGTCTCTCTCTCTAATCAAAAGAAGCAGCTCCTTTTCAGTTGGACTACAGAGCCAGATATGTTGTAGGCTGGAGCCAATTCTAAGATGTCTAAATTATTCCTTTTCTCTCAGCTTTATTGTACAGAGTGGTCCAGGGTACTTTTCTAGGTACCTCTCACACAATGGGTCCCAGAAATGGAACTCAATCCAAATTAATGTCCCATTGATTCTCATCTCCATGACAAGTGGTGATTTTTGAGAGTTAAACTTTATCTTGGGAGTCTGATTATGCAAATGTTTGTGTGGCCTATGATATGATCTAGGTTGCATGAACTTTAGACTATACCTTTTCTCATAGTATTGGTAGCAAGTATAGTGTCTTGTAGTAACACTTTTAAATGATTTAAATTTTTTTTTTCTTTTTTCCTGGTTTCTTGCTGAAAATTGTTTCAAGCAAATTGTGCCGTCACACCCATGCGTCGTGATCCCTTTTAAGATTTAGTTTCTCCTTTGCTGTTTGGGACAGTAAGTTTTGTAGTTCAGGGGGCATTTTCACCACGAACCTGGAATGTTTATGTTATTAGCAGGATGTGACTCACCCCACCAACATCCAAGTGCTTCTTGTGGAAGCAATTAATTGTGCCTCTGTTGTAAATTCACGCCCAATCTCACTATTCCATATTATTAACAGCTATTTTTGGTGCTGAGGGTGGGTTGGTTTTGTTGTGTGTGGGGTTTGGTGTTGGGAAAATTATGGATGGGATCTTGATGGAGTTAATGCTAGAACTTCAACTCTCATGGAGAGAAAGTGCAACTCTATCGTTCACCTTTGTATGTAAAATGTAATACATGGTTATTGGCGCAAAGTGTTTTTTTTTTCCTGTCTCGAAAGGGCCATTGTGTTTTAATTTTTAAGTTATTTGGCTGTCTAATTATGTGTGCTGAAGCTGTTTTTTCCAGACTGGCATTTGCTTGATTTACTTATATAACTGAAACTCTTCATTTCCAAGTCAATCACAAAGCATGGAATGTTCAGGTTTTAACATTTGGACAACCTCATATTGGCAATGCAGTGTTTTTGTCTTACTACAGTGACTGTGTGCCAATAACATTACTAATTACTACTGGACTTGTTGTTGTGCCTCATTTGCCTCTGTATTATTCTCGGTTCCCACAGGAGACATACCATCACTTCCCCAGATTGGTATAGCTTTGATCTTGACAGAATATCAAATAAATTATGGGGAATTGTGGCTGACTGAAGTTGATGTTTGCTTTGCATTTCTATCAACCTATATAGCCAGTGAAGTCTCATATATTCCAACATTGTATTCAACGTATAAATTATAACTGTCTTGTTTGTTTATCTTCTTAACAAAGCAGGGTATTTTGTAGGAATTGTGACCTTTTAAAAATATTTGAGTAACCCATCATGAGTCTGTACGGATTCCAAAGTTTATGACACATATAATGTTTGCTTTGTATTCTGTGTGTGTGCGCGCGCGCGTCTTTGTGCGTGTGCGTGTGCGTGTGTGTGATGGGTGATTACCCAGTAGTCTCTGTGCAATTGTACACTCTTAAATTATGTATGTACACTAATGCTCGTAATTGTTGGTGACTAGCTCAAAGATAGCCATGGATAAACATATTGATGTTAGATAATGTGAAAATGATTTGATTCCACCTGCTTCTCTGGTGACTAATCATACTCACGAGTGTTCTCATGCAATTGTAATCTTCCCTTTGTTGTAGGTATGGCTGTATAATATAGGATTTGGTATTCTGGTTTATCAGTTTGAGAAAGATTGGGATACATCTGGAGAATATCCATCATGCAGCAAGTAAGGAGCTAGTTTCAGTCGTAGCTAATTGTTCAAGCAATTATTTTCGTGGATTTATCATGCTACATGCAATAAGTCGTGTGATAGACCAGCTTGTTTTGGAGAATGTCCATTTGTTACCAGGAATATTGTGGACAACTGATGAGGGTGTGTTTCTTCAGATTGGTAAATGGAACAACAATGTAGAACATTTAGTCTTACTATAGTGTGGAATTAATGGCCGAGACGTGGGGATCATGCAAAATTGTTGTGGATGCTCTATTGATGGAATATGGAGGTGAAGATGTCAAAGGAAATCTTTGCTTTCCAGGAATCCTTCTTCTTCTGCATTGAGGCTGCAGACTCTGATGCCAAGAGCAACTTCAGTTGAAATGCTCCTGGGTCCGCACCTGGTTTGTCATAGATCATCAGGGACTCTGTGATGAAGTTTGATTACGAAATACATTCCATTGATCTGTTGTTCATGTCCATCAGAAGATGCATAGGAGCTGTTTACTAGACATACTGTGTGGATGCTGAGCTGAGCTATTCATAGTTGAATCACGCAGCTATTTTCCTTCTTTTTTTTCCTTTTTTGGGGGTTGAACTCGTGTTGAACTTCGCAAAATTGGCAGATGGGTGAAATTTTGGAACTGTGAGACTTGCACGATTAGGCAATTAACTGGTTTTATAAAGTGAAACAAAGACTGTCTTGAACCCACCCCGTTTGTGGGCGAGCTAGCTTGGGCCTTTCCCCCTCTAATTGCGGAAGGGGGAGGTTCGAGTCCCGGTGTACGCATTGCTTGCCTTACCTGTGACGTCGTGGGAGGTGGGTCCCTGCGACGCCATTTCGAATGTTGCCGGTTACATTGGCGGTTTCAGATCACAAAAAATAAAAAATAAAAACTTTCTTGAGAGACCACTTCTCAACTCGTGAGCCTTACCTTATGCTACAAACACATTGGCGCATAAGATTTTTTGGCCAAAGTAAGTACTTCGACTGTTTCCTAGCCTAGTCATGCAGATGAACTGTCAAATCAGCCATCTTGGAAATAGATGATGACCGTCTTGCATCATTTCCACTGGCAACCTCTGCTAAATGTTAACTTTTAGGAGGTAAACAATTTATATCATTTTAGCATTGGTATATAACAATAATCTAATCAGCCTTTGGAATGAGAGTTGTAACCTTTTACCTTTTTATTTTAATTTTTCTAATATGCAGAAATTAACAATAATGGGAACCTGAAAAACTAAATTTCCTTCTTCATTTCAAAGCATATATTGCCAATTATAACCATTTAAAGCACATTGTGCAAGAGGCCAAATCCTTGACACTGTACGATTAGTTAGAGTTTGTACATTACGGTAAAGGCTAGAGTATAATACAAAATGTTGGGAAAGAAATACTGTTCTATCATCTTACTCGTATCTTCCTTTACTTGGTCAGCTGGTTGTTAATTGTAAGCATTAATTGAGTTAGCCATAGTTTACCTACACAAAAAGACTCCGTCTCTTATTATCCAGAGAAAAAGCTCAAACTGTCATGCGGGGCTTTCATTAGGGAACGATTCTCCTTATTAGTGTAAAAACCTAAAGCTCCTTTAGGATAATTAAAATGTGAATGAAAAATCTTTTATAACCGACGCATTTGATTATATCCTTCATTGTTTAAGCTGTGACAAAGTATAATTTTATAAGGCGAGGGTATTGGCCTCAAATCTAAAGTACAAACTAGCAATTTCCAAAGATCTCGCATTAATTACCAACATGTAAATTAACAAAAATAATGCACTTGAACGTAATAGTACTAGCATCAATTTGTGTATTCAAGGCTTGTAAGAGCTCCAATTGATGGGAAATTGTGTAATTGTTTATCTTCAATGATGAACAATCAATTTTGAGATCCATTAATGCTTGATATTCAAGGATTTCTGTATCGATGTGCAATCAATCAGTAGTTCCTTTAAAGATTCCAGTTTTCAAGCTTATCTAGTAGGTTGCAAAGTTTCTTATAGTGCTTCACATTTAAGAAAGCTAAGTGATTCAACTAACCAATGGATCATCAATTTGGACCAAGTTTTCACATAACTACTCCAGGTTAGTCGTTCTAAATTAACATGTAGACAGAAGTTGGGAGTTCTATTATAAGTGTTTGCGACACATTAGATCCATGACGCATAATCTCTTTTCCATTTGCGACAGAAAGAGCTTGCTAAGATAAGGTTTGGATCTAACCAAGATACAATACGATGTATAAGAGATGATCCACAGCATTATCATAGCTTAATGCAGCTCCAATAATCCCATTTCTCTGTAACTTTGCTCCATGACAAACTGAGATGACTATACTCCTAAACGAAAATTGGTTATTTTGAATATGGGAGGAGTGTCATATCCGCCATCACAATTCGGGAAGGAAACCTGACTTCTTCTGGAAAACACATGTTGGAAGAACATTTGACGGAATGTTGTGTCAAAGAAAAGCCTCATTTGCGCACGAAGGTCTTCTAGAAGTTCAACCTGCAAGTTTACACCATCAACTTGAGAGAATCTCAGGTTGTAAAGTCTTCAAAAGTGCTGCGGTATTGTCATCGATGGTCAAACTTGAGACAAAGAGCTTCGACTTCGTCTTTCCCCCGCCAAAAGGAAAACACATGGCTTCTAGTCTTTTTTTTTTTTTTTTTTTTTTTTTTAATTTTTTTTTTTATATATAAAGGTCGAGTAAAATTTTTCCATAGCATTACAGAACGTTAATTATTAGTGCGGTAGATGAGTACGGTGCTAAAGAAAATGGAGTAACAGAAATAAGTCGCCAAATCAAAGGAGCATATTACTTGTTTTGTTGAACTTGGAAATCGATCATAGCAGAATTTTACCTTGCTTCTCATCACCAAAATACTGCTTTTTTGTGATTCCACAGTCTACTCTGCTTCTGTATTTCCATACCACTATTTTGACAGGTGATTTCTCTTCCTAAGCCTTTTAGCTGATCATGTCAAAATCTGTTTGAAGAGGAAGAAGAATAGCTAGAAGAAGACGTGGGAAGATTTCTGTGTATATTCATTCGTATTATGAAGTGATGTACAGATCTATCTTTATAATACAATGAGAATAATAAATAAAGAATGAGTATATTTCTTAAATCTAAGTGTATCAGATCTAATCTTAAATTGACTAAAATAAATGATCTCTAGAATAGTATCATATCTTCCAACACTCCCCCTCAAGCTGGTGGCTTGTATATGTCCAAGACGCCAAGCTTGTCTAGGAGATATGAATGCTGTCTCTGACTCAAAGGCTTGGTAAATATATCAGCGGGTTGTTCTATGGTTCTGATTCCCCTTGCTTCAATTATTCCTTCTTGGATCTTCTCTCGAGTGAAATGACAATCGACTTCTATATGCTTTGTTCTTTCATGCAACACAGGATTTGCAGCAAGTTTAAGTGCAGAATCATTGTCACAAAACAGCAAGGTTGGTCCCTTGACTTTCACTCCAAGGTCTAGAAGCAATCCTCGTAACCAAACTATTTCACAAACAGCCTTCGCCATGGACCGATACTCTGCTTCTGCTGATGACAAGGATACGGTAGATTGTTTCTTTGTTTTCCATGAGAGTAAAGATTCCCCAAGTTTTATGCAGAAACCAGTGATAGATCTTCTACTCATAGGACAAGTTGCATAATCCGCATCACAGTAAGCTGTCATTTCCATGTTGCAATTGCGAGAAAGAAGGATTCCCAATCCCGGACATTTCTTCAAATACTTCACCACCTTCAAAGCAGCATTCATGTGAGACTGTTTTGGTCTATGCATGAATTGACTGAGTGTCTGAATAGCATAACAAATGTCAGGCCTCGTCATAGTCAGATAGATGAGTTTCCCAACTAGTCTCTGATAACTCGACGGATCCTTGAGTTGCGGATCATTTTCTGTAGACTGAAGACCCGCATCATAGTCCGCAGTAGTCAATTTGACATTTTGCTCGATAGGAATGGCTGCTGGTTTGCATCCTGATAACCCTGCTTCTGATATAATCTCCAGCACATACTTTCGTTGACTAAGAGAAATACCTCGTTCCGATCGTGCTATCTCAATCCCAAGAAAGTATTTTGGTGACCCCAAATCTTTAATATGAAAAGCAGTATGAAGATTTTCTTTAAGGGTCTTCACAGCAAGTTCATCATTTCCCATGATAAGTATGTCATCAACATATATCATTAAGTAGACAGATGACGTACCTTTTGTCCAGGAGAAAAGTGCATAATCATGCTTAGATTGTTTGAAACCTACAGCTGATAGTGCACTGGTGAACTTGGCATACCACTGTCGCGAGGCCTGTTTGAGTCCATAAAGGGATTTACGGAGACGACACACCATGGACTCCCCCTGTCTTCGTAAACCCGGTGGAAGATCCATATAGATTTCTTCATCTAAATCTCCGTGAAGGAAAGCATTATGAACATCCATTTGATGTAATGACCAATCACGAAATGCAGCAATGGATAGAAAAGTACGAACTGTGACATCTTTTGCTACTGGGGAGAAAGTCTCGTGATAATCAAAACCCTCTCTCTGAGTGAAACCTTTGGCCACTAACCGAGCCTTGTATCGTTCAACAGACCCATCTGCTCTATATTTGATCTTGTATACCCACTTACATCCAATTGACTTGCGATGTGGTGGTAATGATACAATATCCCATGTATGATTGTCCATCAAGGCATGCAATTCTTTTTTCATGGCTTCTTGCCAACGTGGGTCTTTGACAGCCTCATCATAATGAGACGGTTCTTGTTCCTCAGATACTTTACTAATGCAGCACATATGATCGGGTGATAATCTATGGAAAGATACATATGTGGAGATGGGATAATGTGTACCTGATGAATTTGAAGCCGCGCAAACATAATCTTTTGTCCATGTAGGTGGACGGCTAATGCGCCCAGATCGTCTAGGCATATGAGGCTCTGAAGTTGAAGATATCTCCTCATTGTGTCGCATTTCTTGATTATTGATATGCTCTGGAGATGTCGCATCAACTTTTTCTGTATTTCTCATTGAAGAATGCATATTGGAGTCATCCATGGAATTTCCATCAGAGGCTGAGGATGATGCTTCTTGTACATTTGGCAGAATGTACGTTTGGCTAGGAAGTGGATCTTCATCTAATATAAAACGAGCAGAGTCGGAAGCCCTATCGGATTTTTCAGAAGATTCCGACTTATTTCGGAAGGGGAATATTTCCTCGTGAAAGATGACATCCCTGCTTATAAAAAACTCTCCAGTGGACGGTTCGAAAACTCTATATCCCTTTTGTAGAGTTGGATACCCCATAAATATGCATTGACGGGCTCGGGGACTCATCTTGTCTCGAGATCCCACCGTGGTCACATAGCATAGACAGCCGAAAACTCTTAAGTGATGAATTTCCGGTTTCCTTCCATAAAGCATTTCAAACGGAGTCTTGCCATTAAGGACACGACTTGGCATACGATTAATCAAATAGGCAGCCGTGACTACACAATCCCCCCAAAAATTATCAGGAATAGATGCTTGAAATTTAAGGGCACGAGATACCTCTAATAAATGACGGTGCTTACGCTCAACAATGCCATTTTGTTGCGGGGTATAGATACATGAGCTTTCATGCAAAATTCCATTTGAAGAGAGGAAATTTTCACATTCATTGCTGAAGAACTCCCTTCCATTGTCAGTGCGGATGCGCTGAATAGACTTCCCAAATTGATTCTTGGATAAAGAAAAGAAAGTCTGCATATAATGGAAGACTTGGCCTTTTGACTGCATCAGAAAAACCCATGTGGCTCTTGAAAAATCATCCACAATTGTGAGAAAAAATCGAGAACCATCACGATGTTGTGTGTGATAAGGGCCCCAAATGTCAGCATGGATTAAAGAAAAAGGACTCTTTGCACGAGAAATGCTATTTGGAAAGGATGCACGAGTTTGTTTTGCTAGAGGACAAACGGGGCAATGAGAACAAGGAAAAGAAGCACTATGACCCAATCTTTGATGATTAATGGAATTTTTATCATTGGTAGCAGAATTACACAATGACATTTTATTCAATTCAACATATGATAAATTGGAAATGCTGGGAACCTTGATCCAGAAATATAGCCCTTGAGAGATACTACCCAAGCCCATCGGTGCACGCGATCGAAAGGGCCTGAAATATACATTTATCAGAATAAAATAGGACTTGGCATGAATTCTCTTCACAGACTCGAGAAACCGATATTAGATTGAAATTGAAATCAGGAACATATCATACGTTCTTGAGTGTTATGAGTGGGCTAAGGTTTACTGTTCCAATCATCATGACAATTGCGGAATTACCATTAGGAAGCTGTACTGAAGCTGGTGTGGATAATTTCTGGATTTTTGAGAAAATTTTTTTTATCACAAGCAATGTGATCACTAGCTCCTGAATCAATTATCCATTTATCATGGGAAATTGAATTCATCAAGCAATATGAAATACCTGTGAAGCTCCCAGTCTTGTCAGATGTATCCAATTTTTTGAAAGCCCTCATAAGTTCTTGAAATTGTTCTTGGCTAATTGGCTGATTAGAATTATCAGCATATTGACCTGTAACCTGAAAAACAGTTGAGGAATTCTTTTTTTCTTTTTCCCGGGGCTTGCCGTGCAGTTTCCAACAATTGTCGATTGTATGGTGCGGACGCTTGCAGTAATCACAATATAATTTACCTTTGCCTTTGAAATTTCCCTTTGACGTTGCGGCATAGGTCGGTCCGATTGGCGTTTTTAGATAAGGATTCATCGCTGCTTCGTGGGAGCCGTCGGATGTGAAGAGATTCCGCGAGCCGTCGGATCCAATAATGCGTGGACCGTCCGATGCAGCTGAAGAGAAGCTTCGGTAGCCATCATATCCGGTTAGTGGATGCAATGTTCGTGGACCGTCGGATCTTCTGGAGATATCATAGCCGTCCAATCCTTTCTTTAAATCACCACTTCCAGAGAACCCTAAAAAATTTCCGCCGTGTCCACTCGTTCGATCCCCTTGCCCCCTTTTTGCAGCTCCTCTGTGAAGAGCGCCTCCATGGACAGCGAGTGCAACGCCATCTTTATGAGTCTCGGGCACAACAAGACGCTGGCTTTCCTCCTGTATGGCAAGCTGGTAGATCCGAGCAAGCGTCGGCGTCGGATCCATGGTAAGTATTTGCGTCCGAAACGAGAGGTAAGATTCATTTAGGGCGAGAAGAAATCTTGTGATTTTCTCTCGTTCACGAATGGCCCGGTACTGTTGTAGGGTTGATTCCGGTCCTTCTAATTTCTCTTCCACCGACTCCAACTCATTCCATAATGCAGAAATTTTGTTGTAAATACTGGCCACGCTCATATTTCCCTGTTTCAAATCTGAGAGTTGTTGGGTTAGCGAAAAAACTCGAACTCGATCTAATTTCCCGTACATTTCTTTTATATTTTCCCACATCTGTTTTGGGTCTTCCGTCGGCGGTAATCCGGCCGCGACTTCGGAGGTAACACAGTTACCGATCCATGTTCGGACTAACTGGTTGCATTTCCGCCATAATCGTGCCTGCCGCTCGTCGGATGGAATTTGAACGGTTCCATCGATAAATCCGTCCTTTTCTTTCGTTACCAACGCTCGCCGGAATTCCCGCGACCAGCTTGAGTAATTATCGGCCCCGGTTAGTTGCTGGGCGATGAGCCGTAGCTCTGGGCCGTCGGCCGTTGTGGTGTAAAGCGGGTCGCCGGGTTCCGGTCGTCCGCTGGCGGCGACAATCGGATATGGAAAATAATCGGGTCGGGGAACCGGGTAGGGATTTGATCCCAAACCCGGATTACCCGATTCGGGTACACGATCCGCATAAAATAAACCCGGCCCGGTGGATGAGCCTGCCCCAGGTGCGGTCGGTGAGCCTCCATCGGCTGGAATTTGCTCTCCGTGGGTTACCTGCGATGGTCCGTAGAACCATGGGCCGGGCGCCATTTGGACAGGCAGCCACTGGATGGACTGGCCCGTGATGGGTTGTCCCTGGTTGGGCTGGGCCTGAATCCTTGGCGCCTGGGTCAGATCTGAGATATTAGTTCCTTGCTGCATTGTTGACTCCTCTGGGATCCTTTCTTCCGACGCCGACGAATGGTCTTTAGACATGGTGTCGGTAAGTATAGGAGGTAAGAAGGAACGAAGTCGTTTATCTTCAAAGAAAGTTCAACTACTGATTCCTACACCGGAGTGCTAACCTTGTTTTGCAGGTTAGGGTTTCTGCAGCAACAAGGTGATAATCTATCCGGTAGGCAATCAGGAAAGAAGTTTGCGGAAGCTAGGTAAAGAGCGTCTGCTCTGATACCATGTCAAAATCTGTTTGAAGAGGAAGAAGAATAGCTAGAGGAAGACGTGGGAAGATTTCTGTGTATATTCATTCGTATTATGAAGTGATGTACAGATCTATCTTTATAATACAATGAGAATAATAAATAAAGAATGAGTATATTTCTTAAATCTAAGTGTATCGAGATCTAATCTTAAATTGACTAAAATAAATGATCTCTAGAATAGTATCATATCTTCCAACAGATCATGCATCCATGTCTTATTATTGTCAAGATTCATTATCAAGGGTATGTTCTCTAGGACTTCCATAGCTTCTTCTAGAAAATATACAGGCTACATTCCAACATGAACCATGATGTCTTTATTATATCCAACGAAAAAATAAGCTATATTGAGAAAGACTTTCTTTTTCCAATAATCTAATGCCTTATACCTTATTTCAACTTACTGATAACTTATGCATGAAAAACTCTTTCCAATTTCTTCAAAGTGACAATTCCACTTCATGGTATCTTTTCTAAAAATTTAAAGAGATTAGTTGAAATCCATAACAATAAGTTCGTACTTCCAATCAATTTCATCAACATTGAAAACATTTTTGTTTTTGGTGGTATATATAAGCCTGCTTCCCCATCAAACCAATCACGATTACCCATGAGTACATTCAATTGATTCTTCTTATCAACATCATACAAAAGAACGAAAACTTTTTTACTAGACAACCTACCTTTCATTATCTTGATCCCTTCATTAACAATATTCATTTCTGTCGATTTCATTAACATTACTCATTTCTGTCAATTTCCTTTTGAGGATTTGCAGAATGAGTTGATTGAGCAAGTACTCGATGCCCTTGAGCTCTAAAGTTTCACAGATGTTAGAAATAAAGCAACAGTAATTGTGAAAGCTGATTGTAGATGATTTTCGTGAGAGCGGTCTTTCCAACATCATACATTCCATGAATTCTGACAATACATGTTTCTTGTGAGTGAGACTACCTTGAACCATTTTCACATCGAAAGGTCCAAAACGGTTTCTGTAGGTGTGACTATGACTACCTTGAACTCCACTTTAAGCGCACCCAATACTTCTCCCTGTCCAGACAAGCCCTCCACGTGTTTCCGATTAAAAGAACATTTGGGTACTGATAAGCAAGTTCTATTGCATATCAATGAAGAGAACACACATTTAGATGAAAAGCAATATTCAGTCTTATGGCCCCACAAAAAAGATTAATAAACAATCTGATATGCATAAATAAATCTTGTCTCCCCAAAAACATTAGGTGTGATGCCCAAAATGCATAATAAATCCCTCTAACCTACTCTAATGATTTCTCTGAAGAAAAAGGGCTAACCATCCAATTGAAACTTTAGATCAAGTTAAATAGATTTAACAATTTCATCAATAGGCAACAACTTCCCTCACTGATCTTCAAGTTTCTGGCTCTCAATAGATGAATACACAGTTTACCAACCCAAGATTGTGAAAGGGATTACAGTCCAAATTAAATGCCATCCTTCAACGTGCTTCATTCAGCCGTCATTTGTAAAGTTGCCCAAGTAGCCACAGCTCCCTACACAGAAAGTTCTGTGAGTTTTCACTAACTTTAATTCCTCTTAGCAACATCATAAACCGGCAAAAATGCAGTGGTTTGAGATATCTCCCTTAATACTTCTTGTCAATCTTAAAGAATCCTCTACTATAACTTGAGGTGAATGGAAGGACTCCTACTACAGATAATCACCTAGGCATAACAATTCCTACAAAATGTACGAAATAATGGAGACATTACAGGAGTCCATCATATAAATTTATGACCCCAAGTCAATGCTTATCATATGTCCTATACATAGATAATACTAAAATTTAGCCTCAACTATAAGATGATTATGATACCTTGGAGAAGCCAAATAGTTCTCTTGTCCCATCATAGATGGAAGCTTTGCTACACCTTCTTTTGATGCTGCAATCCAAGTGAAATTCCTCATTTCTCATTTTATAACTTCTCCATAACATTTGCAAATCCACTAAGAAGCACACCGTTTCCAAGAAAATAAATTGTACGTAAGTATATCAATACAAAAGTCTGTCTTCTTCACAATTGCAACAATGAGTTGATTATGTCGCAAAATTCCAGGATGAGAACCATAATGCTATGACCTTCCAACACACACTCCATCTAATTGTTTACAGTATAGCAAAGCTATGTCCATTGCAAAACAAAGGAGCAGAGGGTATCAACCTCAAAAAGCAGCAAATCAACAAGGATCTCTAATGAATTGTCATAAATCAAATAAAAATGATGCAATCGACATGCATACCTCCAGCTGGGAAACATAAAGCCAAGAAGAAACCATCCAAAGAGAATTTAGCTAAAAAAGCCAAACCAAACTAGGAAAAGAAAACATACATTTGTACATAATTAAGAATCCTCTGGCTGTACAAAGGTAGCCTAATTTCAATACCTTCTTCAGATTTCCAAGCATCGACTCCACTTTGAATGTCATCTTCATTTTCCTCTATTTGGTATTCATTTGCATAGCTGTCCAATTAGCCACAGCTCTCTGCACAGAAAGATTTCTGTTATCTTTTGAAAATTTAATTCCTCTCAGCAACTTCCAAAAGCGGCACAAAAGGCAGTCGTTTGAGATGTCTCCCTTAACACTTCTTGTCAATCTTAAAACCTAATAGAATCCTCTAGCATAACTTGAGGTGAATCGAAGGGCTTCTATTACAGATAATGACCTAAGCATAATTGTTTCTAGAAAAAAATAGGCAATAATGGAGATCACACAATAGTCCATTTACATGATTTCTGATGCCGGTGAGACTTATTATATGCCCTAGGCATAAGGCATTGATATTGCTGAAATTTAGCCTTAATTACAAAATGATACCTTAGAGAAGCTAAATAGTTCTCCTTTCCTGTCACGGATAGAAATTGTGCTGCACCAACTATTGACGCTGCTAACCAAGTGAAACTCGTCTTTCTTCATTTTATAAGTTCTTCCTAGCATTTGCAAATCCTAGTAAGCAGCATACCTTTCTGGGAAAATAAACTGAACATAAGCATATTAGCACGAAGGGTTTGTTTACTTCACAGTTGCAACAATGAGTTGGTTATATTGTTAATTCATAGGATGAGAACCATACTTATATGACCTTCCAGCACACATTCCATCTAATTGTTTACAGCATAACGCAGTCATCTCAAATGCGAAGCGAGGTTATCAACTTCAATATATGTGAAACAGCAAATCGACAAGGATCTCTAATAATTTGTTACATATCAAATAAAAACGATGCAATCGAGATGCTTTGGGAAACATAAAACCAAGGAGAAACCATCTTTGGAGAATATAGCTAAAAAAACCAAACCAAAATGGAGGTACCATAATTTCAATGCCTTCATCAGATTTACAGCCGTCAACTCGCGAAAAAGTCATGAAAAGTGCATGTGAGGTTCTTTGCTCATATCCGTGAAAGAGATCGATTGCAGAAAAGGAAAAATATCAGTTGTCAGATGAAATGACTTACCTCAATTCGTTTGAAGTTTTTACACAAGAGAACGATCTGCGGTCGGGGATCAAGAAGCTTTCAAGAGGGACGGGCACTTGTCCGTCAGTCTTCTTCCTCAGATCAATATTGAAATTCGCAATCAAAGAAGTCATTCATATTCTCCCTCTGATTCGTTGTCGTCTCCCACAAATATGACCTCCTCCGAGCAAAGTGAAGAAATTGCCTCCACATTTAATTTCCCGCAACACTTTATTTTAAATATTTCGAGTCCCTTCAAGCTTGACAAATCAAGCAACTTCTGTAAAGATCCACATTCCAGAATCGCCAATGATTCTAAAGATGGTGGAAGTTCACCTCGAATCTCAACCAGATTTCCACAAACAGATACTGCAAGAGCTGCTAGTTTGTTGAGATTACTTAGATCAGATAATATCTCCACGTGTTGAAGTTTCAAAAGCCACAATTCTCATAGGTTCTCCAAACAATCAAGGCCTCGAATCTCTGAGATTGCACAGTTAGTGATATAAAGAACTGATAGTGTCTTCAAATTCGATAGATCCCCCATGGAACAACACAACTTGCAACCGTACACATAAAAGTATAATAAACTAGAGGGAAGGTTCGGGAGGCAACACAGATTAGGGCACCACCAGAGTGTAAGTGACTCGAGGCGAGGAAGGAGACTATTCATATCCGTGGGTAAGGTGGTCAAGCATTCGTAGTACAAATTCAAGGATGATAAACTGGAGGAAAGGCTCGGGAGGCAATGGAGATTAAGGCATCGGAGTGAAAGATCCTTGAGTTGGGGAAGGAGACTTCTCATATCTGTTGGTATGGGGGTCATGCATACATAGTTCAAATTCAATGATGATAAATTGTATGGAAGGCTCGGGAGGTAAAGGAGATTAGGGCACTCGAGCCAAAGTGACTTGAGTTAGGGAAGGAGACTTCCAATATCTTGGTATTGTGGTCACGTATGGAAAGCGCAGGTCTAGATACTTCAGTTTGCTTAAATTCCCAATCCACCATGGCATGGAACCTTCTTCCATAAGCCCCTCAGATTCCACATCAGAATCACGTTGGGCCAAGTGCAGCCGTAAATTTTCTAAATTAGTCAGGTTTGAGAGATCTGGAGGTGTATCCATGTACAATGTAGACAGGTCTAGAATGGTAAGACTTTCAGGAAGCCTCGGGACTACATATATTCTACCGTTCTTCAATTTCAAGATCCTTAGGGATCGATTTCTAGAGATGCAATTGCCAATTTCCACATCAAAAGAATGGTTAGTTTCAGCTTCTAGTACTTCAAGCTTCTCAATTGTCCAAAGGGCATCGGGAATTTTACTTGTGGCACTCCAATTCAACTTCATTACTTTCAAATTTTTCAACTTTCCAATGGAATCGGGTAGTTCTTTGATCCCCGTACCAGATATATCCAACTCAATCAGCGATTCCAAATTTCCAATGGAATCGGGAGTTCTTTGATCCCCGTTCCAGATATATTCAACTTATTTAGCGATTTCAAATTTCCAATGGAATCAGGTAGTTCTTCGATCCCCGTTTTATATATAACCAACTCATTCAACGATTTCAAATTTCCGATTGTATTTGGAATCCCTTCCAACAAATTGCAATAGGTCAAATTTAGGTATTCAAGATTTGCAAGATCTCTACCCATCTCGTCTGGCAGCCTCCGAAGATTCCTACAATATCCTAAATCTAAGAAAACTAAGCTTTTTAATTGACAAATTGACTTGTCAATTTCAACTAATCTATGACAACCCCATAGGATCAAACGTTCTAATTTTAATTGAGTTGAGAAGTCGGGGGTTCTCTCCAAGCAAACACAATTGGTCAGATTCATAACTTTCAAATGCTTCATCACCTGTGAAAAGAAAATCATGCAAAGATTACTTAGAGTATAATAAGACAAAATAATAAGTGTTGTCTAGCATATAACATACCTTCACGTGGCTCCACCCGTTCCAATCATGCATAATTTTACTCCTTGATAGATCAAGAATAACCACATTCTCCATGAAGAAATATGTAATCTTAAATTTCGGGGGAATTTTAGGCCAAAAAAGCCATCGTAATTGTGGAAGGAGATCTGAATCCTCCCAGAAAACATCAATTGGAAGAACATTTGATGGCGATTCATGCCAAAGAAGCCTCTCTTCTGCACAAAAATGTTCCATCAAACCATCAACTGCAAGAAATTTTAGATTTGATAGGCTCTTAAAGCCATGGTATTGCCCTTTGTGGTCAAACTTGAGACGAAGAGCTTCAACTTCTTTTCTTCCCTGCCCAAAGGAAAAATTTAAGAACAAAAAAGCTGAAGGGTCACAAAATTTAAGAGGTTGAGTTTGGTATTACCCTCCATCTAATATTAAAAGAGAAAAAATATTAACTGAGTGGGTCATAATGGTGCTAGAGAGCACTAAAAGTAAATGCATTTTTTAAAAAGAAAATCTCCTAAAGTAATTTGGAGATTTGTTGCATGGGGATTTTACCTCAGGTATCCTCAGCAAATCCAATGCTTCCTTCGGATCCCACACCCTACTTTGCTTCTCTATTTTCATCTTACTTTCTTGACGAACTATTTCTCTTCCGAGGTCTCTGAGTTGGTCATGCATCCACACTTTATTATTCTCTTCAATCTTTATCAAAGACATGTTCTGTAGAACTTCCATGGCTTCTTCCGGAAATTTAGATTCATCCCAGAAATGAACCACAATATCTTTGTTATATCCAATGAAAAAACAAGCTATATCGAGGAATATATGCTGTTGTCGAACATCTAATGCATCATAGCTTATTTTCAACTTACTCTGGACTGTCTCATGAGGAACACTTTCCAACTTCTTCAACATGAGATCCCACTTTTTCTTCTCGGTGCGACCTAAAAGTGAACCTAGGACCTCAAGAGTAAGTGGAAGACCTCTAGCTATGCTTATCGCCTTGTGGGATTGGTGCATAAACTCATCTAAAGGAGAATCTCTTCTGAAGGCATGTTTGCTAAATAGTTGAAGAGATCGATCGGGATCCATGTTGCTGACTTCATAACTATAGTCCACTCTGGGAGGATAAAGAATATCTTTGTTTCTTGTAGTAATAATAATTTTGCTCCCTCTACCCAACAAATCACGCTTAACTACAAGTGCATCAATTTGATTCTCTTTTTCCACGTCATCGAGAAAAAGGAGGATTCTTTTATTAGACAACCTATCTTTAATTGTCTGAGTCCCTTCATCAATGTCTTTTATATTTATGTGATTCATTTTGAGGATGTCCAAGATGAGTTGATTTTGCAAGCATTGAATGCCATTCTTTGTTGATGTTTCTCGAATATCGCGAAGAAAGCAACAATTCTCAAAGTCATGTAAAAGCTTATTGTAGATCAGTTTGGCAATAGTCGACTTTCCAATGCCACCCATCCCGTGGATCCCAATAATCCGTGTTTCACTTGTCCCAGCCCCTATCATTTTCATGATTGCATTCACATGGTTGTCGACACTGACCAAGTGGTTTGATACCACCAAATAAGCCTTCTTTAACTCATTGAAAACCTCTTGGGTAAGTTTTCTTGTGAACTCACCTTCTCGCCTAGTGTTTGTTGGAGGCAAAAGACAATGAGTTAGAAAACTGTGTTGAATTAAACTAAGTTTTGACAAGGCCAAATTGAATTAGAAATGTGACCTTCAAAGATTTATTCCATTATAGATGGATTAGCTTGGTACTTATAGTTAATATATGAACTAAAATGGAAAAAAAATGTTGCTTGGAATAAAAGGGGACAAAATTGGGATTAGGGATAATACCCTAAAAAACCCCAAACTGGTACACTTGTGACAAATTTACCCCAAATTATTTTTTTGACCATGAAAAACCCCAAACTGGTAAACTTGTGACAAATTTACCCCGACTATAAAAAACCCTAAACTGGTACATTTATGACAAATTTACCCCAAATTAATTTATTCGACTGCAAAAAAACCCTAAACTAGTAAATTTGTGACAAATATACCCTATGCTAAATTGGATTAATACCACAAAAAAATCATAAAAATTGTAGACTGTGACAAACGGAGCGTAAAATCCTAAATTGTTATATCGGTTAAGCATCACGTGTCATTTAACTTAATAATTTGAGAATAAAATTTAACGAAAGTTAACATAGGGTAAATTTGTCACAAGTGTATCAATTTGGGGTAAATTTGTCAAAGGTATACCAGTTTGGGGTTTTTTATGATTAAAAAAATAGTTTGGGGTAAATTTGTCACAAGTGTACCGGTTTGGAGTTTTTCAGGGTATTAACCCTTGGGATTATGCCATTACTTAGCATGATTTTTGCAGTACAACTTCAATAACACAGAATTCAATTTCAACAAGGTTAACACAAATATGGAAAAGCAACTATATGAAATGCAACAAGTTTTAATGATCCAAGGCACATGAGATGGAATGCTAAAAGCAATCACCTGTTTTTCATGTTGGATAGTTCCCCTCCGTTTAGAAATGATACTTCCTTGAGAGCAGCCTTCCACTCATGCATAGTTTCTTCATCATGTCGCTTATCATTTTTATGTGAATTGAAGGCCTCATTATAACCTCCAGTTTGGTATCGTACCTCTGTAGGTGCCACATCATAGAAAATGGGCATAATCTTTTGTCCCTTTGTTTTCTGGCACTCGACCATCTTGACTAGCTCCTTGAGACACCATATGCTAGAGGCATAACCTTCAGAAAAGATAGGTATTGAGATCCTCGATTGCTCAATTGCTTGGAGAAGTACTGGGCTAAACTCTTCTCCCTTTCGAAGATCTTCATCATCCTTAGATGCACGGATTCCCATATCTATCATTCTAGTGTAAAGGAAGTCGGTAAAACCTGCTCGAGTATCTAGTCCTCTAAAGCTCAAGAATACTTCATAGTCATATCTTGATGAAGTAGCAATTTCATGACCTTCTGTTGAAGCGTGAGTAGAAGAAGCGCCTCCTGCTATTCCCTCATTTTTACATATGCGTCTTTTTTTGGCACTCCCCTCCATTGATCTCACTTGATCTTCTCTTTGAGAAAAAATTGAAAAGTATAGCAGCAGAAGCAGTGACAGCTAGAGATGGAAAAAGTTTAGAAGCCAGAACTACAAATGGAAATCTCTGTAGGTCATTAAACTCAGAAGACAGGATTGGCTAAATATGCAGAGAGTCTAGGGCCAGTTTGCTAGAATTGGTCAATAAGAATGGTTCATTACAGCCTGTCAAAGTTGACGAATGCAGGTTTTTTTAAAACCAAAGTGGCCCCTCCCAACTCAATTCTTCTCTTTTATCGACCGTCATAACGCAATTGAAAAGGGAAAGAGACAACTGCGGGGTAGATAAACTAGTGGAATTCTAAGAAGATGGGAGCAATCGAGTGCTTTCGTTTGTTATTTCTTCGAACTTTAATAATCCTTTTTTTTTTTTTTTGGATAACTAAACTTTATAATCCTTGTCTTCGTGGAGTTTCTGACCAAGTCTGTGTCGCGATGAATGCCCCGCGCACTTGCCCGCATCCCGTTGGATCGCATGAGTTGTTCCTGTACCTAATCTGCATACGCACGCGCACACGCACACGCACACCACAAATGGCCAAAGCCGCGTTATTTTCTGGAATCCGTTGATCATCATCATCCGGATTTGTATTTTGCTCCTGCCAAATTACTCCAATGCCCTCGTGGCCAGAAGCTAATTTTTTTTTAACGGTAAGTCGGTTGAGCATGTAATTAATGGCATAAATTTTGATTGATTTCCATGTTACTTGGTGTAGTTGCTTTTTAACACGTAATGCATAAAATAGGTTCATTAGGAGGGATTCTTTCAAGTTTTTCAACAACTAATGCAAAGTATCTTTTTGATAGCCAGGACCATATTGACTTTTCTCAAGGGAGAGCATGAATTTGTTCACACTTGACATAATATAATGCAGAGTTTTCTTTTAAAAAGGCAAATCCAACTCTTCTCAAATCTCGAGAATATAAATTATTCTCAAGGAGTTTTGTATCTCAAGGGGAGAACGTGCATGTGTTCCTATTTTATATGGCACAATGCAGATTTTTCTTATTAATTTTTTTTTTTACTCATATCTCACGAACTTAAATAATTCCCTAGGAGTTTTACATCTCAACAGAAAACGTGATTGCATTCACATTTGACATACCACAGTGCAGAGTTTTTTTCCTCCTTAAAAAAAAAGAAAAGAATAAAAAGTTCGAATCTTTTCAGATCTCGATAATATAAATAATTTCTTCCTAATGTCACTTCTAGAGACATGGGCATCCACTCTCTCTAGATTGGATCAAAAAATTATCCGGCGCAATTCATTTGATAGGATGGTTGTAGTTTGAAATCATGCAAATTTCTAAATTCTGCTGGCCAAAAAGGAGTTTTGATATGTGCGTTGTAAGTATGAATATTCGCCAAACAAAAGAAAACATTGCCATTATCTTGAAAAATGACTCCTTTGAAAATGTTTACATCATATATTCTTTGAAACAAAAATGGAACAATCTTGAAATTTTCTCTGCCAAAGACTTGCAGACATTATGAGACCATTAGTCTATAGGAATTCCAAGTTCACTATAAAATATCGAGACGCTGCTATTCATTGGATGTGTTAATAAAAGTGCCAATATTCTAGTCATTATTTTAAGTTTACTTGACATCAAAATTGCATTTGAGCAAGTATGTTTTTTAAAGTACTTTAAGACTCCGTTTGGTAACGTTCATATTTCTCTCAATTTCTATTCTTTTGTTCCTTGGAATAAAATAAGAACATAAATTTGTTTGCTAACGTCAACTAATTTTTCTATTCCCTAAAATATAAATGTAGTCGAGGGATAAATTTGGAACATAAAAAAAAAGTAAAAAAAAGAAAGTAAATTGTTGTTCCCAGAAATAATTTCTGAAAATAAGTCCATTTCTTTCTTTTCTTTTTTTTTTTTTCCTCTTCTTCCTTGTCGCCCACTAGCTGTTGCCACCGATCACCAATCAGCCACCTCTTGCCAGCTAGAGGAGGAGCAAGAAAAAGAAGAGAGGGAAAAAATAAAAATAAAAATAAAAAAATTATTAAAGAAATTGAAAGAAATTTTACATTATAAAAAAATGAGTCGTATAAAACGCATTTTTATTCTTTTTTTGTTTCTAAAATAGAAATTTTGTGTAGTTACCAAACACATTTTTCTAGTCATAAATTGTTCCAAGGAATATAAACAGAAAAAGACTATTTATGAAAAGAAATAATTTCTCCTTACCAAAATGTTAGTAAACACACCCTAAATCTAGCCTCCATGACTCTGTCATTTTGGATTGATCACCTTAAGTGATTTGAGGATCCTTTTGTTTTTAACTCTGTCTTATGATAGAGTTGAGAACAAGGTGATAGCAATTTGGAGAATGACATATAGGAATAACGATCATCCCTTCAACCTCGAAGCACACATTTCAAATCCTATAGATTGGGTCAAAAAGTTAGTCAGAGCTATTCATTCGATTGGAGAGTTGTAGTTTGAAATCTTTCACACTTCTAAAATTCCATTTGCTAGAGTTGAAATTTTGTTCCGTGCATGAGAAATATGAATAATCAATAATAAATTTGAAGTATCACCGGTTTGTAATTAACTGGTGGCTATTTAGTCCAATCAATTGTTTGTAAGTTATCAATAAAATAACAATTTCCTCATCCTCAAACTAAATAGTAGATAGCCATTTTTTAAAAAAGATTTTGTAGGTGGGTGTGTATTTTCACTAGTAGATTACGAATGCTTACTATCGATTAACGATAGTCACTTTTTAACAAAAAAAAAAGAAAACTATTTTACCACTCTAAATTCTTAGTAGATTATTAACATTGTTTTGATTTACTAGTAGCATTGTTTATTTGTCAATAACATGGTAAAGAAGTAATCTATTACCATATTGAAATACTCTTGTAGATTACGAACAATAGTTCGCTTCACCAGTGGACTAGTACTTTTGCTAGTTTCATCCTCTACACTTTGTTTTGCAAGAAAAAGGTTTTTGAAAGTCTCATTACAACCAATTCATCCCTTCTTGATTGTCTAAGTTCAGTCCATTTCAAAAAGCTGACCCATGTTGGTATGTCATTAATTTCACTGGTAAGTTTACTCTCAGCCAACTAAATTTTAGCTTTTAGTATTAAGTTTATGAGTTATTATTTGTTGACACCTAATTTGTATTTTCAAGTATATATTAAAAAAATTAAAAAAAAAAAGTTTTTGAAAAAAACGGCCTTAGGGGTTGGGTTGGGTCGGATGGGGCCGGATTTGGTTTTGGCCCGGCTTGTCTTTCCTTTTTCTTTCCCCCACGCTAGGCTCGGCCCTTTTCCCATTCGGCCCGGCCCATCCCAACTTGCCTCCTCCAGCCATCCTCGCACGCAAACTTGCAGCAAAGGAAAAGACAGAGCAAGAGCACAGATTAGAGAGTAGAAGAGAGCAGGGCAGGAAGCAAACGGCACTGTAGGAGAACGGAGGAGGGAAAAATAGGGGGAAGAGAGAGGGCTGAGGGGATCGGTTGCCAGAAGAGAGAAAGGAGAGGAGGAGAAGGAGAATAGCGCCGAAGAAGGAATCCGAGGAGGAGGAGGCCCCTCGAGATGCCCCACCACCGCCGGTGAGCCGCTGACCACCGACATTTCCTCCGGAATCCAAGTAGGCGTTTTATCGAATACCTTGCGTGCACTCCTGAAACCGAACCGGCCGGAGCTCACCCCGACCATTTCGAGCGAGCTCCGGCCCCCTTACTTGTCCCATTGTGTTTCCTGTTGTTTTGGTGTGCCTCACTGATGGTCCGGACTTGTGCTCGGGCCTCAACCGAGTGCCGAAGCCCTTGTTTCTTTAGTGCGCTTCACCTGCTCGGAAAAATGCCTCAATGAGATCTAGTTTTTATTTCCCTGTTTTCACTGAGTTGAGTCGTTCATGTGTGATGTGCTCCCTGGTGGCGTTCATGTGATGCTGGATTCCCTGAGTGTTGGCTGTTCATTTGCTCCATTGCCTCCATCGCTTTAGTGTGTGTCCGGCTGAGGGTATCGGTGGCGAGAGCGCCGGTTGAGGAGCGGTGACTGGGGCAAAGACCAAGCCTACGGCTTGGGCCAGCCAAGGCGATGCCCGAGTAGGCGTGCAGCCCCGCCTAGGCGAGCAGCACCGCTATCTTGATCGGCCAAACCGCAGAGGGCAGAGAGCATTGCGAGAACCGCGGACAACTTGAGGGGGTGTTGAGTCGGATCTGGGTTAGAAGTAGGATCAGGTCGGCTCTTTAGGGTTTGGTCTTTGGGCTAAGATGAGTTTGGTATGTTGGGCCCCTTTTTCTTTTTTACATGGGCTTGTGGAGGCCCATGTTGCAAGCCCAACCCTCATTTGAGCGCAGGCCCGACTAAGGCTGGTTGGGCCTGACCCTTTTTGGGCGAGTTGATCGACTCGCCCAACCGCGTCAGACTCGGGTTGGGTCAAACCGGACCTGACCCAGCCTGACCAAAAAAATCATAAAATAATATATATTTTAAAAAATTAGAAATTGAAAATTTTGAAAATTGAAATATACAAGGTTTGGTTAGGAGTTGCCATTCTTACATTCTTAGTGTAATTAGGCCTTTATTTGCTCGTATATTGATTATATCGCATGTTTAATTTGCGTATTTAATTATGTTTAATTGCACATGCTCAATTTTACTGCAATTATGATCTTGATAGTTATAATTTTATTTTTTTATGATTGCGCACCCACATGATCACTTTGCATGTTAGTGGATATGTGTAAAATCAATCCAAACTTTGCACGACAAAAATCTTTTCTTTTAAAACAAACAAGATTAGATACCGAAATGACACTAATTGATTAATTAGTGTAATTAAGTCCCTGACTCTAGATTCTCTAGTTGTGTAGGAAGTGAGGTACACTCCCATGCCTCATTTGATTTCTAGCCGACTCCAATAAGTTAGTGACGACTCATTTTCTCAAAATTCTTAAAAATATCTCAACGTCATGCGAGATATGGGCTTGGGAGGGCTCGTGCCTAATCATAGGTCTTAAGTCCGTCCTTTAGGCAATACCCCTAGACATGTCCCCTCCCCCAATGGGTAAGTTGCGACAACTTGGCGACTCCACTAGAGAATCGGTTTTGGACCTTAGAGGACTCGGGCCGAAATTGATCTTGATCAAAAAAACATTTTTGTTTGGCGAGAGGATATTAGGTACGTCCCTAACGTGTTTGGTGCTAAATGTTCATGCGAATGAAAGGTATAAGGGGAAGTGATTGCTAACCCTTGTTTTGTAGGGGTGTAGAAATGAATGATTTATTTACGTATGAAGTGTCGCTTGCTTATAAATTGTCAGGCATACATTCCTTGCATTGCACTACACCATGGCACATATTACCTATGTAGCACCAACACGCGACACGACACGAGTGTACGATACGACACGACACGTCGACACGTCATTTCTAAAAAATAGAAATTCCGACACGTTGCGACACGTTGTATATTAAATAAATATTTTTATTTTTAATTAATTTAATTCAAATTCATAAAGAATTAATTAATTAAAAAAGAGGCTATAATAAATTTATACTAATAATATTAACAAATCAATTCATTTGAAATTCGAATATTCATAATTAATGCGAAACATTTTTTTAATTTTAACAAAAGTTATCAATGAAACTAAAAATTAATAAGAAATTAGAATCAATTTATTTAAATAAATCCATGATTTTCTACAATAACCAAAATTTATCATTATTCAAAATTTAATATTTTTATTTTTCAAATCATTTTTTAATTTAATTTATTTAACTTTCCAGTTAAAAAAAAATCCCCAAAATTCAACCCTTCTTTCGTTCGTCCTTTTCCCTCCACACCCACATTTATTTTACTTTTTTCCCTCCCCCACTTGACAGTGACAGGTGAGCTGTCACTTCCCCCTCCCCTCCTCTCTCTCACGCCATTAGACCTCCTTTCTTTTTTTCTTTTTTTTTTGATTTTTTTATGAAAAACCTAGCGAGCCGCCGAGCCCTCCTTTTCCTATCCTCCTTGCCGCACCGCACGACCCCCTTCCCTCCTCTCCTCTTCCTCTCGTCGCCGATCCATCACAACAGTGGCAGCCCTCACCTCTCTCTGGCCGTCTCTCGCCATCGCGGTGGTCTGTTCGTGGCTTCGTCTTGCCGGCGGGAGTTTGCCTTCTCTCTTCTTTCTCTCTGTTCGGCTCTTTCTCTAGCCGTCTCTCGCCGTCGCGGTGGTCCGTTCGTGGCTTCGTCTCACCAGCGCTCGCGACCTCGCTCCCTCGTCCTCCCTCGCCTCCACCCTTCATCGCCTTCCGGACACGCGTCGACACGCGTGTCGATAAAGATGACCGCGTGTCGGACCGTGTCCGAGCGTGTCGACATGTCCGACACGCTCCAACACGTGTCGGACACGACACGGAAGCACGGGCAACGTGTCCGTGCTTCATAGCAGATTACCTAAGGTGGATACCGCTTCGACTACAACCATGTAGTACGAGTCGCTCATCTCAACTCCTAAATTTCCTTCCTGATGTTAAAGGTCCCCACCCTGGTTTGCAACTGTGATATTTGGAAATTCGATCCCAATTCAGATATGTGAAATGGGCATTTCATCGACACGCCTATAGTCAATTTACTCTGAGTTGGCCCCTCATGAGTCGACTAATTTATTTGGTGAAGCCGTTAAGGGATATAAATGCGGCAGACTAGAGAATTCGATCGGAAATCGATCGCTCGACCGTAATAATCGGCAAGAGTCAATACGACACTGTTATAATCGAATTGTGATCAAATATAAGTCGATTTGACGGAATCATGTAATTGAATTGCGTGTGATTCTGCATGATTACGAAATTCGCGTCGAATAGCACTAACCCGATTTTCTATCGATTTTATACTTGGTACACGTAATTGAAACTTTGCGATTTTTATGACAATCAAAAGTCGTTTACGAGTAGGAGATGCACAAACATAGATCGAAAATTATCGACCACTTTGGTCAAACGAGCAAAAATCCATAAAAGCTACCCGATAGGTTAGGTTGTACTAAAATCACGTTTTGTCGATTTTAACCCCGAAATTGAATTTAGTTTCGGGAATCGGACGTTCGAGTGTATCACGATTCATTTTTAGGACGTCGTTTCGTCTTTCAAAGAAATTTCGTTGAGTTCGTAATTTTGCAGAAAAATCGGTTTTCGGCAAAAAGAAAATGAAAGGAAATTCGGATGGGCTGCTTCAAGGGACTTTTTGGCTACGAAAATGCTTTATTTTGTGAGAAATGGAAGGAAAATAGCCACTGGAGAAAGCCTTGACTAATGTGGGCTGAAGACTTTGAGGCCACATACAATGAGTGCATGGATATTTTGCCGAATCTTCTATTGGCTGCATTGTTGACTTCATTTCCCCTTCTTCCTTCCCTCCCCCGCTCAACCGACGAAACCCCCTTCTACTCTTGCTTCTTCTTCTTCAATTCTCCCTTGTCGCAGCTCACTCCACACCTAACTCCAGCCCATGATCTCTCCACTTGTGCCGGCTAGCAGCAACCGTGTCCAACTCACTAACCCATCGTCGCTAGTCCATCACCGCCCGTCTGTCCAGCCCAACCACCATCCCTTGACTATCCACCTTAGCTTAGTCGAGCTACCACCAGCCCGCACCACCGCACCACCTAACCTCCAGCAATCCAGCCGAGCAGCCACCATTCTAGCCATCCTCACCTCAGTCGCCTGTTCCAGCTGCCGTCCCTGCGCCATCCAACCTCCAGCTGCGCCAATAGCCCCCGACCAGCTCGGCCACGAGAACCAAGAATAGCCTTGGGCGTGAGCACTTTGTAAGTTGTTTTCCTCCACCGGTTGGCCTTCATTGGAGACCCGGTAGTTTCGAGGATCTCACCGCGATCGCGCCATCGTCACCATGAACCTGCCGCCGCCCCTAATCGGTGAGTTAACTCCCTAATCCTTGATTAGATAGTTAATTGTGCTTATGGGTTATATTAGTGTTAAATTAGATTAGTGTTAATCCTTAGTTAGATGAACTACTAAGTTAGGTTAGTTGGTTAGGTTAGTTGGTTAGGTTAGCTAGTTAGTTAGGTGGTTAGTTTAGTTAGTCTACCCTAGGTTAGTTTAGTTAACTTGGGTTAGATTAATAATTATGGTTAGCTAATCATGGTTAGTTTAATTAATAGTGGTTACGTTAATTAAATTATATTAATTTATTTAATCGTAATTTATTGAATTAATCGTAATTATTGTGACAAATTAGCCGTTTTTTTAGAATTTTACGCTGATTCTCGTGGTTGAATTTATATGTGAATTTGATTGCTCATTTGTGTAATTGAGTGCTTGGTGGCAATTATTGGTTATTATTGCAAAAATTGATTTTATGGTATTTAAATAGAAAAAATACTGTGTGTCGGTTTTTGACGCCAAAATTTTTATGTACTATATAAAATCGTGGAATTTTGAAATGAGAGTGTATTACGTTTAATGGTTCGATTTAAATACATGACCACACACAATTATTTTATCGAGATTTTTAATACAAATAAAAGTGGCTAAGTTCATTATTTAAATATAATGTATTTGAATGCAAAGCACGGTGTTCTTGGCCTAGTATGTGCTTATGTGATCACCTAAATACCTGATGCATTTACGCAAGGTAATAAACCCGTCCTGATGGGTTTACGCAGAATGATGCCTGATTAAATTTGGATGCCCCACGTCAACGGATGTTGGTCGCGGTGGAGGCCAAGTCGATGCTCTTTTATGGAATGCCGTTTTGATGCGTTTACGCGGGACGATGCCGTGCTCGACTGGGTGAGATGATATCCGGTTACGCCGGATGACCGCCGACTTTTGAGATGGTTGTGGCCAATAAGTCGTAATAACTGGAACACGCCTGAGTGATTGTGATAGCTGCGCCTGATTATGGGGCAAAATTGTGTGGCATGATATGTGACGTGTCATAATGGTTTTACCTTATAATCAGGACTCATGTGGATGTTTGTGAATGAAATGACGTGTTCTGGTTATTAAATTATGCTTGTTGTGTTGATATTGGCATGTGATATAAGCTAACATGCAGGGACGTGCTGAGGCGAGGTAAGTTTTGTATGGTGCGTGTTTAGGACTGCCTTTGAAGCGAATTTGCATCCTAATCGGGATTTAGGGTTTTGATTCACTGAGATTTAACTCACCCCCATCGTGGTTAACCCTTTTTCAAGTCCTTAGTATGGAGGATCCAGCGCCGGAGTCGGAGGGATCCGGGGTATAGGTCAGTTAGGACTTCTTTTTGGAGACCGACTTTTTATATATAAACCTGTAGGGCTAACTTGGCATGTATATGAATAATAGTTTGTGAAAATAACTGGCATGTCTTTCTACTATCCCTCTTTTGTTGGTTGTCCTGGGACGTCGCATTTTTAGTCGACCGCCGAGGGATGTGCGCGTGCCCGGGGTTCGGGGCGTGACAGCAACCATGCGACACGAGTCGACCCTTTGACGAAGCCGGAGTCATGGGTAATACGATCTAGCTGTGATCTTGTTGGTTCGGTCCGGTGATCCTATGACTCCATTTTGAGTCGTATAGAGTAGAAATCAAACGACATCTCATGTGCATGTCTATGTAATTTTAAAAAAAAAAAAACAAAGAGAAAAGTCGCCCCCCACTGTAAGTATCATTTTTCTTTTTATTTGCTTTATTTAATTAAATTTTCATTTAGAATGTCCTCAATTATGTAGGCTTATAATTGAAAAAATTGGCAATCGCTCTTGATAAGTGAACATTGAATGCAAGTTCTAAACACTTTGATTTAGCCTCACTAAACATATGACTTTGTCTAAATTTTCAATTATGGGCTCAAAACCACTTTTTGTTTAGAAATTCTTTCAAATCAAGATTATATTTTGGGGCACAAAAAAATTAAGATCATATTTTCGATCAAATTCTTTCTTTCTCACATTTTGGGATTGAAATTCAGATAATGTTTTGTGTATAGATTTCTCAAAACAAAGGTCACTTCATTTTTGCAGGAGTAAAATCATAAATCAATATTTAAAAAATCAATGCCACTTTTGCATATGAAACTTTTAGAATAAGAGTGGACATTCGATTGATGGCCGCGGATCGATTTTTTTAATGATGTCTTCTCTTATGATAAAATCTTGGCGAAATACTAAAACCCCGTAATAAGGACTATGGGGGCATGTACCGTCGCCTTGATTTTGTTGTAAAAAGTGACCTCATTAAGAGATCATTTTCTCATTCACATATTGACATTGTCGTCTTTTTGTAGGTTATGCGTGATGCTCCTTGACATTCTCATGTTTGACCACATAGAGAAGTGAATTCTAGAGCTAGGACAAGAGTTGATTTTTACTCTTATCTATACAAGAGTTTCTTGTATTTTATCATTGTTCTTATTCTTGTTAAGAATCATGTTTTCCATTTTGGGTTATGATTGCCAATCCAATTGTTGATTTTATAAATCATGTGACTCACATTTTTCAATGATGGAATTCAATTTCATGAAAATCATCCTTTTAAAAACAAATTCATAAGTGTTTCAAGCGAACCTTTACCTCTATCTTCAAAATGTTTTGAAAATGAATTTCAAGAAAGCTTTGCTTAAGGCCCTCTCTTCACATGGTTGCTTTCTGAGGTAGGATGAGGAGTTTATTTGAGATCGGCATCCGCCCCTTCTAAAAGATAAAAGTGTAGGCTCATGGAACTCAAGGAGCAAGTATGCGTTGAGGCTTCGTTGGCACCAATCTTCTGATGGAGGCGGAAAGAAGTTGAATTCCGTTCTAGGAAGTTTCTTTATTTGGAGATGCCTTAGGTGCCAAAATAGCCCATCGATCTCATTCACTTTGCATGATGAGACAAATGAAGGGAGTTGTCAAGCATCCAAAAAGGCGAATTCAAAGGAAGAGTAAATTGTATCGATTCCAATTATCCATTTCTGATATCATTTTTTACATGACTTTCTTTTCATTGTCAAGGAGACATCAAGAGTACCAAGTTTTGTTACGTTCCAACAAACGCGATGGAGCATTATTAAGTCATGTTCATCTTAAACAAAGAAAGATTGAAATTAAACAAAGGGGCAATATTATCCCTTCCTCCATAAGGGATACCTTGGGATGTTGATCGCCCGACTTTGAAAGAGGATGTATTTCGTTCCTAAACTTGATTCTCTTTAGCATAAAAAATGACATAAACCTTTTCTTTGGTACATGATAGACTCGAACAGAACAAGGGTTTGTCCAATAAAGAGTGGGAGAGCAACATTTGATTTAGAAAAAATCTCTCCTTGCCCCACCAATGAAGTGTGTTGGATCAAAAAAGGATGTATCGTTCCTTAATTGAACCTAATTAAGTATGGAAATAACCCGTTTCATCTCCTCTTCTCACAGGGTGATAAATGGGGGAAAATGTTGCACATTGACCAAAGAAACAACGCCTTCCATTAAGGAATCATGCTAAGACCCGACTGTCCATTTTGGCGTAAAGGGATGTGTATAGTTCCTAAATGATTCCCAATTGAGCGAGGAAATAACATGTCCAATCTCTTCTTTGCAAGCAATAAATGAGCAAAGCATCTAAAGAACAATATCCAGAAATGTGGAAGCAAGGAGCAATCACTCTCCTTTCAAAGCAAGATCTTGAAAAACACATCTAATGATTCAAATTTAAATTTTTTAAGCTCTTTGTCAATTAAACATCTCTTCGAAAAGAGCATTTGAAAAAGCAGGAATTAAACTTTGTAAATTGGTGTATACAAAAAGAAGTGCTTTTCATAAATAAAATCAGGGCCCCATAGCCGTTTTTCAATCAATCCTAGCCACTTCAAGCAAAGCTCATACTTGAAGAACAAAAACACGTGAAGGGAAGACATCAAACACTTTCATCAAATCTCAAGCACTGTACTAATCTCTTGCTAGCCCTTTTGGTTGAATAAAGATGATCCTTCAAAATACCCCTATCGAGAACTACCCTACATTGGGGCAGCATAGAAGGTTACGGTCGTGTTATAGAGCGAAAGATTAAGAAAGATTCTATTACTTTCACTTGTATCAATCTTCTAGTGATAGCTTCAAAGGAATTATCATCAAAGCTTGACTCATCCCAAGGTGAAGAATAGCATTTCTTTCTCTATCCAAACACTAATACTCGTTACTTGAACCAATTTGGGCCTAATTGTTCATTTCTGAATCTCAAGTGGTGATCGTCTCCTTTCACTGGGGTAAGGCATAAGGATTGACCACATACAATTAACATTTACGAGAAAACGTCAAAAGCATCTTGAAAGTCATAAGAGCTCCAAAAGTTCAAAGAGCAAAAAGTTCAACAAAATTAGGGGGTATGAAAAAGCAGTATACCTGGTCAAAGTAAGACCAATGCCCATCAAGAAAAAGAGCCAAAAGGTTGCATCTTATGTGAATTTTTTTTTAATCAACATCTCGATATCTCCAATTATTGAAGAACAAGTGTCTACCAATCAAGAATTTGACTCGACATCACATGTTAATACATAACAAGCACAAATCAGTTCTGTATCAGGAAGTACACAAGGTACATTTTCTACTCATCCTATGCAAACTAGACTAAGATCGGCGATTGTTAAAGCAAATCCCAAATATGCATGTCTGGTTGAATATCAGGTTCCTGTTGAACCAAAGTTAGTAAAGTCTGCATTAGCACACAGAGGATGGTGTCAAGCAATGCAAGAAGAAATGGATTCTTTGTATCAAAATAAAACCTGGGAGTTAGTTCTTAGGACTGATCAAATGAATAAAATTGGCTGCAAATGGGTGTTTAAAACAAAGCTTGCACTTGATGGGAGTTTAGATAAACTAAAAGCTCGACTTGTAGCCAAAGGTTTCCATCAAGAAGAAGGTCTTGATTTCACAAAAACCTTTAGTCCTGTAGTGAAGCATGCTACAATTCGAATAATTCCCTCAGTAGCAATGATGAAACAATGGCCAATTCATCAGCTAGATGTTAAAAATGCTTTCTTACATGGAAACTAGAGTGAAACAGTTTATATGGAGCAACCACCAAGTTTTAAAGAATCACAGAGACCTCATCATGTTTGTCTCCTCAGAAAATCTCTCTATGGACTTCGACAAGCTCCTCGAGCATGGTTTGATAAGTTCAACAGTTTCTTACTAGAATATGGATTCTTTTGTAGCTCAACTGATCCCTCATTATTCATCCTACATACTGGTACAAAAACAATCCTCTTACTATTGTATGTTGATGATATCATTCTAACTGGAAGCTCATCTCAAATACTCTCTAGTCTCATTATTGCTCTAAGTCTTCAGTTTCATATGAAGGATCTTGGCTCATACACTATTTCCTTGGCATTGAAGTTAAGCGTACTCCTGAACATTTGTTCCTTTGCCAAGCTAAATATGCTATTGATCTTCTCACCCGAGCCCATATGCTCGAGTCTAAACCAGTTTCAACTCCTCTTTCATTAAAACCAACTATTTTGATCAATGATTCTATAGCTTTGTCCAATCCTGCTGAGTATAGAAGCCTAGTTGGTGGTCTCCAATACCTCACATTAACTCAACTAGACATTGCCTATGCCACAAATCTACTTTGCCAGAAAATGCAGAAACCTACCATTGCAGATCTCCATAGATTGAAAAGGGTACTGAGATATGTTAAAGGTACAATCAGATTTGGCTTATTCATTCACTCACAAAGCACTATGCATCTCTATGGCTTCTCGAATGCAGACTGGGCTGGATGTGCTGAAACCAGAAGATCAACAACTAGATTTTGCACATATCTTGGCTCTAATCTTATCTCCTGGGCAGCAAAGAAACAGCCAACTGTTAGTAGATCCTCTACAGAGGCTGAGTATCATGCTCTTGCATCAACCACTCCTGATCTCACTTGGATCAGCTTTGTTTTACGAGACATAGGTTGTTCTCTTACTCCTCCTATTCATCTATACTGTGACAACAAATCAGCTATCTTGCTCATTGTTAATCCTGTTTTACATGCTCGAACAAAACATATTGAAGTAGATTTTCATTTTGTTTGAGAAAATGAATCTTCTGAGTCATTACATGTAAGATATATTCCGAGTCATTGCCAACTTGTTGATATCTTTACAAAACCCTTGCCACAAGTAGCACATTCTCATCTGCGAGTCAAATTGGGAATTTGTGCTCTCCCCATTCCCAATTTAAGGGGGATGTTAAAGAGACAAAACAAAGATTAAAAACACATAACAAAGAAGCTGATAGAAGCAGAGAAGCTGAGCTGATAGAAGCAGAGGAGCTGAGCAAAGTGAAGATGATAAAAGAAGGGAAAGATGAGTTGTAACTACAGCTGAACAAGGCAACTGAATAAACCAAAGCAAAGCAAGCTCGAAGTGAAGCTGAAAGATGAGCTGGATCGATCGGTCGAGGTCGTCACTACTTGTTCTAGAGAGAGAGAGGGTTTGCGCTTTTTCGTATTTTTGTTGTGAATAAACTTTCGCTTTTATTATAATTTTTTTATGGAGTGGCTTTTTTTTTTTTAAATTCATTTTTGTTTTATGCGAGGGGTGCAAAAATTTTCCCGCCAGCCAGTGTGGGGGAAATGTATTTTCGTTTCCCGCCGCAGGAATCGAAGCCAGCGTCGACTCACGCGCAAGCTTTAGGATTTGGGATGGTCTGACTTGGCCTCGCCGCCTGGGTCTCTATCCATAGTTGGTGTTATCATAATAATTTTATGTCTGTTAGGATGCGTTCATTTTGAACCATAATTACTCAATTTATTTGTAAATGTAAGATTCTGTCATCATAAATCCCATCAACACGTTAGAAGTCTAAAAGTCATTTCAGATGAAGTAGTAAATGCTAAGGATACTAACTAATTGAAAGTTTGCTCGCCATATGACTCAAATTTATGAACTTGTGAAAGACTGTCGAGCCCCTTTATCATTGAGGTACCATGCTTTGGGGGGTTGTGATTTTTTCATGTTCAAATTTTCTCTTTTTAAAGTGAATGAGTAACATACATGATGAAAAAAAGAAAAAAAGAATGGTGTGTAAATTTGTTTTATGCTCATTAAAGTTTGACCTGAGTTGGATGCTCAATTGATCTATCTATACTTTATACAAAGGGGGGGGGGTTGCGATTTTTTCATGTTCAAATTTTTTCTTTCTAAAGTGAATGAGTAACGTACATGATAAAAAAGAAAAAGAAAAAAAAAAAGAATGGTGTGTAAATTTGTTTTATGCTCATTAAAGTTTGACCTAAGTTGGATGATCAATTGATCTATCTATACTTTATACAAAGGAAATGATTTGAAGATTGGTCCCTACAAATTTGATCATTTTAACCTTCGCAATAATTTTTCTTGAATCTCGGTTTTTTCTTTAACTTCTACCTACTGTTTTGTGTATTAATTTCTCTCTAGTTTTGTAACTGTTCCACTACCAATATAAATATGCGAGAGCCACTAAATATGGCCCATACCATTATTAACATGAACTAAATGCAAAATAAATAGATAAAGAAAAACCATTCACACTCTTTACGTTCTTATAATGTATATTTTGTGACTTTATCAAGGTTACAACCTCTTTCTACATCGCAAATAGCCAGCAAAAAGTCCTTTTTCTTTTGTTGTCAAGGTTGATGGACATTTTATTTCATTTCATATTCTTTTACATGAAAAGTATTCGATTCCCATGATTCCACGACTCATACATTCAATCGAGCAATCATGTGAGATGACAAGGCCATGATTTTTAAGGCAGCAATCAATTCTAATTGTATTCCCATTATAAGTTCGTATATTTTAGACAAAATGACTCAGCTCAAAATTTTACACACGAATGTATCTTAAAAAGTATAAATTATTGCATCTTTAACATAAGCATGCCAAGAGTATTCAAGAATTGATACGTACAGCAAGTTGTCTTCTTGAACTCTCTTCGAAATCAAGAGAAGTGGGTTCCATAATTCACGGTCAAGCTCCCCTCCCTAGTCATTGAAGTTTAATTACATTCTTTTCAAATTTGAATAACTCGAGTTATTAGATCAATTTGGGCTTGAATTCGAAAATATCTGACCGAAGTAGTACATGCATTTTTATATACTTCCACGAATATTAACATTAAATTTAGTGTATTTTTCGGAATTCTAGATGGAACCAAGCTTAGAGTGAAAGTGCCCACGTGGAGACATCAAAGGGGAGCTCCAAAAGAGAGAGAACCCCCATATTTGTCCGAAAGCAGAATATTTAAACCGAGAAGCGCGTCTCATTTCCTCGGGGCTAAAATACAACAGAAGAAATCGCCGCGCTGTCTTTCTCGACGTCCCGATTTTCAGCGAAACTCCCTTCAGTGCCCTCACGCAAACGCCGAAATCACCGGATGGGACACCGAATATGCCCGCCAACAGAAGAAGATCCCGAGGGTAAATCAGGAAAGATCGCAAAGAATATGGAGCGGGAACAGAGGGTGGTTGAGGGCGATGGTTGTTCTGACATGCTTGACTGCCGCAAGTGGGGCAAGAGGTAATTGCAATTCTCGCTCACGTGATCAGTTGCTGCTCTGATCCTCTAAATCAATTCGGATTGGGAGTTTAGATCGTGAGAAGGTGCGAGTAGACAACCATAGCTGAGTGCGTCGGTTTTGAGCTTGGACAGTGAGATTTGTATTGTGAATTTGGCGGATTAGACATTTCAGGGTTGGGGGAAATCGTAGACCATGTTGTGGAGCTGCAGTGCCTGATTTAATGGGGCAAAACATAGCTGAATGATCCCTTTGGTGTACAATTTGAATGTTTTTGGAGTATATAACTGACAAGCGTTCTGTTGTATATGGTAGGTTTTTGTTGAGTAATGGACTGTTGGACAGTTGCCTGTAGGTTTTCGTGTATAAACTATTTTTTGTTCATCTGGCTGTTGAAAAGAATGCACTTTTTACCAGATTTATTGTTGTTATTCAATCAAATCATAAAATGACCAGATCATTGTTAAGGTGACCATGTGAATGACTGGAGCTTTCTGTATGAATCGATTCCACGAATTTCATGTGCTACATATCATAATTGAAATATCCAACACGTAATTCCGTTCAACAAGTTTGGCCCTGAGAACAGAACGAGACACTAGATTGAAAGCATCCAAAGAGACTCCTTATGATTATGGAAGAAAAGATTCAATCCAGTCCTGATTCTTCAATTTAACCGCTCTTCTAATTACTTCAGCTGCAGAATGAGCCTCGGCCTCCTGCACATAGATATGATTCTGTTAATATTCACTGGAGGAGCTTCTGCTTCACCAGAAAATCATCTAGGAACGCCTTGTTTACGGTTACAATACAAATGTTTGACTGCAAAGTCTTTGCATTGACTTGACATGAACTACGAAAAGTGTTAATTCATCGACAATCACCTAGGGAGGGTGCATTTCTTTGGAGAATCAGGAATTAATGAAGACTAGCATAATGTTAACCCTTAACTCAATGGTCCTGAGCCTCAATCTGGATCTTATCATTCCCTTCTGCATACCCTACCATTTCTATTTAGCCTCACAAATATTTCACAGATTCAAGAACATCTTCAGGATCAGCAGTGCTATCGGCTCCCGATCTTTCTGCCACTGTAGATGCCACTTTCTCTTTTTCTTGCGTGACGTCTCGTCCTTCATGGCAACAGTCCTCACCTATATACTTAGAAACTTAGATTAAGGACCGCATGTTTAATCAAACTGGATAGATTATTTTATCCAGAGCGACTAATGGTTCTATACTCTGAAGGCCCAATTACTTTGGTTCATTGGAGCTCCTCTTCCACTATTTGTTAAGCCAAATTGAGAAAAAGTAGGCATGTATAACTGAAAACAGTTGTCTTTTAAAGTCGAATGGGCCTTTCACTGATGTTACAGTGCTTCTGCAATGGATTGAAGAGAGGAACTAAAAAGAGAGAGAATGGAATGGTGAGCCTGCAAAAGAAAAGGACCTTGTTTTTTTTTTTTTTTGGTCAGGAGGATAATAATATCCAGTCAGTAAGAAATTGTTTGACCATACATAGGAGCAGCTTCAGAACATAAGAGAGCCCAAAGGTCTTGAGGGGATAAAAATCCATTTAGAAGAAAGGCTTTTCTACGGTGGCGTTTGACAACTTAGTTCGCCACCTTAATTGCTTTTCTATTATAATGTGCCATTCTTAAATCTGAAAGGTGTGGCCTTGAGGGTTAATTTGCTCTAGTTAGACACCATATCAGATTATATTGATCGGAGTATAGTTCCAAATGGCTTCCAGCAAAGCAAGCACTTCGGTTTGCACAGCAGAGGATGCCTTGACCGTGCGCGCAAATCCATCGACCAGAATAGACTGGGATCAATATCGGTTGGTCCAGTTAGGATTGTTTATATAATTGAAGGAAGTTGGGAAGTCTTGGGGATATCAAAGGACGGTAGATGAATGGACTTTCACTTTCTTCCAAGCCATAGATTTTCTGATTTTGGCTTAAGCGGTTATGTGCAAACTTGGCACAATGAAAACTGCTAATAGAGATAAAGTCATGATACGTTTCAAATACCAAAATCATTACATCGATCATTGTACATACCCTCAGTTCTTTTTCTTTTCTTTTTTGTTTTTTTTGGAGCACATCTCTCGAATAATTGATGGATGAACACTGCAACGGGTAATTACATCGTGGATCATGGATAGGCATTCAACTTGGGATTTACCGAGAGGCTCTAATGCATGAAAAGATGCATCCAGAAAAGGTCACTCGAATTCTTCAGTAAGTGTTAGTTGTTGAAGCGTTAACTCTAGCAAATGTCTTATAAGCTTTGGAAAAATTACGAAAAAAGTTTGAAACCCTTTGACAATTTAGTTTTTAACTTTTTAATTGACCAATTTAATTTTAAGCCTTTTGATAATTTGTTAATTCATTATTTCTTACTAATTTTTATCAAAAATTACTAACGTAGACAATTTTTATAATTTTTATTTTTTTTTTGAATTTTTTTGAATTTTTTTTTTTAAATTCCAAGTCCCTCAAGGGCCGCAAAGGCCCCTGGGCGGGGCCATCACCAGATGTGGATGAGGTCCTCGCCGGCCGCGAAGGCCTTGCTTACTAGATGCCATTACATCTGAGTGGGGCCGCCTCACGCGTAGACATAAATTCACATTAAGGGGCTTCGCTTAATAGATGCCATTATTCCAGCCAGCAAACATGAAAAGCTTTGTAGCAACTTCACCAAAAGCAAAATACAGACCATGATAATTAAGAAAATATTGAACCCAAAAACTGACAAATAGCCATAATTCCCTCTGTCTCTGGCCCTCCTTATGGCACCACCGTGCTGCTGTTCAGTTGACCTCTCATGTAGTCACTCTCTTCCGCCGCGCTCAAGGTGGCCTCACCATGCCACGCAACAAAAGATGAAAAGAGGAAAGAGGAGGTCATCAAGGAACATACAAATCTTCTTAATGATAGTATTATAAATTATGGAAAATGTGTGATTTGAAAAGCAACATCGTATCAAATAAGCAAAATTTATAACTTTTACTATCTCTCAATCTGAATTGAGTTATCATCAGTTGTGTATAACATAGTGAAAACCATTTTATTTTCACAAACTTCTAAGGAGAATCAATTTTGGAAGTAATGGATCTCTCTCTCGGTTAGAGAGTCTATAGATATGGGCAGAGACGAATCATGCACCTTGCGCTTGTCCATGAGTATTCGTATTTTTTTTTCCACTTAACTATATTCTAGATAAACTAGGACGATTATATCAAACTATTTCAATTGGCATGTTTATTTTTATCTTTCTCTTAATTCTAGATTAGAAAGAGAGAAACGTAAATATGTAAGCTGTAATTAAATGAGCTTATCCATCCCGTCTCCGATGCAAACGCAAATGCAAAAAGCCCCCTCTCTCTATTTGGGTCTTCGTTTTGCTTTATTTGGGACGTAGTAATAAGAGAGACGAAAGGAGAGAGAGAAAGATATCAGAAAATTGCTTCCCCTTTGGACCAACATAATAATTTCCTCTCGAATTGGAAAAGGAACTACTCCTTTTTCTTTTTTTACTTTTTCTTATGTTCCATATTATTTACATAACTAAATAAAGACATTTCTAGTTTGACCAACATGCTCCTACTATGTACTTTGTGTTTTCAGTGCTAGAGGGACATCAGAGTCTCTAATCTGCAGGCAATGTCATGTAAAATTGCATTTTCACAGTAAAAGAAAGCATGAGTTTCACACATTATAGGCGTCCAACTTCATGTCAAATCTTCTTTGAATCTGCTACGAGTAATTCAAACAGAAAAAAAGTTGATATTGTTGTCAAATTTGCTAACTATTGAAAATTTTACACAATGTAGGATATCATGACAAATTAAGAATCATCTGGCCAAATGGTTGTTTAGCCTTGAATAATTGCACAAAAGTCCTTTTCCCCAACATGCAAATAAAAAAAAAGGACTTTAGAATGAATAAAGATCAACATACAAAACTAAGAAATAATCCAGGTGCTTTTTGTTTATATTCTTGGGTTTTTAGTTTTCGATGATTTTCAATTAATCAAATTTATAAGTTGGGTGATATTTTCCGTTGATTAGATGGCCATGCATGCACACGAGTATACGTTTTATTCTTGAATATTTGACATAATTTTTTTTCCTTCAAATTTAATGTAATCAAACATAGAAAGAAATAGCACTTTCTTTTTTCCTCATTTTCCATCGATTTCTTGTCTTCTTTTATCACTCTTACTGCTATAATCTGTTTTTTATTTTATTTTTTTGGTCAGAGCTATAACCTGAGTTAACAAGCCAAAATCCAAGCGCATTTGAATTAGCCAAGCAAGCTTTGAAGCCCCAACAAGTTATAACGTTAAAGAAACAAATGCTTTGCTATTCACATCATCACCTCGATTGGGTTTGAATTGCTAATGTCTAATACATTAGAATAAGAAGCTTAGGACTTTTGGATCCTTTTTCTTAGAACACTCGCAATTTTAAAAAAATCAGATTATTTTACCAGCAGATGTTCACCTAGGAGTCGAACTTCCTCAAAATTTTTGACAAATCTTACTTAATGCAATAACACTAAACACGTCGAATGATCATGTTTTTGAGAATAGGTGCTTGAGCAGCGAAGAAAAGCGTATCTTCAAAAGTAGAAAGGAAGGATCGAGGTAAAGATCTTCTCAAGCAAAGAAAGATGAAAGAATCACCCTACAATGAAGGAACCTGACATAGTTTGTTTAGATGTCAGAATATATTTCACGACATCATACCGAAATTAATCTCTTAGTTAAGATGGTAGACAGTCCATGTGAAAGATCATACACCGAGAGCGTTACTTTTTGCCATCAAATTTCTCCCAGTCTAAACTAAAGTTTTATAATGTAAGAAAGACTTAAGAAACCCCAGACTATCCTAAGTGCACTGTATACAAGCGTTAATTTATGTAAATTCCTCAGTCCCTTCAGGCTGTGTACTTGCACGTGAAAGCAGCAGTTCTGTCCCCACCAGATTCTCCTGTCAAAGCAGGAAAATGGATGATCGCTTGTGTTAGTGTTTTGCAACTACAGCAATAAATCTTTGTTCATGAACACGTCGTCTGCACTGCGTCTCTGTCTATGTTGAGGCTTCAGGAACGAGACCATAGAAATGTCCCTCCATTCATGGTGAATTTACTAGTGAGGCGTAACAGGCTGCATCGGATCACCAATCATTAGATGGATCGGGATTCTTGCTCCCAAGAATTCATTCTAACTAAATAACCAAAAACAATGAAAAAAAACAAAAACAATAGCATGCTCATGTTCGAACAGAAAAAAAAAAAAAAAAAAAAAGATCATCTTATGCACTGAAGATCGGATTGGTTAGTTCAGAATTATTTGGTGTTTGCTAATATGAACGTACAGAGCTGAATGAGAGTAAAAAAGAACAAAGTAGCCGGCTCATTAAATGAAAGATATCAAGCCTGTGCAATATCTATTTAAATCTGTCCGCGCTTGAGATATGCAGGGCCAACGTGTGTACTCCCTAAAACATGTCTAGCTAAGCTCTTCTTTTGCTTGCTTAATTCTTGCTTCTTCCTTTGGTCGAACATTTTAGTTTATCCAAAAGGTTGCTAAGGCGGTGTTAGCCTTGATTCACCAAACAGTCAAGATCGATCATTACCCATTTTATATTTACTTCCTCACTTCAGCTTTTTACTGATTTTACCCATTTATCATACTTCACCTGCAGTGGCTACAACTCTCTACTCACCCTTCTTCGAAATCAACTCGCTTTCACATTTTCCTCTAAGAAGTCTCTAGTAAATGGATGCATCTCTTAAGCAAGGACTTGGCTTGTTCATTTTTTTCCACCTCACGTAGATGAACCAGCAAACCCTTCGAACCTGCATCTGTCCAGAACGTTGAAGGAAGCTCCCTACAAAGGGTGATCATCCCCAAAAGGCACTCTGAAGCACTGACATGAACCTAAATTTGAAAAAGTATCAAATAGATTATTGGTCCACAGTGCAAGATGAACATCTAAAATGCATCTGCAAGAATGATCTAAGACGATCGATAACTCTTAAGTGGTCCACTTTCCATGTCAACTATAATCCCTGCAAAATATTAACTTACTCTTGCTCGCACATACAAGAAATGGCTATGTTGATTAATATATAAATATCCTTGGGGTGCTGTGCTATCAACTGATCTCTCTGGTTTGGCTGATCTACTTAGTAAGGAATTATCATAAAAAATGTAAGACAATTAATAAGTAATGCCTCTAGTGCCTTGAGTCAGAATGGAATTGAATCCAAGAAAAACATCGGCTGAACGCACCAGTCTGATTAATACAAAGCCGACATCAGAAGAACCATTGAAACTTGAAAAATTAAAGACAAGGAAAAATTCTGCTTCTTCACATTGCGAAGGCACTGTATGCTATCTAGACTCCAGAACTCTTGATGGATAACTTAATGGAACTCTTATTTACAGAAGTAATGTCACCTATATATGCATGGGACTTAATAATGCTACAATCCTACATCTAGGTGAAAGCCACACAAGATCAGATGGTTTTGACGAAGATGAAGGCAAAGGCAATTTCCACCACAAAGGGGAAAGTGAAGACATACCTGTGCTATCTTAACTGTGGCTATGCAGTCTGCCACTTTGGGTAACATCGAAGAAAACAGCTTAAACTTGTGTAGGAAGAACAGATTAACAGAATCCAGATAAGTAATTTGGAGAACAGAATGACAACTGATTCTAAAGCCAGTAAATGCAACATGTCTGTCATAATAAGGGAAAGCTATTTTCCTTGACCAAAGATAGAGATAGTTAAATTGTTTCTCAGCAATATTGTTAGAAAGTGGATACTAATTATGTCACGAAACAAAGATGCTGCATTTGCATGTTGAGAAGCTTGCTGAGAATCAAGCAAAATGTCATGAATCCTTGAGCAGAGTCCCTTAATTGATAGAAAAGCCGATATTTTGACTGCATGATGAAACACTTTCCATGCTGCATTTACCCAAGAAAAATTTGGTTATGAAGGTACCGGTCCATGACAACTCAGGTGAGAGAAAGGCAATCCAAAGGTGCTCCAAGTTATTTTTCTTTTCAAGAATATCATCAATATATGCCACATGGATACATGATGGGATACAGTCCAGTACTTTTTCTAGTGGAACAGAAGAATCTTCTTTTCCATCATAGTCTGCACATATCAACCATGCCATGTAAAATGCACAGTTTAACAACGAGAGAAAGTTATGATATGGAATTCAAAGGTTGCAATGCAGGACAACTCAAAATCCTGAAAGCTGGACAGTTACAAGCTAGAAATATGGATGAACCTGATTAAGCAGAATCATTTGCTGAATGTGCTTGTCCAGATTTATCAGAAGTGCCTAAACTGCACATGTCAAACAATTTTGGAAAAACCATGTTGAAGAACTCATGATTGCCAAATGCTTTTATAAACTGAAAAACCATGGAAAGTGCAAAATCGACATTGGAGGAAGGGGGTGATCGGGGCAGATTCTAGTTGGGAATTTAAAAAACAAAATCAACCTGAAACAGCACTTTCCAAACAATCTACTGCTGGAAAGTTTCTTGATGTTAGAGCTCGTCAAAGCCCTACATTTTCTAATTGAAGACAATTGCATTCGCGAACACACAATAATCTGGAATTACCTGATCAAGGCTTAAAAGTACCGCTTCCCGGTATTTCTTGTTCCTTTTTGTGCATGCAGAGGATAGCAAATCCAGAATAGAAGCAGCAGCGATTGGGATCTTCCTTGGAGATGGCTTGATGGCAAGACTTTGAAAGAGCACCCAAGGCAAACAAGAGAGCCTCTTCCCCTCCCATCTATTTATTATTATTATTACTTATTATTATTATTATTATTATTATTATTATTATTATTATTATTATTATTATTATTATTACTATTATTATTACTATTATTATTATTATTACTATTATTATTATTATTATTATTATTATTACTATTATTATTATTATTATTATTATTATTATTATTATTATTATTATTATTATTATTATTATTATTATTATTATTATTATTATTATTATTATTATTATTATTATTATTATTATTATTATTATTATTATTATTATTATTATTATTATTATTATTATTATTATTATTATTATTATTATTATTATTATTATTATTATTATTATTATTATTATTATTATTATTATTATTATTATTATTATTATTATTATTATTATTATTATTATTATTATTATTATTATTATTATTATTATTATTATTATTATTATTATTATTATTATTATTACTATTATTACTTTATTACTATTATTATTATTACTATTATTACTTATTCTTGTTACTATTCTTATTATTATTCTTGTTCTTATTATTGTTCTTATTATTGTTATTATTATTATTATTATTATTGTTCTTATTATTATTATTATTATTATTATTATTATTATTATTATTATTATTATTATTATTATTATTATTATTATTATTATTATTATTATTATTATTATTATTATTCTTATTCTTATTATTCTTATTGTTATTATTGTTGTTCTTATTATTGTTGTTATTATTGTTATTATTGTTATTATTATTATTATTATTATTATTATTATCATTTTTGTCATAAGAAGGCAAATCATCAAGTTTAACTGGTATAGTATGTGACATAATTCAGCCTTTATTCCTGCTATTCTCAGTTTCATGCCATTGCGTTAGCACTTTAGAAGACAAACTACACATCGCCTCTCCTGTAAAAAAGTCCAAGACATTTCCTACCTCCCATAATCGACCTGGAAGTTCTTCCATAAGAGATATGCGCAAAACTTGATGACTAGGAGACAGGGATTCACCCAATACTTCACCAAGCTTGCAGATTGCCTGGGCAGCCTGCAAATTCATTCACAAAAAACAATCAGGCATTTGGATTTCATATACATAAGAGATGACCAACTTAAGATCTTTAAGACAGACATATCTCGGAAGTATATTTTTTCAGTATTAAACAGAGCGTCTTTAAAGATCAATATGCAATACACACATTATGAACTTGCTTGTTTCCAGTGTAAGCTTTTGGACAAAAATGGGTTATAAAAATTGGTATCATAACGCATGTTACGATTTTAAATCCTGGCGCTCCCTCATTTTCTTCTATCTTGCTACCTCTGTTTAAATGCCTTTATTCCTGCATCCAGTTGACGCATAGATTATGTGCTTCATATGTAAAGATCGGCTTGCATGTGAGGCATTGTGGAATCTTTTTCTCAGGGATTTTGTTGAATAGTGCCCCTAGGACACTTATTAAGTAACTCAATAATAAAGATACTACAATTTTCTCGTACATTGTTTTTTTCTTATTTTATGTGTAATCAATACTCTGGAAATAAAAAAAAGCTTTGTGCCTCCCACGAAAGGTTTCCTCCTTAAGCCAAAAAAAAAAAAAAAAACAATGCCCCAAGACATTCATTAACAAGAACCTTTCCTTTGAAATTACGGTTTTGGGTAAAACACTAATTTCAAAATATAGAAAACCAAAAGCAAAAGCCTACCTTTTTTTTTAACCACAAGTATCTTAACCACAACATTCCAGACGAATGGAAGCCCTTGCCAACTTAAGAAGTCAGTGTATGTAAAGACAGAAACAGAGCAAGATAGACAGGCTCTGTTCGCCATCGTTTCCCACTTTGTATATGGTGTGAGGTGATCGATGAAGCTTTTAATCACAAGGAAATGTCCAAAAAAAAAAGGGGAAAACCCCCGTCTTCATTCGGTTCTGCAGATTGGCGCTTGCTGTATCGATCCTCCGCTCTACTAGTGCATTGCGCAGCATGAAGTCTGATAAGACAAAAGTATATACGTATAGATATATGTTCTGTGAGGTTATATTAGCACAAAAGTATCCACCGATCGGGGTCGCCATGTGTTATGCCTTGAATCATGTGTTCCTTGCTCTTCTGAGTGAATGAAATTTTATGTTAGACCCAAAAAAAAAAAAAAAAAAGAGTAGGGGAGAAGTACTTTCGTTTCCCCCGCGGGAATCAAGCCAGGATTGACTTGCGCATTAGATGGACCCACGTTTGGAGGATTGGTCCGACCTGGCCTCGCTGCACCGGTCACGATTTTTGCGATTTTATTTTTAATAAAATAAAAAAGTTAGGAAGTACAATTACTCATTCTTGGTGTCGCCACCAAGGGAGTACACTAGTTACGGAAGGTTCCGTTTGAGCATATCAACTCAATCCAACACTAGGTGTATGAGTCTATCATTGTAACTTGGGATGTCGACGGTTTGGTTCAATTCGGATTTTCAGGAATCCGAACCGAAATGAATCGCGACCTAAACCAAATATGACCCGAACTGAAAATTTGGTTTAGTTCAGTTTGATTTTTCAATTTTCCTTTTTTTGCCCTACTTTTTTTGTCATTGTAGCCCTATTGATATGCTAAAAGTCCAGTCTTTCTGCTTGAGGTAGCAAATCCACAAAATGATAAGAGGTTATACGCTCCGGAAGATGGCGCGATTTCTTTACCATTGCGTTACCACGCTTGGGCGTGGGTTGAGAATTTTTCAAGCTCAGTTTTATTTCTTTTCAAAGTAAATGAGTAGTGCATGACCCTACAAAAAAAAATGCGTAGTTAAAATTTGACTTAACTCGAATGAAAAGATTTGAAGATTGATCTCTATAAAATTGATCATCTTACTCTTCACAATAATATCTCATAAATTTCACTTTTTCTTCATGTTCACTTTTGTTTCGTGAACTAATTTATCAGTATATGCCACTAGAACTATAAATTGCCAAAGCCACCAAACATGGCACATACCACGCATTGGGATTTTTATTTTGTGCTATTTTTATTGACACCATTTGCGTTCTTAAAAAATTCACTTGTGACTTGCATTTTCAGAGGTTACCCGCTCTTTTTACTTCTCACATGGCCGGTGAAAAATCCTATTAACTTTTGTTCTCAAAGTTTATGGACGTTTTCTTTTATTTCATGTTCTTTGACTTGTAAAGTATTCAATCTCGACAATTGTATGACTCATATATTCAATCAAGCAATTATGGACGACAATACCATGATTTTTAGGACGTCAATCCATTCCAAATGTATTCGCATCATAATAGTCCAAAAAAATTTAGACAAAATGACTCAATTTTAAAAAACTATGGATACTTTTATCTATAAAAAGATCCAGTTCAACATAAGTATTCAGAGATAGTATTTGAGAATTAATACACAATACCAAGTTGCCCCAAGACAAGTGGGTTATGTAATTCACAATTAAGCTTAACTTGTAGATTACTCGAATTCAATTACATTTTGTTAAAATTTGAACAAGTTGCGTGCGATGATGAATATGAAAACACTTAACTCGAGAGGCCTGCGGCCATAATGGACCAATTGCATTTTCGCGTATCTCCATGGTTATAAATAAAACGATAAATAATATTAACTTTAAATTAGCATGTTCTTTAAAATTTAGTGTGAACCAACTAAATTGAACCCAGCCCTGTCAAAATGCTGATGTGGAGACGTCAAAGGGAGGGAATCTCCGAAAGAGGGAAGATCGAACCCCAAAAAAGCACGTCTCGTTCTCTTGGCTAAAAGAAGCCGACGGAGGACGTCGCCGTGCGAGTCTTCGTAAAACGTCCCGATTTCGGCGGAACTTCCTTCAGTGCCCTCTCGCAAACGACGAAATCACGGAACGCGACGCCGAATATGGCCGCCAACGGAAGAAGATCCCGGGGGCAAATCGGGAAAGATCGTAAAGAATATGGAGCAGAACGGGTCGCGGTTGAGGGCGACGGTGGTTTTGACATGCTTGATTGCCGCAAGTGGGGCGAGAGGTGATCGCTATTCGCGTTCATGTAATCAGTTTGGATTGGGAGTTTTGATAGTGATAAGGTGCGAATAGACAGGCTCTAGCGTTGAGTACGTCGGTTTTGAGGTTAGACATTGAGATTTGTATTGTGAATTTGGCAGATTAGGTGTTTCATGGTTGGGGGGAATTGTTGACTCTGTCGTGGAGTTGTAGTACCTGATTGAATGGGGCAAACTATAGCTATATGATCCCTCTAGTGTACAATTGGCAGCTTTCAATTCATGTAACTGATGAGTGTCGAGTTGTACTTGGTTGCTTCTGTTAATCCCTTAGATTACTGAGTTTGGATCAATGCTACAATTGGAATATGGTCAGATTGATCGAATTTCCTCATATTTGTTCGGTACAGATCACACTCTGCTGTTTCTACTTTGGGGAAAAAATTGTTGAGTGTCTTACAGTGATTGAATAACAGCTGTTCAGCTTTTGTTCAGTTGAGTTATGGCTGTAGCCTGTAGGTTTTAGTGGAGTAACTTTGTGGGAAAGTGGAGCCTTACGTTGTTTACATATTCCTCCTTCATTGCATTGGATTGTGTAAATACTTCTTTCAGTTCACAAAGGACTGCAAAAATATACTGAATGTTGTTTTGAGTTGATGTTTCCTTAAAGTGTTCCCCTCACTTGATTTGTCATTATAGCTTGCTAGAGACATAAGAAACTTGATTCATTGCTTGTGATTGAATGAGCTTGAGACCGCATTTTAATCTGAAATTTTATGTACTGGTAAATGCAGAATTAAAAGTGAGGTCCAAGGCTCATAAAGCTGTTTACAATCACACTCTTGCCACGATATTGGTGGAGTATGCATCAGCCATAAGTGTTCTTTAAAAAAAATTCACATTTACATAGAGCTTGTTGTTGTTACGCATCAGGTTTCACCATTTCAATACAATAAAATTGTAATTTAATGCAAAGCTCTTTATTGCAGGTTTACATGTCAGATTTGACTGAACTTTTTAGCTGGACATGCCCTAGATGTGATGGAAAGAACAAGGTAATTTGACTCCTTTTTAATATAGCATTGTTGCTAAGGTTGCGTGAAGAATGGATCTTTAGTGCTAAATACCCAATTCTTAAGATGAGATTTTTTGGGCATATGCAGCCTCATCTTATGAGCTTCCGAACTGGTTATTAATGCCTTTTTGATATGAAAGCAGGGGTTCGAAGTCATTAAACTGATAGTTGACCTTCAGCACTGCTTACAGGTATATGAATCATTTTACAGTGGCCTATCAGTTTGCATGCTTGTGATGCCTCTATGTTTGAATTGCATCTTATTATCTGTCTCTATTTTTAAACTATTTAATATATAGGCATATGTTGGGGTGGCCAAGGACCTTAATGCTATGGTTATTGCTTTCAGAGGTTCCCAAGAACATAGGTATGCATGTTACCTTTTGCGATTCCTCCTCTTACAATTGACATGCAAAGGATTTGATGAAAATTTAAGCTAAGAAGAGCAGCCTCATTGAATGCATACACAAGGCACATGGGACTGCTGTCCATATGAACAGAAAAGGGGTGAATCATTTCCACCAAGACAAGGAAGTTACTTTCTTGTAATTTTAGATGGAGTCATGAGGAGATCACATACTTCACTAATTTTGTTCTGTGAAAAATTCTGTCACGTCTCTTTATCATTTGAGCTTTTCAGTTAGTGATTACTTCTATTTAATGTCTATAGCATACAAAATTGGGTTGAAGATCTCTATTGGAAACAGCTTGAGATATTACCCCAACATGCCTAGTGCCATGGTGAGTTCTAGTGATGATAAGGCTCTCACACCTGTGGATACTTCTGATTTGGATTGAGTTACAGTCCTACTCTATTGATCTTTGCTTAGGTTCATCATGGATTTTATCATGCTTGTCACAATACAACAATTCAACCTAGATTTTTGGATGCTGTTATGAGAGCCAAGGATTTATACGGAGACATCAACGTCATGGTGACAAGGCATTCTATTGGAGGGGCTATGGCATCCTTTTGGGGACTCGATCTTGTGGTAAGATAAATTGAAAAATTGTTATGCCTGGGACTTTTGAATTTTATTGGTTTCTTTTCTATTGTGTTCTTCCAACTGTTCAGTTTTGGACTGTTAGGACTTATCCGGAATTCTCTGCCAACTCTACATTGAAGAGTCTAGACTCTTTACGTGGATCTTGAACTTTCTATGGCTCTCGTATTCATATTTACAATCGTCATGCATAGCATCTTGTTTTCTTACATTTTAGACAAAACACAAGCAGAATGGGGTGCAAACAGCCCTTTATGCGGACCACCAATTATTGAAGTCTCTAGTTGTGTGAATTGAGTCGTACATTTTAAGCTTTGGAGCTTCGAGTTGGTCGAATACTTAAACGTAGTGGGTAAAGACATCCAACCATTCATTACAAAGTTTTTTCTTTCTTTTTTTGGTCTGTTTTCATTACAAAAATTACTTGCTGGAAATTTTATGGGATTGTTAATATGATTATGGTCTGGACATATATCATTTTTAGGCACTTGAAGCTCAAATTTTATGTCTCATAATCTTAAAGTGCTAATGCATTTTAAGAAAGGTATATATCGATCCTAAATTTGTGTTTTGTGCGCTGTTTCTGTCTGTCTCTCCCTAATCGAATGAAGCAGCTCCTCTTCAGTCAGACTACTGGGCTAGATAAACGTATGTATTTGCAAACATTTTTTTGTTCATGTGAAGTCCTCAGAGAGGTACTAACCGAGGTATACTCGTTTCATCATAACTTTTTTTAGCTTTTCCTGCTTCCATACTGCACTAGTTATCGTTCTTATGACAGAGAACCTCATCTTCAATACTTTCAAATACTTCATGTTCCTGGCCAAACCGGCAGCTTCTCTATGTCCATGTTCAATTTATGGAACTCAGCAAGTGATTCCAAATTCCAGATTGAGTCCAATAGTGTCTTTATTGACTTGCAGTTTCTGGAAGACCTAGTGTTTAAGGCTTACAAGGGATCCAATCGGGCTGGATAGCTTCTTGTGATCCCAGCTCCTTGCAGAGACTGATTGAAGGCTTTGTAGTCAGTAGGAACGATGGCAAGCACAGAGAATTTGTGCACTCTTCAATCCTGGACATTCAGGCATATGCTTTATTGATGTCCCATCGATCAAGGGTTCTCTCAAACGTTCCATTTTACCAGGCTCCTTTGGGAGGTGGTGGAGATCAATCTTTCTAAATTCATGTGTACCTGAAATCTAGCATCTAACAGCACCATTTCATCATCGAAAGGTCCACCTGACCAAACTGAATTGAGGTCCTACGGCAATCCCTTTGAAGGCAGAAGTCCATGTCAATCTTTCCCTTCCATCTGGGAATTCTCCTTTGAGATAGAGATTGTTGACGTTTGTCCGCTAAAACCAGCATACAAATCGAATGAAGTCAATGTCTAGCAAGTTAGTCGACATGACTTTTTCCCCCAAAAATCACACCGGTAGCTCTTGCAAACATTTTTTTGTTCATGTGAAAGTCCTCCGAGAGGTACTCACCGAGGTATACTTGTTTCATCATTTTATTCAGTCAGTTCACCATTCACTCTACTCAATGGTTTATAGCAGCATCATTATTCGGACTGCCCTCTTTCACTGATCTTACTCATGCTTAGTCTTGTCTGGAAGAAATCTTTGAAAAGAACAGCAGAAACAACAATGATGGCAACTGTCACCACATAGGGCAACCTCAAGTGGTCAATCGTTTTGCACTAGCACAAGTGGTCAACTCAGCGGAAACAACAATCGTTGAGATGCAAGAGGATTGGGTATGGTCCGACTCAGCCTTCCCGCCCGAGCCATGATGGATTGCGATTTTTTTCCTTTGATAAATTTAAAAAAAAAAAATGCGGGAAGGAGATGTTCAATACAATTATTCATTCTTATCATTACATAAAAATATTGTATCTTACAGAATATCTCGTTTGAGTCATAATTACTCGTTCTATCTGTAAGTATGCAACCCCATCATTATAACTAATATGGCAAAAGCTTGAAAAAAATTTCACATAACATTGTGAATGCCTGAAATATTGATTGGTGAAATGTTCGCTTGCGACATGATTTGCACTCGTAAATTAGTGAAAGATGGCGTGATCCCTCCATCATTGGGTCATCGTGCTTGGATTGCGACTACAACTTTTTCATGTTCAATTTTATTCTTTTCTCCTTTGAAAGTGAATGAGCAGTGCATCGTAGCTTCCTTTGATTTTCTGTGAAGCGGACCGGTTCCCTTGGGCTTTGGCAAAATGAGCAAAAATGTCAGTTTGCTGCGGGAGATACTTCAACTGCCCTTTTCCCTTATTATTCTTGAAAAATTATTTCAAAAACAAGAAATTTTACTTTCATAATCAATATATGAACTCGAAATAATGCAAGAAAGTCATTTTATGCAAAGGCACCACATCAGCATCAATAGCGGCATTTTACCGATCCAATATTTCCTGAATCTTCTGCTTCTTCAACTTTTGCATTTCACGAAGCCTGGCCTTCTCACGCTTGCTAACTTCTGTTTCACCATTATCTTCCTGTGGAATGAATGGGAAAAAGAATGCAAAAATAAATTAGTGGCAACGATTCTGATCCTCACTGAGTCATACTTACAAGTATCTAACAACATTTCAGACGTATGAAAGCACTGGCCCAACTTAAGAAGTCATGTGTATGTAAAGAGAGAAGCAGAGCAAGATTAACGAGCTCTGTTTGCCATTGTTTCCCACTTAGTATATGGTGAGAAGTGATTGATGAAGCTTTCAATCACAAGGAAATGTTGAAATAAAAGGGAAAAACCCGAGTCATCAGTTTCGAATATAAGAAACATGAAAAGTTGCAGCTCTGCTCGAGTGTTCTAGCCATGGAGATGCAAAACCAACCAACCAACCCGGAAAAAAAAAAAAAAAAAAAAAAAAAAAAACAAAAAAAACAAAAAAAACAAAAAAAACAGAAAGCCCTCCCAAAGGCATAGTTTTTGGCATGCACAATTGAACAACATGCCTACACTACGAGCGAGAGACACTCTCAACTTCGGCTCTTCTTCATCCAACCGAGAGTACGCCAGAAAATAGTAAACCCCGAACGAAGAGCAAGAAACAAGTTCACCTCGAAAATGCTTTTAACTCTAGTGCTATTTGAACTAGGGGTGTCAATGGGTAGGGCCGGGTCGGGTTTTGATGTTACCTGACTCGACCCGAATCATAATGGTCGCACATTATGACCCACCCCTACCCGACCCGAAACACATAAGACCCGAATCGAAATTTCGGTTCTGGTTTCTGGGTTTTCATTATACTCAAACAACCTATCAAATCATAGACCTGTGTTTTGCAATAAATAATAATTATGGATTATTGTATTTAGTGACGATTAGTGTGACAAAGTATACAATCTATGTTTGGGAAGAGAAAAAGGCAGATTGCTTTTTCCAAAAAATAGAAGGAAAAAATAAAAGAAAGAAAAGGACAGCTAGATGATTATTTTTTGTTCAAAGACAGCTGGATAATTAGTAGTAGACATTCTGTGGACGGTTTGTATTTTCACTCATGTCACGTGTCTGCTAATTCCATGTCGATGTAGAATTTGAGGAAAAAAATTAAAAAATCTTCTCTTCAGCCCTCTCTTCCCCCTCCTTCGTCCACAACCGCCCGACCTCCGTCCCTCCTCCGCTGTTGCCAATGGCGGGGTCACCAGCGCCGAGCATGGCTGGCTTCCTCTATTTTGTCCGTCTCATCGTTCTACAGATGTTAAAATCTGGCCGTCCATAGCAACGGAATTGCAGATCTGGAAGTCGACCACCATCGCTCGCAGCCATGGACGAGCCACTTTCGTTAGAGCCATGGTTGCAGACCCAGAAGTCCCGTCACGAGCAACGACGGCCTATGGACTACCATTGTCCCCTCCGTCGTCGCGGGCGGTCGGCTCGTGGTTGGCCCCGTCCATGGCCAAGCCACCCCTCCATCGTCACAGCTGCTCGTGGTTGTTGCCCGTCCAGATCTGGACTGGAGTCGTGCCTCCAGATCTGGTATCGTCCATGGATGCAAGCCTAGCTCGTCCATTGCTCGCGAGGAGGCTTCTCCACAAATCTGGCGACCGCAACTCGTCCATGGCCATGAGCCTTGACGGCGAGTTTGAGATGTCAACGGCCATGGACTGGGAGGTCAAACAGCGAAAGAAAAAACAGAGGAATTGATGTCAGGGAAGAGCGGCCGTGGATGAGATGGCCGGAGCTTGAACGCGGCCATGGACGAGCGGCGTCAAGAACGGGCAGACCACAAAGACGACGGAGAGGGTTGGATGCCCGGCAATGATCGCCTTGGACATGGCATCGGCAACTCCGCCGGTGGCGACGACGGAGGGAGGCGGCTCTGAAGTTTCGCTTTCAATCTCTTTTTCATAAAGGGAAATTGTGTTTTGCTTGTTTGGGTGTTCCTTTAATGTAAGTAACGTGTTTGGTTTGGGTCGAACAATGTTTCGACCCTAACGCCTGCTGCTTCGAGGGCCTCGCCATGGCGATCGGTGCCGAAGACCTGCTCACGGCGGAGATCGGCGGGATCGGTCGATCGATGAGTTCGTCGCTGCTCTTTCTAGAGAGAGAGAGAGAGAGAGGCCGAATCGAAATCCGAAGCGACGATCGGAATTAAAAAGGGGGGCGGAGGCCGATGAGTGGTTCGTTCGATCGGAGTCGGTGTCCGAAAATGGAGGAAGCGAGGAGGGGGAGGAGGGTTTGCGCTTTTTCGTAATTTTGTTTTAAATAGTCCCTTCGCTTTTATTATGATTTTTAATTATCCATTGGGTTTTTCTTATTCCGGCTTTTTTTTTCCCCCTTTATTCGGTTTCGTTATGTACATGTACGACTGGGTGCGAAAATTTCCCGCCAGTCAGAGGGGGGGGGGAGAAATGTAATTTCGTTTCCCGCCACGGGAATTAAAGCCAGCGCGCGAGATGGACCCGCGGCTCGAGGATCAGGGGGGTGGTCCGGCCTGGCCTCGCCGCCCACGCCGTGATGGGTTGCGAAATTTTTCTGATAAATAAAGAAGTACGAAAATATGATCACTACGGCTATTAACTCTTGATATCACCATAAGATTCCTTAATCATTATAGTGCGTTTAGTTTGAAACACAACTAATATGTTTATTAATACGTGTATGAGTCTGTCGTTATAAATTCTATCAACATGCTATAAGTTTGGAAGGAGATTGTAAATGCTCAAGATTCTAACTAGTCGGAAATTCGTTCTTGATATGGCTTGAATTTATGAACCCGCGAAGGGCCATGCGGCCTCTTTATCATTGAGCTAACATGTTCGGGGTGGGTTTGCTATTTTTTCGTGTTCATATCTTCTTTTTATAAAGCAAATGAGTAGTGTATAGGCCTAGCAACAAAAAATATGAGCAGTGTGTTAATCAGTTTTGTGCTTGTAAAGTTTGATCTAAGTCACACCAATTCATTTATCTCTACTACATATAAAGGAAAAGATTGGGTGTCTATGAAATTGATTATTTTGCTCTTCATGATAATTTTTCTTGAACATCACCTTTTTCTTAACTCCCACCTATTGTTTTTTTGCTACGAAGCATTGACACTCTTTGGGAGCTTTTGTGTCATGTCGACACTTCGATACGTGTCCAACACTCTCCGACACTTAGTCAACACGTGTCGAAAAATCTAATACCTAATCAATTTTTTCGACACTCTTCAATACTTGAGTTGGAATTTCGGACATACGAGTTTTCACCACACGATTCCGACATGCAAAGTCAATTTTAAAAAATTTCAATAAATGAATGGTCAAAATATATATGTGAAAAAAATAATAAATTAAGAAATAAGAAAAACCTAATATTTTCTTATCTTCTCTTTTGACTCTCACTTTTTATGATACATAATTTACCTTTAAGTTTTTTCTTTTTTCTTTCAACATGTTTGACACGCAAGTCTATAATATGAATTACTTGTTTTTTCTTTCCAAGTTTTATGAATTTATTGAAATGGAGTTGAATTTGTCAAATTGAAACAATGAAAGATATCAATAAATTATGGATTAATGTTTTTAGTGTAAATTTATTATATTAATTTTTTATTATTTATTTATTTGTTGAATTTGAATCAAATTAATTTTATTAAAATAATCATAAAAATAATAATTTATTATTTATATATAAAATATGAATATAATATATAATATCCCAATAATAATAATAATTATTTATTTTTTGATAAAATTATTATTATTATTATTATTATTATTATTATTATTATGTATTATTATTATTTTTTGTATTTTCATTGTAATTTTATAAATATTCCGCTAAATATAAATTTGTGAAAGCCACCGAATATGGCACGCACCTCGTATTAATGTTATTATTTATGTTATTATTATTATTATTATTTTTATGATCTAGGAACCACCATATAGCGATAGCATCGCGTGTTACGTAAACTCGGGACGGCGCTACTTAGATTTTCTATACTACCTCCCATGGCGCCACACTTTTTCACTACCAATATAAATTTGTGAGAGCCACCAATGGGGGAAATGCCCGCAACGTGCCCATTAATGTTCTTATTTATATTATTAGTGTGAGCTAAATGCAAAATAAAAAATAAAAATTCATTTGCAATCTTTGTCCTCTTAAAATGTACACTTGCAACCTTTTTGTTCGAGATTAGAAACTCATTGTACTTCATGTTCTTTTTATATGTAAAACATTTAATCACGATATTCGTACGACTCATACATTCCATTGAGCAACTATAATGATAATGCTGTAATTTTTAAGGTAGTGATCAGTTCTAAATGTGCTCACGTTATGAGTAGTTTGTATATTTTAGACAAAGCAACTAAACTCGAAATTCTAAAAAATAAAAAGAGTTAATATCACGAAAAATTCAAAATTGATGCACTTGTGATAAATTTACCATGAATTAATATTTTAACCATAAAAAAATCCCAAAACCGATATACATTTGATGAACTTACTACAAAAAACTTTAATATAGTACATTTATGACAAATTTATTTTTCATTAATTTTCTTGGCTAAAATTTGTACATATGTCAACTGTCATCAAACTTGGCAATTACTAATGAAATGTAAACTAGTATATCTGTAAGCAGTACACGTTATCTAACTCAACAATTTAATAATAAATTTTAACACTGACTAATAATGAGTAAATTTGTCACAAGTGTATCTGTATAAATTTTTAGTGATCAAAAAATTAATTTGTAATAAATTTGTCACATGTGTGTTAATTTGGAGTTTTTTTTTATGATATCAACCCAAATAATAACTATTGTATCCAACTCAATAAAAACACCAAGAGCATCGAGAATCAATACATATGGCAAGTTGCCTTCTGTAGCTCTCCCTTAAATCAAGAGAAGTAGGTTCCACGATTTGCATTGAAGCTCGACTCGCTAATCACTCAAGCATACTTACATTCTTTTCAAATTCAAATTAGTCGAGTTATTAGATCGATTCGAGCTTGAATTCTAAAACATTCGTCCGAAGTAGTACTTGCATTTCCATATACCTCCACGAATATTAGCATTAATTTTAGTTTTTTTTTTTTTTTTTTTGGAATTCTAGTTTGAGCCAAGCCGCGAGTCAAAGTGCTGACGTGGAGAAACCCAAGGGAAGCTCCAAAAAGAGAGAGACAAAAACCCCAAATTTTGTCCAAAAGCAGAAGAAAACAGAAGAAATCGCCACCCGGTCATTCTCAACGGTCCCCGATTTCAGATGAACTTCCTTCGTTGCCCTCGTGCAAGCGACGAAATCACCGAACGCGACACGGAATATGCCCGCCGACGGAGGAAGAAACCGAGGGCAAATCAGGAATGATACGTAAATTCGTCGTCGTCCTGCGCTTCCCTTCGCCCCCAACAAGTCGCTGCGGCTCTCAATCGCCATAATAAAAGTCCACGAACGACGCCAGAGAGTCCGGAATCGAGATTCGAATTCGAGCGATCTCTCCCTCCCTCTCTCTCTCTCGCCGGCCCATTCGCGCCGTTTTGATAGCGCGTGATTGTTTGCGTACATGAAAGGTGCGGAGATTGGAGTTTTTTTTTTTTTTTGTCCTTTTCTCGACGACGCTGTTGGATCCGTTTTCTCTTGCAGGATATGGAGCGGAGCGGGTCGTGGTTGAGGGCGATGGTTGTTCTGACGTGCTTGGTTGCCGCAAGCGGGGCGAGAGGTAATTGCAGTTCGCGTTCGTGCATCAGTCAACTGCTCTGATTCTCCGATGGGGAGTTTTGATTGTGAGAAGGCGCGAATAGAAAGGCGCTAGGATCGAGTACGTCGGTTTTTGAGCACGGACAGTGAGATTTGTATTGTGAATTTAGGGGATTAGGCATTTCAGGGTTGGGGGAAATCGTTGACTGTGTCGTGGAGCTGGAGTACCTGATTGAATGGGGCAAAACTATAGCTATATGATCCCTCTGGTGTACAATTGGGTGTTTTCAAAGCATATGAAGGTCGAGCATTGAGTTGTATTAGGTTGGTTCTGTTAAGCCCTTAGATTACCAAGTTTGGATCAATGCTATGCTTGGAATATGGTCAGATTGATCGAATTTCCTTATATTTGTTTGATGCAAGTCTCATTCTGCCGTTTCTACTTTGGGGATATAATTTGTTGAGTGTCTTAGAGTGATTGAATATCAGGTATTCAGATTTTGTTTGGTTGAGTTATGGACTGTTGCCGGTAGGTTTTCGTGGAGCATCTTTATTGAAAAGTGGAAACCTATGTTCTTCACTTATCCCTCTTCATCGCATTGCATTGTGTAAATAGTTCTCTCAGTTCACAAAGAAGGACTGCAAAAATATACCGAGTGTTGTTTTGAGTTGATATTTCCTTAAAGCGTTCCCCTCGCTTGATTCGTCAAAATAGCTTGCTAGAGACATAAGAAACTCGATTCATTGCTTGTGATTGAATGAGCTCGTGACCACATTTCAATCTGGAATTTTATCTTCCGGTAAATGCAGAACTCAGAGTGAGGTCCAAGGCTCATAAAGCTGTTTACAATCACACTCTCGCCACGATATTGGTGGAGTATGCATCGGCTGTAAGTGCTCATTAAAAAAAAATATCAGATTTACCTAGAGCTTATTATTGTTACGCATCAGGTTCCACCATTTCAACACAATAAAATTGTAATTTAATGCAAAGCTCTCTATTGCAGGTTTACATGTCAGATTTGACAGAACTTTTAAGTTGGACATGTCCTAGATGTGATGGAAAGACCAAGGTAATTTGACTACTTTTTAATATAGCATTGTTGCTAAGGTTGCATGAAGAATGGATCTTTAGTACTAAATACGATTTTGTGGGCATATGCTACTTCGTCTTATGAGCTTCTGAACTGTTTATTAATGCCTTTTTGATATGAAAGCAGGGGTTCGAAGTCATTGAACTGATAGTTGACGTTCAGCATTGCTTACAGGTATATAAATCGCTTTACAGTGGCCTATCAATTTGGATGCTTGTGATGCTTCTATGTTTGAATTGCATCTAATCTTTTGTCTCTTTTCTAAACTATTTTATATATATAGGCATATGTTGGAGTGGCCAAGGACCTTAATGCTATGGTTATAGCTTTCAGAGGTACCCAAGAACATAGGTATGCATGTTAGCTTTTGCAATTCCTCCTCTTACAGTTGACATGCAAAAGATTTGAAGAAAATTTAAGCTAAGAAGAGCGGCCTCAGTGAATGCGCACACAGGGCACATGGTAATGCTGTCCATATGAACAGAAAAAGGGTGAATCATTTCCACCAAGACACGGAAGTTACTCTCCTGTAATTTCAGAGGGAGTCATGAGGAGATCGGATACTTCACTAATTTTGTTTTGTGAAAAGTTCTGTCACTTCTCTTTATCATTTGAGCTTTTCAGTTAGTAATTACTTCTATTTATGTCCACAGCATACAAAATTGGGTTGAAGATCTCTATTGGAAACAGCTTGACATAAATTACCCCGGCATGCCTGGTGCCATGGTGAGTTCTAGAGATGATAAGCCTCTCGTGACCTGTGGATACTTATGATTTGGATTGAGTTATGGTCTTACTCTATTGATTGTTGCTTAGGTTCATCATGGATTCTATTTTGCTTATCACAATACGACAATTCCACCTGGTATTTTGGATGCTGTTATTAGAGCCAAGGATTTATATGGAGACATCAACGTCATGGTGACAGGGCATTCTATGGGAGGGGCTATGGCATCCTTTTGTGGACTCGATCTTGTGGTAAGATAAATTGAAAAACTGTTATGCCTGGGACTTGTGAATTTTATTGGTTTCTTTTCTATCGTGTTCTTCCAACTGTTCAGTTTTGGTCTGTTAAGATTTATCTGAATTCTCTGCCAACTTTACCTTGAAGTGTCTAGACTCTTTACGTGGATCTTGAACTTTCTATGGCTCATAATTGTATATACAATTTGTCATACATAGCATCTTGTTTTCTTATGTTTTTGTTAGATCAACCCATAGACAAAACACAAGCAGAATGGGGTGCAATCAGTCTTTGCGCGAACCACCAATCATCGGAGTGTCTAGTTATGTGAATTGAATCGCACATGTTAAGCTTTGGAGCTTTGAGTTGGTTGAATACTTAAATGTAGTGGGTAAAGACATCCAACTATTCATTACAAAGTTCACTTGCTGGAAACTTTATGGGATTGTTGATATGTTTATGGTCCGGACATATAACTTTTTTAGGCACTTGAAGCTCAAATTTTATGTCATGTAATCTTAAAGTGCTAATGCATTTTAAGATAGATTATATATCGATCCTAAGTTTGTGTTTTGTGTGCTGTTGCTGTCTGTCTCTCCCTAATCAAATGAAGCAGCTCCTCTTCAGTCGGACTACTGGGTAGATATGTTGTAGGTTGGAGCCAATTCTAAGATGTCTAAATTATGCTTTTTGTCTCAGCTTTGTTAAATAGTGGTCCAGTGTACTTTTCTAGGCACCTGTTGTTGAACTGATACCAGAAATGGTACCCACTGCAAAGTCATGTCCCATTGTTCTCTCTCCATGAGGAGTGGTGATTTTTTGAGAGTCAAACATTCATGTGGCCTATGATAGGATCATAGGTTGCATAAACTTTAGACTATACTTTTTCTCGAAGTACTAGTAGCAAGCATAACATCTTGTCCTAACACAAATGATTTTAAAATTTTACTTTTGTTTTCTGGTTTCTTGCTGAAAACTGTTCTTAGCCAATTATGACATCATGCCCATGCGTTGTGGCCCTTTTTTTGATTTTGTTTCTCCTTTGTTATTTATGACATAAGTTTTGGAGTTCAAGGGGCATTTTCACCATGAACCTGGAATTTTTTGTTTATGCCATTAGCAGGATGTGACTCACGCCACCAACATCCAATTGCTTCTTGTGGCAGCATGTAAATGCGCCTTGATTGTGAATTGACCCCCAATCCCACTATTCCATATTGCTAACATCTTTTCTTGAAGCTGAGGGTAGGGTTGGTTTTATTGTGGGTGTGGGGTTTGGTGTTGGGAAAATTGTGGACGGGGACTTTGCAGAGTAACGCTAGACCTTCAAACCTCATGGAGAGAAAGGGCTGCTCTTTTGTTCACCATTGTATGTGAAATGCGATATATGGTTTTTGATGCACAATGTTTTTTTTTGGCCCATCCTGACAGGGCCATTGATGTATTAACATTCAAGTTATTTGGCTGTCTAATTATGTGTGCTGAAGCTGTTATTCGCCTGCTACTTATATAACTGGGGACGCTTCATTTCCAGGTCAATCATGAAGCACGGAATGTTCAGGTTTTAACATTTGGACAACCTCGTATTGGCAATGCAGTGTTTGCATCTTACTACAGTGACCGTGTGCCAAATACAATACGTATTACTAATGGACATGATATTGTGCCTCATTTGACTCCTTACTATTCTCGGTTCCCACAGAAGACTTACCATCACTTCTCTAGAGAGGGAAGGCTTTGATCTTGATGGAATATCATCTATATTATGGGGAATTGTTGCTGATTGACTTTGACGTTTGCTTTGCATTTCTTCTAACCTATCTAATCAAGTCTCATTATTCCGACAATGTATGTACTCTCTTTTTTCAGCGTATAAAAAATAATTGTTTTGTTTGTCATCGTCTTAGCAAAGCAGGGTAGTTCGTAGTGCTCATGATTTTTGAGAAATATTTGAGTGACTCATTCCTGCAAGAGCCATCATGAGTTTTTTCATACTGATTCCAAAGTTTAAGACGCTTAATAATGTTTGCTATATACTCTCTCTCTCTCTCTCTTTCCTGATGGCTGATAACCTAGTCTTGACCTAGTCTTAAGCTTTGTGCAATTATACACATTTTAATTATTGTGTGTCTGCTAATGCTTATGATTATTGGCGACTAGCTCAAAGAAAGCCACGGATAAACATATTGATGTGAGATAATGCAAAAATGATTTGATTCCACCTGCTACTCTGGTGACTACTCATAATCTTTTCTATGTCAATGTTCACATGTATTTGGAATGTTCCCTTTGTTGTAGGTATGGCTGTATAATATAGGATTTGGTAGTCTGGTTTATCAGGTTGAGAAAGTTTGTGATAGCTCTGGAGAAGACCCATCATGTAGCAGGTAATGAGGTAGTTTCAGTCGTGGCTACTTGTTCAAGCAATTAGTTTGTGGATTTGTCATGCTAGACGCAATGAGTCGTGACAAACCAGCTTGTTCTAGAGAATGTCAGTCCTTTGTTACCAGGAATATACGTGGATGACTGATGAGGGTGCATCCGTGCAGATCGGTAACTGGTAACAGCATCGCGGACCATTTAGTCTACTATGGCGTGGGATTAATGGCTGAGACATGGGGATCATGCAAAATTGTAATGGACGCACGATTGAAGGAATACGGAGGTGAAGATGTCAAAGGAAATCTTTTGCTTTCTAGGAATCCTTCTGCGTCTACATTGAGGCTGCCTTCAGACTCCGATGCCAAGAGCAACTTCAGTTAAAATGCTCCCGGGTCAGCACCTGGTTTCTCAAAGATTATCAGGGACCTCTGTGATGACGGTTATGAAATGGATTCCATCAATCTGTTGGCCACATCCATCACAAGACGCATAAGAGCTCTACTCAAATTCACTCTGAATGTAAATAGCGTGAAGTTGAATGTGTCATTCTTGTAAATACAACTCTGTGATTTCTATTGAATGAATGCGTTCGCTAGTTGACCTCTCAATCTTATCTTGGGCCCGTGGCTTTGTTTACCAGACTTAACCAGTTTTATAAGGTGAAGCAAAGAGTGCTTTGGGAGACCACTTCTCCATCTGTGACCTCACCTTCTACTATAGGCACATTGTCACTAAAGACTTCTTGGCGCAAGTACTTCAACTGTTGTCTGGCAGGGAGTTATGCTGATTAATTATTACATCAAGCCATCTTGGAAGCAGATGATGACCTTGTCTTGCATCATTTCCACTGGCAACCTTTGCTAAATCTTAACTTTTAGGAGTGAACAATTTATGTCATCTTGGCTTTGACATGTAACACTGATCAGCCTTTGGAACGAGAGTTGTAAGCTTTTACCTTTTTTTTTTCCCTTGATATACAGGAACTAACATTGGTGGAAAGCTGAAGAACTAAATTTCCTTCATCATTTCAAAGGATATATTGCTAATTATGACCATTCAAAGCACATTGTGCAAGAGACCAACAAAGTCCTTGATACCTTATGATAAGTTACAGTTCGAATGTTGCGATAAAAGCCAGAGTACAACACCAAAGCGTTGGGAAAAATGTATTGTCGTCTTATGTATATTTTCCTTTACTTGGTGAGCTAGTTGTCAATTCTATGCATTAATTGAGTTAACCACAGCTTACTCGCATAGAAAGACCCTGTAAATTTCTCTTACTTGTTACCGAGAGAGAGAAGCTTAGGCTGTCATGTGGGACTTTTGTTGGGCAGTGGTTCTCCTTATCAATGTTGAAACCTAAAGCTCCATTTCAAGGAAAACGAAAAGGTGAATGACAGAGCTTCTGTCTCTGATGAAAACCTACACTTTGGATATATCCTTCATTGTTTAAGGTGTAGTGAAGTTAATATTTACAGGGCATGGATATCAGCTTCAAATTGTACAACCGAGCAAGTTCTGAGGATCTCACGTAAAAGACCAATGTGTAAATTGACAAAGATTAATGCACTTGACTATAGTAAACTAGCATCAATTTGACTTGTCTTTTACCAGAAATTTTATTCACCAACCAAAATCGTCAAAAGGGAATATGTCCAAACCAAATCTAACTCATGAAATAGATCAAAAGAAACCATGGTCCATTTCATGAGCATTTTGCAGCCATCCATCTTCAAAATAGAAAGTGGTTGCAAAAAGGCCAGTAATTAACTATACAAGGGTGCAAGTTTCAAGTCAATTTGCCAAATTGTGATTCTAATTTAGTATAAACAACTCAATTCGAGGAAAACAATAATGAAGTTTGCTAAAATGACCTAGGCCAATAAGCAATTTGTTTATGTTTCAGAGCTTTCTTGACAACATATCTGGCTGTAAATGTTTCACCTTTCAAGAACTGCATGCACTTCTTATTGGAATATGTACTCCTTTGTAGAGCATGTCTTCGAAAGTTTTCGAGAAGTGGACGAATCTCCTAAGCAATGCTAGACATTGCATCATTTGAACCTCTTCAAGTTGAAACAGTCAGGCCTCACACATGTTATCCCCTCTCTGCAAAGCATTTAGACCCGATCAACTTAGATCGGGTATGGCAGGGCCTCCAATCAACAATTCTTCCAAAGATTCTGGTAGTTTGCAACGAGCAAAATCCACATTACTCCAATAATCTTGTTCAAGTGACTTCAACTTCTTCAAATGAGTCGGATTAAAGAAACTCTCCCTTTTCAAGATCGAAGAGTTCCGAATTCATAGATTTTTCAAACAGTCAAGGGCTTGAATCTTTGTTATTGCAGATTTTACCATTCTTAGTTCTGATAGTCTATTCATATTTGAGAGATCCATTGATGTTCTCCTCCACCAGCAAGATTCAACAGATAAATAAGACAAACTTGAGGGAAGCCTTTGGAGGCGCAGCCAATTAGGACACCAAAGTTCTAGTCTTTTGAGTAGAGAAAGCTGACCAATATCTGTTGATCAGGTGGTTACAACAGCAGACGACAAGGTCAAAGACTCCACTTTATTTAATCTCACAATGCACCATGGCATAGGATTTTCCACAAGTGGACAATTGTCAACGGGTAAACATCTTGTCAAATGGCCAAATACAAATCATTTAAACTAATCAGGTTTAAGAAATTTGAAACGTGTCATCATCGATGAATCAATGTGTAAGCAGATGAGAAAGCCTTGGTATCGTCATGTTTAAATCAGTGTCAATTTCAAGATTCTCAAAGAAGAATATCTGCAAATGTCATTTATAGTTTCCAGTTGCAAGCTTTCACCTTGCTGCATCTATTTCTTCAAGCTTTTACAGCAACCATAAGGCACTAGGTATCTTTTCAATGGAACAATTATACGTCCTCACAACGTTCAAACTTTTCATGTTTCCCATCGAGAAGGTGGCTCTTTAATGCAAGTGTAGGAGATATCGAACTCAAGTAGCCATTGTAGATTGCCACTCGAGTCTGGAAGCCTTTGTATACATCTACATTCTTTCAAAGACGAGTATTCAAGGCTTGTAAGAGCTCCAATCGACAGGGGAAGTTGTGTAATTGTGGTGGTTCTAAAGATAGCCTCGATAGAGATGTCAAGTGACCAATGGAAGAGATTATCTTCAGTTATAAACAATGTGAAGCACTAAGAATCTCGAGATCCATCAGCACTTGATACTTAGCATCAAAGAATTCAGCAATGCCTGAATATCATAGATATTTCCCCCAAGCATTCATTCAATTGTTTCTTCTTGTAAACATCATCAAAAAGGAAGAGAACTCTTTCACTAGATAGCCTATCTTTAATTATCTTGATCCTTTCATCAACATTACTTATTTTAGTCAATTTCCACTTATGGACACAAAAGATGAGTTAATTCTTTAAGTACTAATGCCCTTGAGCTCTGAAGTATCACGATTGTTAGAAAGAAAGCAATAGTACTCAAAACCATGTGAAAACTATTGTAGATAATTTTGGTGAGACTCAATTGACATCACCGCCCATTTCATGAATTCCAACAATTCCTGTTTCTTGTGCTGTGAGTGCCTATCATACTCATGAGGAAAACTACCTTGAGCACCATTTTCACATCAAGAAGTCCATGAACTGATTTTGGCAGGCACTACCGTGAACACTTCTTTAAGCACACACAATTTTTCACCCTGTCCAGACAAGCTCTTCGAGTGTTTCCTCGCAAAGTAACATTTGTGTACTGATAAGCAAGTTCTATTGCATGTCAATGAAGAGAACACACATCCAGATGAAGTGCAATATTCATTCTGTGGCCCCACAAAAAAGATTAATAAACAATCAGGTTTGCTTAAATAGCCCTTTTACCCCCCAAAAACATTATATATGATGCTACAAATTTCACAATGAATCCCCCTGCCCTGCTCTGGAAAAAAATGCCAAACATTCAACTGAAACTTAACATCGAGTTCAACAGATTTGACAATTTCATCATTAGGCAACGACTTCCCTCCCTGATCTTCAAGTTTCTGTCTCTCGACAGATGGATGCACAGTTTGCTGCCCCAAGATTGTGAAAGGGAATTGAGGCGACATTAAATGTCATCTTCATTTTCCTTCATTCGGTCTTCATTTGTACAGATGCCTAATTAGCCACAACTCCCTGCACAGAAAGATTTATGTAAGTTTCTCAAACTCTAAAACCTCTCAGCAACATTAGAAACCGGCAAAAAGCTGGTCGTTTGAGATGTCTCCCTTCGCAGTTCTTGTCAAACTCAAAACCTAAAAAGAGTCCTCTAGTATAACTTGAGGTGAATGAATGGGCTTCTATTACAGATAATCACATAGGCATAACCATTTCTAAAAGATGTAGGCGATAATGGAGATCACACAAGAGTCCATTTACATGATTTTTGACCCCAGCGAGACTTATCATATGTCCTTCGCACCAGGAATACTGAAATATTAGCCTTTGACTATAAGATGCTTTATGATGCATCAGAGAAGCTAAGTAGCTCCTCTCTCTCCTGTCACAGATGGAAGTTTGCTGTGCGAACTGTTGATGCCACTACCCAAGTGAAATCCGTCTTTCTTCATTGTATAACTTCTCCATAACATTTGCAAATCCCACTAAGAAGCACACCTTTCTTGGAAAATAAACTGAACATAAGCATATCAATACAGAGTGTCTATTTCACAATTGCATCAATGAGTTGACTATGCTGTAAAGTTCCAGGATGAGAACCATAGTTATATGACCTTCCAACACACATTCCATCTAATTGTTTACAGCATAACAAAGTTATCTCCAATGCGAGGCAAGGATTAAACTTCGAAATATGTGAAGCAGCAAATCGACAAGGATCTCTAATAATTTGTTACATATCAAATAAAAACGATGCAATCGACATACATACCTCCAGCTGGGAAACATAAAAGCAAGGAGAAACCATCCAAGAAAAAATATAGCTAAAAAGCAAAACCAAACTAGGAAAAGAGAACGAATATTTGTACATAATTAACAACCCTTTGGTTGTACGGAGGTATCATAACTTCAATGCCTTTATCAGATTTGCAGCCATCAACTCGTGAAAAGGTAATTAAAAAGTGCATGTGAAACTTCACTGTTCATATCCGAGAAAGAATTACGTTGCTGAAAAGGGAAAACATTGGCTGTCAGATGAATTAACTTACCTCAATCCGTTTAAAGCTTGAACACGAGGGAACAATTTGTGGACGTGGATCAAGAAGCTTTCAAAAGATCGTGCACTCATTCGTCGTCTTCTTCCTCATATTCAGATTCGTCGTCTTCTTCCTCGTACTTGTCGCCTTCTCCCTCAGATTCAGATTCGTCGTCTTCTTCCTCGCACTCGTCGCCTTCTCCCTCATTCATAAATCCGTAGTCTTCTTCCCCAAATTCGACTGACTTCTCCAAGCAAAGCGAAGAAATTGCCTCCACATCTAAATTCCCGCAACACTTTATTTTAACCCTTTTCAGTCCCTTCAAGCTTGACAGATCAGGCAACTCCTTTAAAGATCCACATTTAAAAATCTTCAATTCTTCCAAAGATTGTGGTAGTTCGCCTTGAATCTCAACCAGATTACCACATTTTGATACACAAAGAAACCTAGTTTGTTGAAATTACCTAGAGAAGGTAAAGTCTCCAACTGTCGAAGATTCCAAAGCCACAATTCGTTGTAGGTTCTCCAAAGGATCACGGCATCGAATCTCTAAGATTGCACAATCATTGATGTAAAGAGATGATAGTTCCTTCAAATTCGATAGATCCCCCAGGGAAGATAATGACTTGCAACCGATCAACCGCAAATCTGATAAACTGGAGGGAAGGCTCGGGAGGCAACGCAGATTAGGGCAATGGAGCTGAAAGTTTCTCGAGTCGAGGAAGGAGACTACTCATATCCGTGGGTAAGGTGGTCAAGCATTTAGATTCCAATTTAAGGATGATAAAGTGGAGGGAAGGCTCGGGAGGCAACGCAAATTAGGGCATGGAGTGAAAGTTTCTTGAGTTGGGGAAGGAGACTTATAATATCTGTTGGTAAGGTGGTCACGTATTTAGATCTCAAAGAGAAGGTTGATAAAGTGGAGGGAAGGCTCGGGGGGCAACGCAGATGATCACCGTGAGTGAAAGTGACTTGAGTCGGGGAAGGATACTACTGAGATCCGTGGGTAAGGTGGTCACGTAATCGGACGTCAGGCTCGGGACTCCAGTTTGCTTAAATTCTCAATCCACCGTGGCATTGGATATGCTTGCACAGGCCCACCAGATTCCCCACCATCATTGCGTCGGCCAAACCCCAGCTCCAATTCCTTTAAATTAACGAGGTTTGAGAGATCTGGAAATGTATCCATATATATTTCAGTCAACCTTAGAATCTCGAGACTTTCAGGAAGTCTCGGTACTTTGTTTATTCTAACATCCCCCAATTCAAGCTCCTCAGGCATCGATTTTCGTAGATGCAATCGCCAATTTCCACATCGAAATCATGACCAAACATTGACTTCTATTTCTTCAAGGCTCTTAATCATCCAGAGGGCATCGGGTACTTTGCGTATGGCACACCAATCTTCACTACTTTCAAATTTTTCCACTTTCCGATAGAATCGGGTAGTTCTTCGATCTTCGTACAAGATGCATCCAACTCAATCAGCGATTCCAAATTTCCGATTGTATCCGAAAGCCTCTCCGATCGAATTGCAATGTTGTAGAGTTGCAAGATCTCTAAGCACCACTTGTGGTAGCCTTCGAAGTTTCCACATCCATCTACTCTTAAGGAAACTAAGTGTTTCAATTGACAAATTGACTCGTCAATTTCGACTAAATTCCCACACTCGCTTAGGATCAAGCGTTCTAAATTTGATTGAGCAGAGAAGTTAGGAGTTCTCTCCAAGCCATAACAAAACTCCAGATTTAGAACTTTCAAATTCTTCATCACCTGTGAAAAGAAAAATCATGCAAAGATTACTTTCGAATATGATAAGACAAAATAATGAGTTTTTCCTACCATAAAAGATACCTTCATGTGGCTCCACCCTTGCCACTCGTGCGTAATTTTACTCCTAGACAGATCAAGAATAACCACATCCTCCATAGAGAAATTTGTAATTTTAAATGTTGGGGGAATATCATGCCAAGAAAGCCATCGTAATTGTGGAAGGAGATTTGAATTCTCCAGGAAAACATTAGTTGGAAGAACATTTGATGGCGATTCATGCCAAAAAAGCCTCTCTTCTGCATCAAAATATTCCGCCCAACTATCAACTTGAAGAAACCTTAGATTTGAAAGGCTCTTAAAGCCCTCATAGGTAAAACGGAACTGCCTCTCACGGTCAAACTTGAGACGAAGAGCTTCAACTTCTTTTTTCCCTGCCCAAAGGAAAAATTTAAGAACAAAAAAGTTGAAGGGAAACGCTTCAAGATCACCATTTTAAGGGGTTGAGTTGAGTATTACCATTCATCTAATATTAAAAGAGCAAAAATATTAATTGAGTGGGTCACAATGGTGCTAGAGAACACAAAAAGTAACTGCATTTTTTTAAAAAGAAAATGTCCATAAGTTACTTGGAGATTTATTGCATGGGGGATTTTACCTCAGTCTCCTCAGCAAATCCAATGCTTCCTTGGGATCCCACACCCTACTTTGCTTCTCTATTTTCATTTTACTTTCTTGACGAACTATTTCTCTTCCGAGGTCTCTGAGTTGGTCATGCATCCACACTTTATTATCCTCTTCAATCTTTATCAAAGACATGTTCTCCAAAACATCCATGGCTTCTTCCGGATAAAATTTAGATTCATCCCAAAAATAAACCACAATGTCTTTGTCATATCCAATGAAAAGACAAGCTATATCGAGGAATATATATTGTTGTTGAACATTTAATGCATCATAACTTATTTTCAACTTACTCTGAACTGTTGCATCAGGAACATTTTCCAACTTCTTCAATGTGAGATCCCAATTTTTCTTTTCAATTCTAGATAAAAGTGAGCCTATGACCTCTAGAGCAAGCGGAAGACCTCCAGCAATGCATATTGCCCTGTTGGATTGGACCATATCCTCATCTAAAGGATAATCTCTTCTGAAGGCATGTTTGCTAAAAAGTTGAAGAGATTGATCGCGATCCATGCATTCAACTCATAAATCTTTGGTCCACATTAGGAACATGGAGAATATCTTCATTTCTTGTAGTAATAATAATTTTGCTCCCTTTGCCAAACCAATCACGATTACCTACAAATGCATCAATATGATTCACTTTTTCCACATCATCGAGAAGGAGAAGGACTCTTTTATTAGACAACCTTTTTTTTATTGTCTCAATCCCTTGATCTTCGTGTTGTTTATATCCATCTGTTTCACTTTGAGGATGTCAGAGATGAGTTGATTCTGCAAGCATGCAATGCCCCTGACTTTTGACGTTTCACGGATGTTGGACAAGAAAGCAACAATCCTTGAAATTGCTTGAAAGTTGATTGTAGATGATTTTGGCAATAGTTGTCTTTCCGATGCCACCCATCCCATGAATTCCTATAATCCGTGTTTCAGTTGGCTGAGCACCTATCATTGCCATGATTTTACCTACTTGGTTGTCAACACTAACCAAGCAATCTGATACCACCAAATGAGCCTTTTTCAATTCTCTGAAAACCTTCTCAGTGACTTCTTTTGCAAACTCACCTTCTCGCCTAGTGTTTGTTGAAGGTCAAAAGGCAACAAGTTAGAAAATTGTGTTGAATTTGACAAGAGCAAAATTGAAAACTACAGACCTATCCGGCATGTGTTCTTTGAGGATTTATTTTATTTTACATGAACTAGCGTTGGTACTGAGAGTTAATGAATGGCCTAAAATGAAAAAATATGTTGTATGAAATGAAAAATGACAAATTTGGCACTGTGCAATTATTTAGCGTGATTTCTGCAGCATAAAATTCAATTTCAACCGGACAAACGGAAATTTACAAAAGAAACCAATTGAAATGCATCGAGTTTTAATGATACAAGACACTTGAGATGGAATGCTAAGAGTAGTCACCTGTTGGTTTTCCCGGACAAGTCCCACCCGTTTATTGCCCCAACTACACTGAGAGCATCCATCCACTCTTGCCTAGTTTTTTCGTCATGTCGATTTTTGGTTTTATGTGTAAGAAAGGCCTCTGCATAACCTCCAATTTGGTATCGAACCTCTGAAGGGGCCACATCATAAAAAATGGGCATGATCTTTTGTCTTCCATTTTTCTGGCACTCGACCATCTGGACTAGCTCCTTGAGACACCATGGGCTAGAGGCATAATCTTTCGAAAAGATAGGTATTAAGATCTTTGACTGCTTAATTGCTTGGAGAAGTTCTGGGGCAAATTCTACACCTTTGCGAAGATCTTCATCATCCTTAAATGTGCGGATACCTGCATCTTTAAGACTAGTGTAAAGAAAGTCGGTAAAACCTGCTCGAGTATCTGGTCCTCTGAAGCTCAAGAATACTTCATAGTCATATCCTGATGAAGTAGCCACTTCTTGACCTTCTGTTGACGTGTGAGTAGAAGAAGCGCCTCCTGCTGTTCCATCATTTCCACCCGTGCGCCGTCTCTTTGCACTCCTCTCCATCGATCTCGCTTGCTCTCCTTGCCGTCTCTTTGCACTCCTCTCCATCGATCTCGCTTGATCTCCTCCTCGAGAAAAAGTCGAAACAGGATAGCAGCAAAAGCAGCGGCAGCCAGAGATGGTAAAAACTTCCAAGCCATGAGATCTCTGTACTAAGAATGATTCATTGCGGCCAATCAAAGTTGACAAAATGCCAGGGTTCTTTTTAAACACCAAAAAGTGGGGCCCTTGGAGACTCACCTCAGATCTGGCTCCGATTGCGGCAAGGAGCTATCGAGGTGAAATATCGACGGGTCCTTCGCCGGGGCTCGACGGAGGGAGCGATTCGCCGCGCGTGCCGAGACTGCGGTGGTGTTTCGGTGGACGGGTTTGCGATGTCCACGCGCGCAACTTCAGCAGCAGCTCCGGCGGAAGCGAAAGCCCCGGCAGAAAGACTCTTTACCCGAGTAAATGAGAAGGACTCTTTTTTCTGAAAAGAAAGAAAACCAAATCCTTCTCTTATCCCACCACCGACACAACGCAATTGACAAAGAACAGTGTAATTGCGGGATAAATAAAATTAGTGGAATTCGATTTCTGAAAAAAGAGAAAAAAATTAGTAAAATTCTAAAGGGATGGGGGAGCAATTGAGTCACTTTCTGTGACTAAAACAAAATATTAAAAGAAACCCTTCTCCTTCTTTTGGCATTGTTGAATTTTAATTTATGCTCTGTGGATTAATTCACACTTAATCGATGATAGATTATAAATATATCTTTTATTGAAGTTTTTGACAACACGTGTCTCGATAAATGACCGCACACTTGTCCGCAGATTACGGAAATGGGATCGCGTGTGGCACTTGCGCCTTGGTCCCTTGGGTCTTCGACTCTTTGCCCAACTGGCTCGAACTCGAGCCAGAATCACAACCCGTCTGTCCTATTCCTCTGCTCCTCTCTCCCCTGTCAATTACATCCTGTCTTCTGCCGTTGCCGAAATACCCAAATGCCCTCGTGGTGTGGAATTTTTTTCTTTTTCTTTTTCAATATTAATTTTAATGATAAAATAGGCGGAGGGCCTCTCTCCGTTGCTCTAACAATCGAGGGAATTAACTGATTCGAGCCCCAACACCGTGGCCATGCAACCACAGATCGTGGCCGCACGAGGCTAGTGACCTCTGTTGGTCGCGACTTCCATGGACATAGATCATGAGCTTTGCACAAAAATAAAAAGAGACGAGGGCGTAAAAGACAACTTGGGCGGGCAAGGAGTTAACTCGCCCATGGATTGACGCCATGAAGGTAAGGAATCAAGATGGCAATGGGTGGCCGGCAATACAATGATGGCAATTGGCAGTTCCGTAAAAAATCCTAACCTATATGTCCACTGTAATACCAATTATCAAAAAAAAAATACCAATTATCAAAACCACGCACAAAATGGTTTTATGCTTATTATTATGGACTTTTTTTTAGTCGATTTTGTTAAGAAAGATGTGCACTTTTTACTTAGTAAGAACTCACTCTCTATCAATTGAAGTTTGACAAATAAATTCAGGTTTTTTATGAGTAAGGTTAATAAGTATGCTAAAATTGATATAATAATTAATACGACCAAATCCCAATCTAACATTTAGCAAGTGAATATACAGATTTATGAAAATAGATATTATACAAGCGTGAAAATCTGGATAGTTTTCATCTTCTTTTAAAAGAAATCACTTTTGGAAAAAGTGAAAGTTCTTCGGATTTCATTAGCCAAATATTCAAGAGAATTTAAAACTTTCCACTTGCTTATAAAAAATGTCATAAAAATTCAACTTTATCATAGAGGATATAAACTTTTAGTTCAATATTAAGATGTGATGAAATCTTAATTATTTTTTATGATGTCCTAATCTTTCAACTTTATCAAGTCAATTTAGATAGAGGAGAATGTCCATTTTGTAGATTTGACAAATAAGATCTCAATGATGATTTTTTATGAGTTTAATTTTAAAAAAATTACTACTGGAAAAGAAGGGGCAAAATAGGAAAGAGCAATTATGAACCTTTATTCTAGCATGCTTCTTTTACTAAAATCCTACGGACAGCACAAAAGGTATGCTAAGAGCATTAGTGGCCCTTCTTTTCCACATTAGCATGGCCCCACCTTCGTTTTCTTTGTGTTATTACTTTCTATGCGTTATTACTTTATACCTCTCCATTATCACTTTGCTTTATGCCTCTCCATCTTGCCGATAGTTTCGCCGTGGATGATGGTCAGGTTCCCAAGAAATGGCTTTATGCTAATAATTATGGATTTCTTTTTCAATTTTGTTCAAAAAGATGTGTGCTAAAATTGATATATTAATTGATATGATTAAATCTTAATTTTACATTTAGCAAGTGAATATATAGATTTTTGAAAATAGATGCTATACAAGCGTGAAAATATAGATATATCTCATTTTCTTTTTAAAAAATAACTTTTGGAAAACGTGAAAGTTTTGCGCATCTCATTAGCCTGAAGTTTTATGCCATGGAAAAACTGCATAGTTTTATGCCATGGCTATTTTTTCAGAAGAGAGCAGCTTGCCATGGTTGTGACCCTTTCGGAATAGAGAGCAAATGCTACTCCGTTCCCTTCCAAAAACAACCACATTTGCCAAAGACAAACCCCAATGCCGCGACCATGCAGCCACAGATTTGTGCCCATGATTTGATTCCATGAATTGAATACCCCATGAGTGACATTCGAAATATCCAACATGTAATTTTATTTAACAAATTAGGTGTTGAGAAATAAACTAGACAGTAAATTGACAACACATCCTGAGATTCCTTATGATTAAGATAGAAAAGAATTCAATCCGGTCCTGAACCTTCAATTTAATTGCTCTTCTAATTAATTCACATGCAGAATGAACCACAGCCTCCTGCACATAGACATAGTTCTGTTAACTATATGTGGAGTTGCTTCTACAATTTACAGCCTGTCAAAGTTGACGAATGGAGGTTTTTTTAAAACCAAAGTGGCCCCTCCCACAACTCAATTCTTCTCTTTTATCCACCGTCGTAACGCAATTGAAAAAGGAGAGACACAACAGCGGGGTAGATAAACTAGTGGAATTCTAAAAAGATGGGAGCAATCGAGTGCTTTCGGTGGCTAAAATAAAATATTAAAAAGATGGGAGCAATCAATCAGAGTGCTTTCGGTTATTATTCTTTTGAATTTTAATAATCCTTGTCTTTGTGGAGTTTCTGACCACAATTGCGTCGCGATGAGTGGCCCACGCACTTGCCCGCAGCGCGTCCTTGCTCGTACATAATTGTAGCGTCGCTTTTGGGGTTTGGGTGTCGAGTCGGGGCTATTTTAGGGAAAACAGCCTCCCGTCGGGTCGTATGAGTTGTTCCTGCTGCCTGATCCGCGCACGCGCACGCACCTTAAATGGCCAAAACCGCGTTATTTTCTGGAATCCGTTGATCATCTGGATTGTATTTTGCTGCTGCCAAATGACTCCAATGCCCTCGTGGCTAGAACCTAATTCTTCTTTTTAACGGTAAGTCGGTTGAGCCTGTAATTTATGGCATAAATTTTGATTGATTTCCATGTTACTTGGTGTAGTTGCTTTTTAACACGTAATGCATAAAATAGGTTTAGTGAAATAATATGGAGGGATTCTTCCAAGTTTCTCAACAGTATCAAAGAAAGTTTATCAACCGATTCCAAGATACTTTACAAATTTCTTTTGCTATCCTAATCATGGTGGTTGAGAGCCCCCATGTCATTAAAATCAAAATATTCAGATCACAGATCTGTTAATCATGGTTGTTGAGAGCCCCCATGTCATCAACATTGTTTGGCATTTTTCTTAAACTTTTGTTTCCATTGCATGAAATCCTAGTCATAAAAAATGCAAGATACATTCAAGTAGGCAGTTCACACTCTTGCTACACCAAGCAAACCCATGCACAAACACAATAGCTACGTGGCATGCCCCATTGCAACCGTTTTCTCTACTTTAACTATGATCATTCAGATATATAGATTTGATTATGCTGATTTAATTGCCAGTGTAGTTACTGAAATAAGCTATATCAAATATCCTCCTTTTTATCTTATTTAATGTCGACTATTTATTCAATTGCTTATAGAGAACATTGAATTGAATATATATAGTTTGAACAAAAGCACAAAAGCGTGCAAATTATATCATCATATTGCATTTGGTCAATGTAAGTCATTGAAGACGTATGGACCTTTGCTTTCTCTTATTGACATAAATTCTCTAAAAGATTGTCCATTACTAGTTTGAGGACAAATTTCTAATTTTCAAATTAGACTATCATTTTACTTTATCTTAACACATTTTATACTTTGCTCGCCATTTCTAACAGAGATTGTTTTTATTTGAGTTTTTCTATAGCATCCGAATTCCACCGATGCGAATTTCAAATTCCAACTTTAATAATTAATCAATCCGATTTTATAACTATAGTAAATTTAATATAAGTTTTATGAATGTATTTCCTTAAACATTATATTTTGAAAACGTATCAAAGGCTACCCCCACTTTCTTTATGAGTAATGGAGTTTTCATTTAACTTCCATCTCCCAGTTCTATTTCCGCTGACCAATAAAATTGCCTCTTGGTTGAGATTATAATTTATATTCAAATTTTAATTTAGTTTTCAAGCTTTCAATGGTTTCACTGGAAACGTGCTCTTGTGCAATTCTAACAAATGTTGATGGACGAGACTTTTCGAAATAAGCCTCGGTACTGCATATACATCGAGCAACTTCCATTCGGTACTTCCACTTCCAAGTATACGTTCTTCGAGCTTCTTCATCATCCAAAAACGCACGGGACTCTCATTTATCCTCACCGATCAAACTCGGAATCCGCTTCAATGACTCGCAAAAGTTCGGTGAAGCCTCTTCAATGACTAGGATAATTAACAAAGTATTGACATCTCTTGTATCACAACTAATAAGTGTTTCAAATGATGTTTTTGGAGGTGCAGCTCGCTCTTCACACTTTTGTCCAAATCCTTGCCTACTCTAAACCTTTTCGCCATATAACATAAGGAAAAAAAAAAAAAAAAAGACGCATGTAGAATTTGACAAAGGGGGTTGCACAAGCGAAATACACTAGAGCAGAACTTAACTCTGGTATAATATCAACTCTAGTATCATATCAATTCAGAAGATTAAGCCAATAGGTGGATAAAGACCAGATGTATATAGAGAGTATATGAATTCCATAAACAAGAGATGTGGGATACATAAACATGTTTCACGATAGAAAATAACTACTTCGCAACTGAAGATTCGCAATATTGACTTGACATAAACCAAAATAAGCCGCATCTACCAAAATCAGCTTCTATTAACCATTCTTTGGCCAACCAAAATCACTTGTAAAGAGTTGGTACGTACAGTAGCATAAACTTTTCATGATTTGGATAATGATCAATCCAATGATGAATAAACCAAGCATTGCCTCTCCTCCATAGATCTCTCTTGATCATCTCTTGAAGAAAAAAAAATTGAACTACATAGCAGTGAAATCACTACAGCACATTGTGAAATCTAAATCCCTTTCAAAAGCCAGAATTGCAAATAGAGATCCGCGTGGGTCATTAAATGTAAAAGATGGAATTGAGTCAAGGGCCAGTTTGCATTTTGATGATCTTGTCTTTGTAGAAGACAGGATTTGCACAATGTCTAGAACTAGGGGGTAATGGTTAGCGTACCGATTTTAGACACCATGCGAAGCACGTGTCTAACTAGTCTCACCCTCCCCTCTCTCTTTTGCTGATTTTGTTCACGTTGTATTGTTCTTTTCTTATTTTTTCTTCTCTCCCGATTTAGATTTGAGAGTTTGTTTTCTTCTGGTCTCAATCTTGTTCTAAATTTGGGTGCTATCCTCTCTCGATTTAGATCCAGGAGTTTAATAAATATGATTTTGGGGATCCAATGCCCCTCTGCTCTTTTCGTGTGCAGGTTCTCTGCCTCCAATTTCAATGTTGATTGTAGGAGTTTTGGCGTCTCATTAAATTACAAAGATTTGCTCCTCCACATGTTAAATCTATGTTTGTCTAACTGTTATGATTGTTTTCGTATGACAATGGTGTAGAGAAAGCCAAACCTAGGCACACACTGCCAACTAGCAACACTGTAGTTATTAGACAATGAATTTCTGATGTGTGCTCATCACTGACAAAGACATTAGATCCAGTGATCGGCCATCGATTTTGTTTGATAGATCCATTCATGTGGAATGGTTTGTGCTTAACTTTGCAAATGCTCTATTGATCCTCCTTGTGTTCTAGATTTGGCTTTGTTTTTCAGTATTTATGCTTTGTTTCGATTTGCTTTGTCATAAAAACTATGTACTTCTGCATCATTTTGAGTAATGAATACAATTTTCTTTTGACAAAAAAAAAAAATAAAATCAGCGGACTATGTGGTGTAGAAATTTTGGGATTAGAATCAACTTTTACCTCCCAAATAAATGGCAATTCATTGAAAGTCAAGTCAACAAAAGCAGATATTAATTTTGACAATTGATGGGTGTGTCAGTTTGGGATTTTATCCTCATATGTATTGGTTTGTACTTTTTCGTAGTATTAATCCAATTTAACGAAAACTAATTGAGGATCACTTTATCACAAATGTGCCAGTTTAAGGTTTTTAGTGGTTAAAGAATTAATTTTGGGTAAATTTTTCACGGGTATATTAGTTTGGAATTTTTCGTGGTATTGACCCTAAAAACAATAAGCTTAGAAAAAAACAATTGGGCAAGAAGGAATCATTGCCCTTATTTTCTTGCTATGCTTTGAAGTGAGAAGAATATACTTTATCAATGCTCAATTTTTCTACATTCCCAAAGCACGATTATATCTAATATTTTACAAATATGATTTCATATTTCTATCTTTATTTCTTGGTAATCATTGTTATTTTGATGGATTATAGAATAAACGAAGTTGATATCGATTCTAGTTTATTAGTCATTCCATGTTACTTTTAATGATACAAGCCGCATTTAGTGGATTCACTTATTACCAATTACGATAAAATCAAATTTTTTTTCAACTTGTTTTCACCATAATCAAAATTTTCCTATTCCCTTTCTCTGAAATTGAATTTCCTAAAAGCATTTTCTGCAACAAAAAAAATTCTCAACGAGATAAAGACATCCTTAGATTTTGTTTTTATTTGATTTTGACAATATATGATTGGAGGAAATCATGCGATGAAATTATCGATGAATATGAGAATTGGAGATCGATTTGTTGCCATGCAAATTTTGCGGGTGAATGGGAGAACGATGAGTCTGTGTTGGATTTTACAGAGTGATCTAGTGATTTTTTTTTCTTCTTTTTGATAAAATCTCTACGTTTATGGATATCTATCTAGACAAAGTACCAAATGAATGAATCATTGGTGTGATTACTTCTCGAGCAAAGCTGGTTCATCATGGACCGTTGGTAGTCCAAGTCTTCGTAGACTTTGACTTTGCCCTTACCGGTACAGTGTTCTTTTATTTATTTATTTTCTTTGGAGAGTGGTAGGTAATGCAATTTTGAATCTAACGATTTTATTTCAATGCAAGGCAAAACCGTATGTATACTGCACTTCACAACTCTAGATCAATTTCGTGATAACTAAAAATTCTATGTCTCACGATAAAAAATAAATAAAAGATAGCCACTTCACAATTGAAGTTTCACAATACTAACTCAACAACAACCAAGATAGGTTGCCTATACCGTAATCAGCTTCTATCCACCATTTTTTAGCCAATCAAAGTCACTTGTAAAGCGTTGATATGTACGGTATCATAAGCTTTTCACAGTCCAGATTATGATCAATCCAATGATGAATAAACCAAGCATTGCCTCCCCTCTGTTGATCTCACTTGATCTTTTCTTTGAGAAACGATTTAGACATGGAAAAAAGTTCAGAATCCTACTTATCAAGTGCTGCTAGGCCAAAAAATAAAAATTTAAAAAATCCTTGATCGAATGGTGGCCACCAATCAATCAACTATCAAAGTAATTAACCCACTAGGGACCTCAACGTCATTCACGGAGAAACTGCCCGTGAGGATCCAAGGAAAATGTTGTCAAAAAAGCAAAGTGATAATGAAAAGAAATAAAGCAATACAACAAAGAAAAAGATGGGTCCTAGCGTGGAAAAGAAGACCCGCCAATGCTTTAGCGTGCACCTTTGATAGTACTTTAAGTCTTCGTAGACTTGCGTTAATCATTGATTTGATTCCTTCTTGGCGCAAAGCTGGTTCATCATGGACTGTTGTCAATCCAAGTCTTCGTAGACTTTGATTTTGCCCTTCTAATCCCACGATGTTTCAATCCTCTTGCACGCCCCGTACACTGTCCTGTCTTTTTTTTTTTTCTCTCTTTTCTGAGAGTGGTAGCTAATATTAATGCCACATTAAGATGAGGCACAGGGAGCTTAGGTTTTAGATTGTTGGCGTCCGTATCAATATCACATCGACTAATCTCATGCAATTCGTAATTTAATGATTGTATTTTGGTGCAATGCAAAAACTACATGTAGACAGCACTTTCATACTTTCCATTTAGTTAAATTAGACGGTATCAACTTTTCCATTGATTGATGATACGATTGGCTAGACTATTTAAAAATCAAAGTATTTATGCACAGATGGTGTTTGTTTGCAAGTATTTGTTTAATTTCTAAATCAATTTTATGGTAATTAAACATTCCATGTTTCACTATAGAAAACAACATCTCGCTAGATTTGGAAGTGTAAAGATGTTCCATTCCGAAATTCATAATTTCTTAAGTCTTTTCAAGCATAAATCCGAGTTTGACTAAAAACAATATTTAAGATTGAAGTTATTAACCACAATGACTCGATGAGTCCAAAAACACTCTTGGGAAGTATTGGATTCCCATTTGAGTAGTATCTAGTTTCACAAATCTATTTATTCACTTGCTAAATATTAAATCATGATTTGATCATGTCACTTAATGTATCGATTTTAGTATACTTATTTAAATTACTTGTAAATAATCTAGATTTATTAGTTAAACTTCAAATGATGAAGAGCTCGTGCTCATTGAGTAAAAGTGCACATATTTTTAACAACATTAATAAAAAAAAAATCCAAAAATTGCTAGCAGTTGTACTTAAAATGCCATATGTTTTGTGAAAAGTTGAATGCGTGTTATTTTACAAAATTCTCATAGTAATTAACCCACCGGGGACCTCAATAGTCATTCACGGTGAAACTGCCTCGAAGAATCTGAGGGAAATTCTTGTTAAAAAGCAAAGTGAATAATGAAAAGAAATAAAGCAATACAACAAAGAAAAAAGAAGATGGGGTCATCCTAACGTGGAAAAGAAGTCCCGCCAATGCTTTAGCGTGTGCCTTTGGTAGTCCCAAGTCTTCGTAGACTTGGGCCAATCAATGGTGAATCGAAGACTTGTGCCAATCAATGGTGTGATTCCTTCTTGAGCAAGCTGGCTTATCATGGACTGTTGGTAGTCCAAGACTTCGTAGACTTTGACTTGGGTCAATCATTGGTTTTCAGTCTTCTTGCACCGCCCGCACCCTGTTGTCTTTGGCAGCTAATGCTAACACCTTCGGAATTATGGTGTCCGGTCGGGCCTATTTTGGAGAAAACTGCTCCCCGTCTGGCCATACGAGCTGTTCCCGTGATTTTCTGGAATCTTGTAGATCATCAAGTGCATCACTGCATTTCTCTTTGGCCGCTGCGAAAATACCCCAAATGCATATCTCGAGGCGAAGAAGCCTACTTATTTTTTGTGTTGATCGTAATGATAAGTAGGGCCGAGGGTTTCTCTCTCGATTGCCCCAAGAATCAAGCAAATCGACCGAGTTGAGCTCCGACACCTCGGTCATGGAGGTGGCTTGCCTCACCTAACCTCGAATCTGTGGCCGTATGAGGCTAGCGACCTCCATTGGAGTGAATCGACGGTGGTTGCGACTTCCATCGACATAAGTGGTGAGCCCACGAGGAGATGTAAAGAGATGGAGGTGTAGTGGACGACTACGGGCGAGGAGTTAACGTCGCTATGGTGGATTGACGCACGAAGGTGAGGGCTCCTGATGGCGATGGGTTTCGTTATCAAAATCCCTAATTTGTATCAGTACCTCCATTAAAATTCATTGCTCATTAAAATTTGGATGTGTCCGTTTATGTGGACATCGATTGGCAAATGAAGCTAACCTGACTTGAGAAAATTCTATCAAAAAGCGTAAATTTTACCTGGTGTGACACCAATGCCTCAATTTTTCGTGTTATCAATTTCTCCAAACTTGTATCAGTGACCCAAAAATACCTACTTGTCCCTATGCGGCAGCTTGCATATACAACGATAGGTGAATGAAGCTGACGTGGATCTGATGTGACTTTAGGATTGCTATCACCAAAAACTCCAAAATTAAGATATTCATGCCATATTTTTACAAAAACTCTCAAATTAGTGTACTTGTACCATATTTATTCCAAATTGGTACACATGTGGTACATTTACCTCAAATTGTGATAAAATTTGGGCAAAGAGCTATGGTCTTCTGTACACAGGAACGTCTTGGTTTGTAGAGACTTTGCATTGACTTGACATGAATTATGAAATGTGTTCATTCATTGACGATCACCTAGGCATGGTGCATTTCTTTGGAGAAACAGGAATTAATGAAGACTATAGCATAAGCAATCCCTATTACAATGGTCCTGAGCCCTTGCCATTTCTATTCAGCCTCGCAAACATTTTCGCAAACTCAATTACCTCTTCAGGATCAGCATTGCTATTGGCTCCCGCCGCTTCCACCATCGATCGTAGAAGCCTCTTTTTACTTTTCGTGCAATTTCTCATCCTTCACGGCAACCGTCCTCGCCTGCATATTTAGAAACTTTAGATTAAGGACCGCATTTTTAATAAAACCGGACATGTCTTTTTATCCAGAGCGGCTAATGGTTCTATACTCTGAAGGCACAACTACTTTGGTTCAATGGAGCTCTCCTCTTCCACTGCTTATTAAGCCAAATTGAGAAAAGTAGGCATATATAACCGAAAACAGTTGCCTTTTAAAGTCGAACATGCCTTTGCGGTGCTTCTAGAAGTGATTACATTTTCATATACCTTGAAAAAAATATAAATAAACAAATAAAGGATATTAAAACTAATTGAACTAAAGCTGAGCCGAAGTGCTAATGTGGAGACATCAAGGGAGAGAAGCTCCAAAAGAGAGAAGACAGAACCCCAAATTTGAATTTCTAGCTGATCTTCCTTCAGTGGCCTCACGCAAACGACGAAATCACTGAAAGTGACCGCCAACAGAATAAGATCCGGAGGGCAAATCAGGAAAAAATCTGTAAATTCATCATCCTTTCCTTCCTTTGCCCCAGGTTGCCGTAGCTTTCAGTCGCCATCCGTCGCGAAAATCGCCATAGAATTCACGAACCTGCGAGACCGGAATCGAGGTTTGCATTTGAACAACAACAGAAAAAAATCGCAATCGATCTCTCTATCTCGCTGCACGATCGCCCCATTTGATTGCAAATAATTATTTGCGTTATGTGAAACGTATGGAGATTAAACTTTTTCTTGTGGTGCGTATTCGTTTTCTCGAGGACGCTGTTCGATACGTTTTTCTTGTAGAATATGAGTAGGAACAGGTCGTGGTTGGGAGTGATGGTTCTGATGTGCTTGATCACCGCAAGTGGGGAGAGAGGTAATTGCAATTTGTGTTCATGCAATTTACTTCTTTTATTGAAATGTTGGTAAAATACTGACAGTGTTGTAATTTACTATGGATTTACTCGATAAGCTATTTATCGCTTATATTTATTACCAACAAAATTGAAAAATTCCAAATTTTCAGCCGACGGACGGCAGAATATCGCCCTGCACAAAGCATGGGTCTAGGCTTCGGGTTATAGAAAGGAAGCAACAATTCACAAGTATATTGGATAAAGCACCATTTAGTAAAATTGAAAAAACAATAGTGCCCTTGAAATTTATTTGACTAGTCTTTACGGGGTAAACTGGCGAACGCAAAATTAAGGATGCAAATTTGACAAAACAAAACGGCTGATAGAACAAAAGATAACACACATTCCGTCTCGTGAGCATTCATGTGGCCCTTAAAAATTTTACAATTCAAAACAGTGTGTAAGACTAGCACTGTCTAAGGCTATGCAAATAAAACTCATAAATAGAATTATTAAGACCTTTGCAAGCCTATCAGTACTGTAAATTAACGGTGCAATTCATATCACATTTTGAGAGAGTATTGTTTTATATTTTAATAAACAAATCTACTCATATCATTTAAGGTGAATAACTAAAGGTGGGGAAACCACCGTTCCAATTAGAAAATTTACGGCACCGTCATCTCATCATTTGCCAATTGTTAACTTACGCAATTGATCGTAGGTTCAATATTTATATAATCATGGACATCCCCTCAAAATAGGATATTCTCTTTACTTTATATACTTGTATGAATAATGTCAGCTCAAAAAAACTGATTGTAGCTATATGTTGACTAAATAATTGACAATGTGATATTCAAAAGCATTCTGACAGCACGCTGCCACCAATTTATCTAGATTCCCAAAATGGGGCCAATTTGATCATCCTCAATTTTTCTAATTCTTTTCCTAATTAAAATAATTCAAATGACACTCTCATTTCTATCAAAATGTATTTTTGTTACATGTGTGTGCCTTTATTTTGCTAGTAAATGAATAAAATGCATGGATCTAGTGGATTGATTGCTCAAATATCTATAAGAACCTGGACAAAAAACGTTAGATCATACTTTTACATGCTGAGCATTCATTTTTCGTCCGTTGTGTAATTTATATTTCTTTCACTCTGAGGGAGATACTAACGTAGACTAAGAAGCAATGAGCACGTGCTGAAACATTGATTATTTTTTATAAATCCATGACAGATCCTTCCTTGACCTTTTGCCCATTTCTTCCTTGCTCTAGATCCTTGGTCTTCCCTCGTTGTCACTGCTCTGCTCACACGTCTCCAAAAGCCAACCCCATGCCCATGGTCATTCCTGGTGGTTGATGAGCCGATTTCCTCAAAGTTGCCGGTGAGTGTATGAGTGATGAATGCGCCAACACCAACGGGACCTTCAAATTTTAATCGGTAAAGATGTTGATTAATCTGAACCTCTTGATACTTGATAAGGAAGGACTACATGGAGGAAGCACATGGACCTAAGGAGGAAAAATAAAATTTCTTTAGATCTGGAGGTGCAAAAATATTTCATTATGAAACTCATAAATCCATAGATCTTTACATACACAGATCCGGGTGTGATGGAAAAAATTTACATACACAAATTCCTTGAATTGAGATCGATGAAAGGTCAAATTTATTTTTTGATAGCTTTAGCTTGATTTTACTGCACTAGAAGTTTGTTTTAGTAATTCATATTCCAACAGTCTCATTGCAGATTTTTGAAATTAGAATTCTTCCATTTTAATTGAAATTGAGCTTCCTCCAATAGCTCAAGACCTAAGAGAAGAAGAGAAATAGGTAGTCACTGAGGATTGCCTCAGTGACCACTCAAAGGTGGGGAATTCAATTTCAAACCTTCTCAAGGGTTGGGGGTAGAGACATTTAGTTTCATGTATGAGATTTGACTCCAACATTCTATAAAGAGGCAAAGAATTAGAGTAGGATAGGAAAAAAAGAAAGAAAGAGAAATATGTGGGATCCATTGCCTAACTCTCACCTTATCAAAGGAAAAGAAAGACTTCTTGTCCAGATGCGGATCCGCTGTCAAGACCTTTTATTCCTTTCCCACTGTAAATTAAGGAACTAGAATGCCTCTTATTCTGACCAAGGAAAAAAAAAAAGAATAGGCATCTTATTAAGGAATCTGGTTTTGCTTTTGCAGCTAATGGGTGGCTAGTTGCAAGCTCTGATTCACAAATCCACTTCCCCGTTTAGAGGTGTTGTCAGTAGTTTCTTCCATTCCTCATTCAATGATATTGGTGCATTGGCCTGGAAAAAAAACAATACTTTCCATCTCTACCCATTAGACAACAATTTTACCTCATCTTACTCATAACTCATTAAAGAGAATAATATCTGTCAAAGTTACAATGAATATTTTGAGGGGAGGACACCAAATTCAAGTTTTCGGCTTTACATTAGAATAAATAAATAATGTTTGGAACTTGAATAAGACTTCTTTCAACCATAGAAATTTAGGAATTCTACTTACACAACATTTGCAAAAGCAACTTCCTTGTCTATATAGTACCGATAAAAACCTAATTAATCTTTTAGATTAATATGATTCTAGAAACTACTCTTATACCCAATATATTGTGCTTATCTTTATAATTTAGGTTCAAAATTTTAATATTTATTTTTACTATATTCTATAGGATGAGGAGCAATAGTAAGGGTTCTGGTACGAGGGGAAGTCTCGCCTCTTCAACGAAAAACTTGTCGTGGGAACAATTTTGGCTGCAAAAATAGCAGTTTCCCAGGTATTCAGCAAAGTGGCTTTTGTTCCTATGGGCCACAAAAAAGAAAAAAAAAAATGTCTTGCTAATGTTGATTAGAAGACCTCGTTATCTAAGTCTATCTTTATTGGTTTGATTTATCTAATTCAATTAGTTGGTAACTATACTCACACCAATAATTCAAACTAATCAAGGTAGATATAATTTGGTAATTCATTGACTAGGAACAGTATCCACGTCGCAGAAGTAATGAAAATAAAAAAACCAAAAAAAAAAACAAAGACAAGTGTTGTTATACGTCGATAGGGGCCAAGATAGAAACTCTAGTTGGTCTTTTGAACTTATTTGTCAAATCTACGATATGGACATCCTCCTACAATGTCTAAATTAACTTGATAAAGTTGAAAGGTCAGGACATTTCATATTAAATTGAAAGCTCACATTATCTGTGATAAAGTTGAATATTCAGGACATTTTTTTTCCTTTTTTATAGCAAGTGGAAAGTTCATGATTCTCTAGAATATCAAGCTAATGAGAACTAGAAGACTTTCATTTTTTCGAAAAGTGATTTTCTTGAAAAGAAAATGAGAATTATCCAGATTTTCATGCTTATAAGTATCAATTTTATAAATCTATATATTCACTTACTAAATATTAAATAAGATTTGATCTATCAATTAATATATCAATTTTAGCAAACCTTTGGCCTTATTTGTCAAACTTCAATTGATGGAGGACAAATGCTTACCGAGTAAAAGTGCAGATCTTTTTTTAAAAAAATTCCATAATTGTTAGCATAAAGCCATTCCCTAGAGACCTAAACCGTCAAAAGAAGCGTGCAAGGAGGAAAGGTATAAAGCAAAGTAATAATGGAGAGGTTGAGCCAAACCCACCCTTAAAGCAAAGAAAAAGAAGATGGGGCCATTGCTAATGTGGAAAAGAAAAGTTGCCAATGCTTTTAGAGTGTCAAGATTATAGTCAAAAGAAGCGTGCAAGAGGGAAAGGTATAAAGCAAAGTGATAATGGAGAGGTTGAACCAAACCCACCCTAAAGCAATAAAGCAAAGAAAAAGAAGATGGGGCCATTGCTAATGTGGAAAAGAAAAGCTGCCAATGCTTTTAGAGTGCCTTTTGGGCTGTTCGCAAGATTTTAGTCAAAAGAAGCGTGCTAGGATTATATAAAAAAAAATACATGAGGATGCATTTCGGTGGCAAAAAAAAGTTCGTAATTGATGCATCCTGTCTTGCCCCTTCTTTTCCCATGCTACGAGGAATTTCTTTTCTTTATGAAATTCATGAAAGATGATTACTATCACTATCTTCACTTTTTTGTTCTGACTACAATCACCCTTGAAAAAAAAAAAAGGCTTTGGGCCGGGGCCCAGGCATTGGCACTGGCCCTTGTTGCTAACAGGCCTTGCCTGGTAGGGCCCCTCACGGGCTCAGGCCCAAGAGGGCCGGTCTGTGCTGGGTCTGGGCCCGCATGGCCCAGTTACCATTCCGAGGGTAGGGATTTGTTAATGTGCATGTCAGGAAAGGGAAAATGCTCAAGTTCAAGTCTGTTGCAAACTTTGCTCGAAGCCAGAGAAGTGTAATGTGCGAGTATAATGACTCAAATTCACATTTTGAGGGAGAAAGAAACTTTCAATGTGCAATTGCTGGTGTAGTATATATACCGATAAGTCATGGTCTTGGTAATGAACCAAGAATATGTCATGTGGCGTAAATAAATAAATAAAGAAAAGAAAAAGATGTCTTAGAATTTGGAGTAGAATTAAGGATGTTAATTTTTCTTTTTTGGCAAGAGAATATCATAAATAGAGGGAGTGATCAAAAGTATTATTCCTCGAAGCTCATAAAAGTATCAAAAACTTGCTCAGCAACAACATGAACTTCGTAAGACCAAAAAAAGAAAAAGAAAAACAACATGACCTTTAGGCTCAAGAACTCGTCAACTCATGATTCGATGGCTTCGAAGCCATGCACGTTGTCTCGAGAGCTCGCAGACTCTACTGCATTTCAAGCCTCCGATTCATCTCAGCTCAACTGGATTCATCTCTTCTTATGATAACCAAGTCGTGGAATGTGCGCAAATTTGAGTCCAGGCATATCAAAATCATAGCTCCTCTTCCTCTACTGCTTAGTCCCTTGGTTTCACAGGTAGTGTGCTTGTTGTCCATTAGGCTTTTCCTTTTGGCTACTGAGGAATTTCGAGTGGATTATAGATGCCAAGTTAATGGTTCTTTGTTAGTAGGGGCCTTTTCAGATTGAGTTAAATGTCTAGTTATGGGGGCCAAAAGGAATTTGATGATTGATGAAGAAGTCTGAGTTACTCATTTGAGGAATGTGTACCTAGTGCAGTCAAGTTGAAGCGGAGAGTATATATAGATTAGGAATGATTGTGCTGTCAGGTATTGTGCTTGTGAATATAGAGATGTCATTTTTTTATTGTTTTCATTGTGTTTGCTTCGTACAACTCTGATGTTGGAGACATGATTTTGTAATAGAATGAATCATGTGGAATTGTTTCTTCTAATCTAGCGCTTCATGTTCTTCAATATCAGTACTGGGTTGAATTAGTTCGTCCCCTTGTTGATACAAAACAGAGACACATTTTTCGTTGGCAGTAAGAGGTTTTTGATGTGATGACGTCGAAATTCACGGGGCCAGTTCATGGCAATAAATTGCCTGCAGCCCCTTATTAAATAATGTCAAGTTTACCAGAGCAAGTGCTGGAAAGAAGGAACCTACCGGTTTTTTCTTTTTTCAGTTAACAGTGTGGTGAGCTCTCTTGATGAATTGTGTCGTTCTCTGGTATTTAATTCTTATTATATAATGCAGAGATTATGAAGGAGATGTATTGCGACATTCTTGAATCCATTAATATGAAAAGAATAATAGCTCCAAATGTATAGATGCGATGCATGATTGAAAAATTGCAAGAAGAGAGGTTGCAGAATCTACGCAGATCTTTCAGTTGACTTCTTGCTTCATTTGAGAAATGAAGTTATGATCTTTTGACAGTTGATAACCATCCTTTTTTTCTTTTTTTCACTACAGACATTGTCATATCTTTGAATTCATGGGAGTTTTTAACTGCAACATGGATGAAGTAGTAACATGACACATATGACATGTTCAAGAAAGAGTTTTTCATATATAATTTTATGAAATCACATTTTATTTAAAGTACATACAATATTGTTAAATGTGTATAAACATGTATAATGGGAGAAACATGTTAACTTGCTCGACATGCTTCCATGTGTTTAAATTGGTTAAAAGTGTCTTTGTTTTTCATGTGCGAACTTGTTATATCATTTATGAATTAAGCTCAATCCAACTTAATATGTGGCATACACTTATTCCGTAATTTGATCTTTTGATGAATTGCTAGCTCTACAAGCTTCTAATTTCTTGAATGACACCTCCACTTCAAGTTATTTAATTCATTACTAGAGCTCACCAAAGAGCATCCACTTAGGGCAAAAGATGTGTTTTTACGAACTAATAGTTTCAATGGTTATCCGTTCGAGTTGATTCTGGTAATTAAGCTCTTCATTAATTTTGAGCAAAATAAATCAAACCAAATTGCATTTCCACTGTGTGACATCCTGAAATTCAATCCCGTTTCGATAAAATGAAATGTGCATATCGTCGGCGTGCCTATGGTCCTTTTTCTCTGAGCTGATCACTCACGAGTTAACTAACTTATTGGGTGAAGTCGTTAAGGGATATATCCGCGGTAAAATCCCTAAAAGCTACCTAATTTGTTGGGTTGGACTAAATCACGTCCGGTCGATTTTAATCATGGAATTTAATTTGGTTTCGGGAATCGAATATTCGAGTGTGTCACAATTCAAATTTTTGGACCTCGTCTCATCGTCCGTCAAATTATTGACGAGCCCGAAATTTCAAGAAAGAAATTATCGGAGGAAAAATTGAAGACCAAAAGAAATTAGAAAGGAAAAGAGAAAAGAAAAGAAAAAGAATAATATTATTATTTCTTTTCTCTCCCTTTCTTTTTCTCTCTCTCTCTCTCTCTCTCTCTCGACTCTCTCTGCTCGTGCGAACAAAACCGTAAAAGCCGGAGAAGAGCGGACGCATCGGCTCGCCGAAGACCGCCGCCCGCTCGCCGCTCGTCCGGCACGCCCGCACACGCCCGCACGTTCGCCGCTCCCCGCCGTGCGCTCCGCCATCTCCTTCGTGCCTCGCCATCCCCGCCGTGCATCGTCCGGGCTATTCAGCCTCTGTTCAGCTCGGTTTCGCCCCTATCCGGCCACCTCCGGCCACCGTGGGCCACCGCTCGGCCTTGCCAAGCCACCACCCACCTTCCCGATCCCTTGCCGCCCCCAACCAACTCACTTCCTCTCTGTTTTGCAGCAAAAACAGCAACCCACCGTGTGGGTATCCAGCCGGTTCGTGGGCCATTTTGGGCCGTTTCCGGGCCCCGAACCCGAGCCGTGCTTTGGGAAGAATCGTTCCTCGCGTCGCCCCCGTCGGATTGATCCGATTTGCGCGCGATTTGGTGAGTAATCTCACTAATCCCGGATTAGTTGGCTAATTATGCTTAAGGTTGGTTTAGTTTTAATTAATTATGTTTAGGTTGTTAGATTAGAATAAATTAGCAATTATTAGTCAATTGTTGTGCGATTTAGATAAATTGATTGCGCGATTAGCAAGTAGACGTGGTCTACTATTTATTGGAAGTATCTCAGGAATTTTCCAATCCCCAATCGGGCTTCAATTTGGCGATTCGGGCCTAAGTGGGATTTTTGGCATTTAAATATTATTTTTCGGAATTAAATTATTTATTTATTTATTTTCCGAAAATTCAACTGAGATGGTCTGGAACCGGAAAATTATGCTGATGACCGTGGTGGAATCCGTTTGTTTAATCGGGCTTTATTTTGAGCTAAATTGAATTTTAATATTAATTATTTAATTTTCGAAATTAATTAATTAATTAATTATTTTCCGGAAATTCAACTTGGATGGCTAGTGGCCGAATTTTTATGCTGATGATCGTGGTGTAGCCCGTTTATTTAATTGGGCTTTAATTGAGCTAAATTGGATTTATTGAAATTAATTATTAATTTTCGAAATTAATTAATTAATTAATTATTTTTCGGAAATTAAGATTGAGATGGCCGACGACCGGAATTTTGTGCTGATTGTCGTGGCGCAGTCCGTTTATTTAATTGAGCTTTATTTTGTGCTAAATTGAATTATTTGTGAAATTGGAAATTATTCTTTAATTGAATAATCTTTGGTTATTAATTGAAAAATAACCGGGCATCGGTTGATGATGCCAAAAATATTTGAATGGACTTCAGAAAATGTGGGAGTTATGGAAAGAAAAATATTATATTTTGGCTAAGGCCAATGTATGTCTTTACGCACGATATTTTATCAAATATTTTTTATACGAAGAAATGAGGCCAAGACAGTGCGAGGCACGATGTCATTGGGCCGAGAGGGATTAATCGTATGTTGACTTACAGTTATAGCAAGATGATTATTGGAAGTTGATGTGATGTGTGTTGCGTTGAGGGAAGCTAATGAATCATGAGCAGGTAAAGGACTAAGTACTACACAAGTAGAAGACTTCGTGTGAGTTACCTCTAGCGCCTTATACCATTGCTTATTGTAGTTAAGGACTAAGTATTACATGACGACCTGAGTCGCATGGGAATTACCTCTAGCGCCTTGCTGCATTGTTATGCATAGTGGAGGGCTAAGTGCTACACGATGGAAGATCTCGTGTGAGTCACCTCTAGCGCCTAACCCTATTGCATTTTGTAGTGAAGGACTAAGTACTGCACGATAGCGAGATTTCGTGTGAGTTACCTCTAGCGCCTTATACTATTGTTATTTGTGGTCAAGGACTAAGTACCGCACGATGACGAGACTTCGTGTTGGGGCCACCTCTAGCGCCTTGAGCCTATATTTGAGCGGGAATGTTGAATGGGAATGTTGAGATTAATTATCGAGTATAGATGAAATCATCGATATGGTTTGATTCGTTTGTCATGGATTGACTGATTGAACTGAATTGGCCGGGGAAAGGTCATCGTTGACATGTAATCGACTAAGTCGATTGATCATTGCCTTGAGTCTGATGTTGCAAATTGATTGACTGAATGGAAATGACCGTGAGTGGTCTTGTTGGCTTGTAATCGACTAGGTCGATTTGATCGATGCTTCAATCGGTGATATGATTGCTTGGGTGCCTATTATGAATTGTACTGACTTGCAGGTGGGACATGAGGCCAAGGTACGTCTTCTGCCCTATGCGTGTATAGGCAGCCTGTAGTATAATGGTTTACTAATCGGGCTTAGTGGGGTAGAACTCGCTGAGACGTAGTCTCATCCCAGTTTGGGGAAAAACATTTCAGGACCCCGTTGAGGAGCTGAGGAGGAATCTGAGAAGGAGAATTCGGAGGTGAAACCTGAGTAGAAGGATTTTTGGAAGAAGAAGATAATATCGAGAGAGATTTTGAGCATGACCTGAAGGGATTGAGATTCCATCTTCTTTTGTGAACTCCAATTGATGTGAATAGTCATGACGTGCTCTAGTTGATGTCATGTACAAAAGTTTGGTTATAAATTTCAATATTAAAAATATGGCCCTGCTTTTCTATCCCATCGTTTTATTGTCTGGGGATTTTAACTGCTTCCGCATGTGCTTAAAGATGAAAGGGTCGGCGATACATTGTCCTGGGATATCGCATTATAAAATCGACCAAGTTAGACGGATGTGTGCGTGCTTGAGGATCGGGGCGTGACACACTGCGTGTCTCATGTCAAGGGAAAAGTACTAAAAAAGTCTTAAACACATGGTATTAGTACCAATTTAGCTTTGGATTTTTTAATTGGATTCATTTAGTTCTAAATATTTTTACATTGATACAAATTCAATCAATTTGGCTAAATTTGGCCTATTGGCATTGATATGAATGCTAGCCAGCTGACAAATGCTAACATGGAAATTTTTAAATAATTTTTTTTGAATTTTTTATTAATTTTTTTCCTTTTCGTCCTGCTTTTATTTTTCCTCTTCTTCCTCTTAGCCTTCTTCTCAAGTAGTGGCCGACCATTGGGCAAGGGCAACAGCAAGCCTCACTAGCCATTGCAAGGAATCCAAGGAGGAAGAAGAGAAAAAGAAAAGGAAAAAAAAATATATATTAAAAAATGTCATGTCAACAGAAGGTCAGCATCTATGTTAGCGCCAATTGATCAAAATTGGCCGGATGAATTGAATTAATATAAATATGAAGAAGTTTATGACTGAATTAATACCAATATTAGTACTTTTCTTTATGTCGGGAGACTATAGAAATTAATCGTCATTGGGAGTACATAATCATATCCATATTTATATCTCTTAATCCTTATTTTGCTTAATAAGTTAAATCACCATGAGGGATTAGTCCTTGATGATAGAAACTAAGGGTTGACAAAATTGTAGGTAAGAAGGCCTTGCAGAAGCATAACGTCCATATGGATAGAACCTTACAATTGGCTCCACAAACCATATATTTGTAATGATGATATGTACTTCTCGTTTTTTTTTTTTTTACACGTTTCTTCTGTTAACTTGGGGTATCGAAAAGCATTATGCTAAAATGCACAAAGATGCTACACTTGTCCAAAAAGTTATGAAGCTCTTGAAAGAGGATAACTTGCCATTGCAACCTGGCCCGGCCAATACTGTCTTTAGGTTCACTTTCATGCCGATTGTCCTGCTTCCAAGCTGTTTATCCTTAAAAAGGATGTTATCATCATCATGCAGTACACCGTTAAAGCACTTAACTGTTAACCATGTGAAAAATACTCTTCACATGAATGAAATCAACTTGTTCTTTACTATTATCATTTTGTCTGCGTTGCTACTCTCAATTTATCGGTTTACTCTTGCTACTTGACATCCCTTTTCCTATGGAAAAGTTTTGAAGCCATTTGTTATGATCCAGATGACGTTTGGAGTTTCCTCGCAGAGCATTCCAAGAGATTTGTCAAGGATGGAGTGCAATTGCAGTATTCAACTAATCCAGCAAGAACGGCGCAGGCGAACAACCAACCTCATCGCCGTCCTCCTCGGCCACTACATTCTCGTCGGCGCCGGCGGCCACGCCGGCATCATCCTCTTCAGGCGGAGCAGTTTGACAGGCCTCGAGCTCCTCCTTGTTGACCAAGCTCGTTGAGCTGCCACCGCTGCTCCTCTGAGCTGTCGGGCGACGCCCGCTGCTTCGAGGGTTTCGCCACGGCGGTGCTGAAAGCCTGTTACGGCGGCGACTGGCCGATCGATCGGTCGAACGAGGTCATCGGTGCTGGTTCTAGAGAGAGCGAGCGAGAGTGAGGTCGCATTTTGCGTATTTCTGTTTCGAATTGTTTTTCGCTTTTCATTTTCGATTTTGCTTTGGTTTCAATTTCTTTTTCTTTTATTGGATTTTGGTTTTATGCCAGCGGTGCCAAAATTTCCCGCCAGGCAGTGCGCGGGAAATGTATTTTTCGTTTCCCTCCGTGGGAATTGAAGCCACCGCCCGGTTCACGGCGAGATGGACCCCTGGCTCGAGGTGGGGGTGATCCGATTTGGGCTCGCCGCCGGAGTCAATATGGGTTATGAATTTTTGTTTTAGTAGATAAAAAAGTTAAAAGGGGATGATTATCCGTTACAAAATATTATATTTGAGTCATTGTTAATTAGTCTAATCTTGAGTGTATGGGTCTCTCATCGTAACTCCACCGACGTGCTAAAAGTCTAAAAATTCTTTCCATATAAAACGAAAGACAACTAAGATGAGTAACACATAAGCTTGATAAGAAAGTCAAGTCGTGTATAAATTTGTTCCGTGCTTATAAAATTTGACTTGAACTAGATGAGGGATTGATTTATCTATATCGCCTATAAGGAACAAATCCAAAGATTGGATAATTTCTCTTGGATTTCATTTTTTTTAACTTTGAATTTCTTTTTTCGTGTACTAATATCTTTGTACCTTTTAAAATATCCCATTAGAAATATAAATTAAACAGATAAAGAATATTGACCGTAATTTTAGTACGTTTCTTGTAATCCTAGTTTGTTTTTTTTTTTCCCCGAATTTCAATATCCTAGTTGGAACCCAACTAATTGAACTAAGCTCGATAGACAGACCACCGAATTAAAAAAAAAAAAAAAAATTCAAGCTCGAGTCAAAGTGCTAATGTGGAGACATCAAAGGGCAGCTCAGAGAGAACTCCAAATTTAAAATATTACCCAAACTTACTTCAGTGCCCTCACGCAAACAACGATATCACCGAATGTGGCTGCCAACAGAAGAAGATGCCGAGGGCAAAACAAGAAACTTCGTAAATTCATCTCCCTCTCCCTCCTTTGCCCCAAGTCGCCGTAGCTTTCAATTGCCATGAAATCCACGAACTTGCAAGCCGCAATTCGAGAAATGCGGACAAAGATCCCGACCGACCCCTCTATGTCGCTGTGCGATCGCACCGTAGTTTTCTCGATGATGCTGTTCGATCCATTTCTCCTATAGAATATGGAGCGGAACGGGTCGTAGTTGGGAGTGATGGTTCTGACGTGCTTGAATGCCGCAAGTGGGGCGAGTGGTCAATTGCAATTCGTGTTCATGTATCGGGTTTTGCTATGATCCTCTAGCTCAATTCGGATTGAGAGTTTTGATCGTGATGAGGTGCGAATAGACACAGGCTCTAGTGTTGAGTACATCGGTTTTGAGCTTGGGGAAGCGAGATTTGTATGGTGAATTTGGCAGATTAGGCATTTCAGGGTTGGGGGAAGTCGTAGACTATGTTGTGCGGCTGTAGTGCCTAGTTCAATGGGGGCAAACTATTGCTGAATGATCCCTCGGGTGTAGATTTTGATGTTTTCAAAGCATATGACTGATAGTGTTGTGTTGTATTTTGGTTAGTTTTGTTAAGCTCTTAGATTACCAAGTTTGGATCAATGCTACCACTAGAATATAGTCAGATTGATCGAATTCCCTTATGTTTGTTCAATACAAATATTTCACCTTGATGTTTCTACTTTGGGATTAAAATTTGTTGAGTGTCTCATGATGATTGACCATCGGCTATTCGGCTTTTCTCCAGTCGAGCAATGGACTGTAGCTTGTAGGTTTCCATGGAGTAGCTTTATGCAAAAGAGGAGTCTCATGTTGTTTACTTATTCCCTTTTCAACACATTGCATTGAATATATAGCTCTTTAAGTTCATGAAGAAGGACGTTTACTTTGAGTTGTTGTTTCCTCAAAGTGTTCCTCTCATCTGATTTGTCAAAATAGTTTGCTAGAGACATAAAAACAATTGCTTCATTGCTTGTAATTAAATGAGCTTATGATTGCCGTTTCAATCTGAAATTTTTTTAACTGGTAAATGCAGCACTTAGAGTGAGCTCCAAGGCTCATAAAGCTGTTTACAATCACACTCTTGCGACGATGGTGGTGGAGTATGCATCTGCTGTAAGTGTACTTTATAAAGACTTCCTCATTTACCTAGAGCTTGTTGTTGTTATTACCCTTCAGGTTTCACCATTTCAATACAATAACATTGTAACTAGATGCAAAGCTTTTTATTTTGTAGGTCTACATGTCAGATTCGATAGAACTTTTTAGTTGGACATGTCCTAGTTGATATGGAAAGACCAAGGTAATTTGACTACATGTTAATATGACATCGTTGCTAAGGTTGCATAAACTTGAAGAATAGGACCCCAGTACGGTACTAAATGGCCAATTCTTGTGATGAGATTTTGTGGGCATATGTTGCCTTGTTTTTTTAGCTTCTAAGTGGTTATTAATGCCCTTTTATCTGAAAGCAGGGGTTCAAAGTCATGTTGACGTCCAGCCTACTTATAGGTATATAATTCGTGCTGTAGTGGCCTACCAATTGGCAACGCTTTTGATGCCTCTATGTTCGAATTGCATCTAATTGTTTGTCTCTATTTCTAATCAATATATATTACCTGTAGGCATATATCGGAGAGGTCCGGACCTTAACGTTGCGATTATAGCTTTCAAAGGTACTCAAGAGCAAAGGTGTACATGCTAACTTTAGCAATTCTTCCTCTCACATTTGACATGCGAAGCATTTGCTGAAAATTTAAGCTAAGAAGAGTAGCCTATGGTGAACACGTACACATAACACATGGGTCTGCTATCCATAAGAAGGGAAAACAATGAATCATTTCCACTGAGACACGAAAGTTATGTGCTTGTAATTTTAGATGGAGTCATGAGGAGATCACATACTTCACTAATTTTTTTTCTTGCAAAAGTAGTTTGAGCTTTTAATTTAGTGATTACTTCTATTCATTTCTATGGCATATAGCATTGGGTTGAAGATCTCTGCTGGAAACAACTTGACATAAACTACCCAAGCATGTTTGGTGCCATGTAGAGTTCTAGAGATGATAAGCCTTTTCGTTGTGGATAGTTTTGATTTGGAATGAGTTACATTCTATTCTATTGCCTTTGCTTAGGTTCATCATGAATTTATTATGCTTATCAAAATATGACAATGCAAGCTGGTATTATGGATGTTGTTAAAAGAGCCAAGGATCTATATGGAGACATCAATGTCATGGTGATAGGGCATTCTATGGGAGGGGCTATGGCATCCTTTTGGGGACTTGATCTTGTGGTACGATAATTAAAAAATTGTTATGGTTCGGATGTTGGTTCTTCTCTATTGTGTTCTTCCATTTACTTAGTTTTGGTTTGTTAAGAGTTACCTGGCAATTTATGCCAGCTCTGCCTTGAAGAGTCTAGACTCTGGATATCTTGAACTTTCTATGGCTTAATATTTATATTTACAATTGGTCAGCATCTTGTTTTTTTTTTTCTCTTTTTCTTCTTTTTTGGCAAATCAACCAATAGACAAAACACAAGCAGAATGGGTTGCAAATAACCCTTTACTTGAACCACCTATGGTCAATATATTTAGTTGTGTGAAGTGAGTTTTGCATGTTAAGGCATGGGGCTTTAAGTTAGTGGAATACTTAAATATAGGGGATAAAGACTTCCAACTAATCATCACCAAGTTTACTTGCTGGAAGCTTAATGGGATTATTGATATGTTCGACATATAAATTTTGTGAGCACTTGAAGCTCAAACTCTATGTCATGTAATCTGGATGTGCTAATGCATTTTAAACTAGAATATGTTGATCCTAAATATGTGTTTTGCGCATTGCTTTTGTCTGTCTCTCTCTAATAAAAAGAAGCGGCTCCTTTTCAGTCAGACTACGGGGCCAGATATGTTATAGGCTAGAGCCAATTCTAAAATGTCTAAATTATGCTTTTTGTCTCAGCTTTATTGGACAGAGTGGTCCTGAGTTTTCTAGGCATCTGTTGCGGGACTGGTACTAGAAATGGTTTTAACCCCAAAGTCACATCCCATTAATTCTCTTCTCCATGATAGGTTGTGATTTTTGAGGGTCAAACTTTGTCTTCAGATTATACAGACATTCACGTGGCTTACGATAGGATCATAGGTTGCATGAACTTTAAACTAAACCTTTTCTTGAAGTATTAGTAGCAATTGCAACATGTTGTTCAAACACTTGGATGATTTAAAATGTCATTTTTGTTTGCCAATTTTTGGCGGAAAATTGTTCTGAGCCATCATGCCCATGCGTTGTGGCCCTTTTTAAGATTTAGTTCTCCTTCGCTCGCTATTAATGATTGTAAGTTTTGGGGTTCAAGGGGCAATTTCACCATGAACCTAGAACGTTTTGTTTACGTCGTGGCCCTTTCCATGCATTGTGGCCCTTTTTACAATTTAGTTCTCCTTCGCTATTAATGACCGTAAGTTTTGGGGTTCAAGGGGCAATTTCACTATGAACCTGGAATGTTTTGTTTATGTCATTAGCGGGATGTGACTGACCCCACCAGCATCCAAGTGCTTCTTGTAGGAGCATTTAAATGCGCCTTGGCTGTAAATTTACCCCCAATCCCACTATTCCATATTATGAACACCTTTTCTTGGGGTGTGAGGGTGGGGTTGGTTTTGTTGTGGCTGTGGGGTTTAGTTTTGGAAAAATTATGGATGGGGTCTAGACAGAGTAACGCTAGACTCCCAACCCTCATGGAGATAAGGGCTGTTCTATCGTTCACCTCCATATGTGAAATGCAATATATGGTTATTGATGCACTGTAGTTTTTCCCCTCGCGAAAGTATTAACATTCAAGTTATTTGGCTGTCTAATTTTGTGTGCTGAAGCTGTTTTTTCCAGACCAGCACTCACTTGATTTACTTGACATTTGGATGATCTCGTATTGGCAATGCAATGTTTGTGTCTTACTGCAGCATGCCAAATACAATAACATATAAATAATGGACAGGATATTGTGCCTCATTTGCCTCTGTACTATTCTCGGTTCCCACTGAATATCAGATTAATTTTGGGGAATTGTCGCCAACTGCATTTGATGTTTGCTTTGCATTTATTTCAACCTATCTAACTAGAGAAGTCTTATTTTTTCCAACAATGTTTGAACTCACTTTATTCAGCGTATAAATTTTAATAGTTTTGTCTGTTTTATCTTCTTAACAAAGCAGGGCAGTTCGTAATATTCATGACCTTTTTGACAATGTATAAGAACCCTTCTCATTCCTGTAAAGCTATCATGAGTTTCCCGTATCAATTCCAAAATTTAAGATGCGTGATAATATGTATTACTCTCTCTCTCTCTCTCTCTCTCTCTCTCTATGATGGCTGATGACCTAGCCTTAAGCTCTGTGCAATTATAAGGTATTACTCATTTAAATTATATATGTCTACTAATGCCTATATTATTGGCAACTAGCTCAATGACAGCCACAGATAAACATATTAATGTGAGATAATCTTTGCTCTTTTCTATGTCAGTGTTCACATGTAATTGGAATCCTTTTTTTTTTTGTAGGTATGGCTGTCTGATATTGGATTTGGTAGTCTGGTTTATCAGGTCAAGAAAGTTTGTGATGACTCTAGAGAAGATCCATTGTGCAGCAGGTAAGGAGGTGGTCTCAGTCGTAGCTACCTGTTACAAGCAATTATTTTGTGGACTTATCATGCTAGGTGCAATAAGTCATGTGACAGACCAGCCTGTTCCAGAGAATGCTACCGGAAATATTTACAGACGACTTACCAAAGTGTGTTTCTACATATTGGTAACTGGTAACAGCCTTGCAGAGCATTTAGTCTACTATGGTGTGGAATTAATGGCGGAGACATGGGGATTGTGCAAAATCGTCATGGACCCACGATTGAAGGAGTATGGAAGCGAAGACAAAGGAAACCTTATGCTTTCCGGGATTGCTTCTGCTTCCGCATTGGGGCTGCGTTAAGACTCCGATGCCAAGAGTCAATTAAACTGCTCCTAAGTCAGCACCTAATTTCTTGAAGATCACTAGGTAGTTCTAGATGAAGTTTGTACGTGTAATGCATTCCATCAATCTGTTTTCATGTCCATCACAAGATGCACAGATCTCTACTAAAATTCACGCGGAATGTAAATAGCATATAGCTGAATGTATCATCCTCGTAAATACAACTCTGTGATACCTATTAAATGAATGCGCTCGCAAGTTTACCTGTTAATCTAATTTCCCATACTCGATAAAACCTAATGAGGATGTGTGGATGCTGAGCTGAGCAATCCAGAGTTGAATCACCCTGCTTTTTTCCATCTTTTTTTTTTAAATTTTCTTTTTTGGGGGTTGAATTCGTGTTGAACTTCGCAAAATTGTCAGATGTGTGACTTTTGGAACTGTAAGACTTGCACGGTTTGGCGATCAACCGGGTTTAATAAGGTGAAACGAAGATTTTTAGGGAGAACACTTTTCAATCAGTGACCTTACCTTCTACTATTGGCTCACCGGCACATAAAATATTTCTTAGCGTAACCAAGTACTTCAACTATTCCCTGGTAGGAAATTATGCAGATTAACAGTTAAACCAAGCCATCTTGGAAACAGATGATGCTCTCGTCTGAAGTTTGCGTCATTTTAATTGGCAACCTCTACTAAATTTCAACTTTTATGCGGTAAACAATTTATATCATCTTGGCTTAGCCATGTAAGAATGATCTGATCAGCCTTTGGAATGCAAGCTATAAGCTCTTACCTTCTGTTTTTTTATATGCCCGAATTAATATTAGCGCAAACTGGCAGAATGAAATTTATGACAGAAGGACACCTGGAGTGCCATAATTTGACACGGAGGGACACTTAAGTGCTATAACTTCAAAATAGTACACTTAAGTGCCAATATCGGAGTAAAATGGGACACTTAAGTGCCACTCCGGCGAGACGTGGCCATTTTCCGGCAAGTTTGGTCCAAAACGGCGTCGTTTTGCACGCTGACGTGGCGGAGAAAATGCAAAAATGACGCCGTTTCGTATCTACGTGTAAATAATAATATAAAAATTAATTGAATTAGATTTAAAATTAATGTTATTTAAAATATTCAAAAAATTAAAAAAAAGAACATTTTAAAAAATTTAAAAATCTTAAAAAATTAAGAAAATTTCAAAAATTAAAAAAAAATTTAAAAAAGGGGGTTCAAACGGGGCGGTTGAGGGCTGAGCCCTCGCCGCCGCCACCGCCGCCTCCCCGCCGTCACCGGGAAGGGCCGGCAACGGAGGGGGGAGGGTCGGCCGGGTCGCCGGCCCCCGGCCGACTGACGGCGAGGGCTGCGAGCCCTCGCTGGATCGTGGCTAGGGCCGCGACCCTCGCCCCAGATCTGGGCGAGGGCTCGTGAGCCCTCGCCGGCCCTTCTCGGCAGCGGCGGGGAGGCGGCGAGGGTCGCAACCAGTGGGCGTGGGCCGCGACCCTCGCCCAGATCCGGCGAGGGTCGCAACCAGTGGGCGTGGGCCGCGACCCTCGCCCAGATCCGGTGAGGGCTCGCGAGCCCTTGCCGCCTCCCCGCCGCCGCCAGGAAGGGCCGGTGACGGAGTAGGGAGGGTCGGCCGGGGTCGCCAGCCGACCGGCGACGAGGACCCGCGAGCCCTCGCCCAGATCTGGGGCGAGGGTCGTGGCCCTCGCTGCGATCCGGCGAGGGCTCGTAGCCCTCACCGTCGGTCGGCCGGGGGCCGGCGACCCCGGCCGACCCTCCCCCCTTCGTCGCCGGCCCTTCCCGGCGACGGCGGGAGGCGGCGGTGGCGAGGGCTCAGCCCTCAGCCGCCCCGTTCGACCCCCCCTTTTTTTTTTTTAGTTTTCTTAATTTTTTTGAAATTTTTAAAATTTTAACTTTTTCTAAAAATTTTCTTAATTTTTTTTTAATTTTTTGAATATTTTAAATCTAATTTAATTAATTTTTATATTATTATTTACATGTAGACACGAAACGGCGTCGTTTTTGCATTTTCTCCGCCACGTCAGCGTGCAAAACAACGCCATTTTGGACCAAACTTGCCGGAAAGTCGCCACGTCAGCCATTTGGCCGGATTTTCGCCGGAGTGGCACTTAAGTGTCCCATTTAACTTCAAAATTGATACTCAAGTATACCATTTTAAAGTTATGGTACTTAAGTGTTCCTCCGTGCCAAGTTATGGCACTTGGGCTGTTCTTTACTCTGAAATTTATTCATCATTTCAAAGCATCCAATTGTGGCCATTCAAAGCGCACTGTGCAAGAGACCAATCAAGTCCTTGACGCTGATAAGTTGGAGTTTGTACATTACAACAGAAGCCGAAGTTTAACACCAAAATGTTAGGAAAAATATATGGTCGTCAAATCTACTTGTTACAGTGCTAGGGGTAGCTTTCCTTTACAAAAAGACCCGTTAAGTTTTTCTTACTTATCACCAAGAGGGAAGAGCTTAGGCCGTCATATAGGACTCTCTTGTCGTTTACTCTATTCCTAGGTAACCAATAAGTGAATGGAGGAGCTTTTGTCACGGATTAAAACCTACTTGTTTGACTAGATCCTTCATTGTTTTAAGGAATAACAGAGTTTTACAAGGCAGGGTTATATGGTTCGAATTTAAAGTACAAAGCAGCAAGCTCCAAGCATCTCATATAAAAGATTGAAGTGTAAATTGACAAAAAAGTAATGCACTTGAATGTAGTAACACTACAATGCACTCGAATGGAGTAACACTAGCATCAATTTGACTTGTCTTTTATTGGTAACTCAATTAGCCAACCAAAAACGTCACAAAATAATATATCTACACCAAATCAAACTCATGAAATAGATCAAAAGAAACCATGGTCCCTTTTCATGAGCAGTTTATAGCAATCCATCTTAAAGATAGGAAGCGGTTGCAAAAACAGTTAGTGATAACCTATGTAGCACGTACACGGCGACACGGACACGCGATACAACACGACAAGACACGCGACACGTCATTTCTCAAAAAGTAGAGAATTTCGACATGTTCCGACACGTTAAATATTAAATAATTTATTTATTTTTAATTAATTTAATTCAAATTCACAAATAAATAAATAAATAAATAAAGAGTTTACAATGAATTTATACTAATAATATTAATAAATCTTACACTTTTTTTAATTTCATTATCCCAAATTTATATTTATTTTTCAAAATCCCCCTCCCCCCAAATTTACTTTTATTTTTTAATCTCATTTATTTATTTTTTTGATTAAAAAAAATTCCCCCACTCTCTTCTTTTCCTTATCCATTTCCCCCCACTCCCAAATTTATTTTTCTTTCCCTCCCCAGCCCCCACCATTGTCCATTCCCCCTACCCAATTTTTTTTCCTTTCCCTCCCACAATCGTCCATTTCCTCCCCCCCCCCCCCCATATCTGTCCGTCACTTTCCCTCCCCCCAAAATAGGTACCCATAGACTCCCATTTTTTTAATTACTTTTGAGTTTCTCAGAAACCCTAGCTCCTTTACTCCTCCTCCTCGCCGCTCGCGACCCTTCCTCTTCTCCTCCTCCCTCCTTGCCGCTCGCCACACGACCTCCTTCCTCGCTGGTCGCCGCTCCTTGCAGCACGCACGACCCCCTTCCTCGCCGCTTGCCACTCGCCACACGACCGCCTTCCTCTCCTCTTCCTCTCACCTTTGGTCCTTTCTCCCTCGCAGCTGCAGCCTCGTCGGATCCATCGCAGCATCACAGGGCCGGACCTCGCCTCAGTCCGTCTCTCGCCGTCGCTCGTGGTCTGCTCCCTCCCGGACACACGTGTCGAAACGTGTCGGGAAAAGGTTGACCACGTGTCAAAAAATCCTACACGCGTTGACCGCGTGTCCGAGCGTGTCGAGGTGTCCGACACGCTCCGACACGTGTCGGACACAATACGCGAGCACGGACAGCGTGTCCGTGCTTCATAGGTGATAACTATATGTACAAGCACAATAGATTTCAAGTCAACTTGCCAAAGTGTGATTGTAATTTATGTATAACAGATAACGATCCCAAGAAAGACAACAATCAAAATTTGGTGAAATGACATAGGGCAACAAGAAATTTGTCAAGTTTCAAATCTTCCTTGACAATAGACTTGGTTGTGGATGCAGGACCTTTCAAGTACAACATGCACTTCTTATTGGAAAATGAACTCCTCTCCTGAGCATGCCTTCTAAATTTTTCAAGAAATGGTTGAATCTTCTAAGCGATGCCAGACATTGCATCATTTGGACCAGAAAAGAGGGATCGCACAGGTCCCTTTCTGCAAAGTATTTCGACCCGATCAAGTCACATTAAGAATGGCAGTGCCTTCGATCAACAAAAAGCACTGATATTCAATGACAAACAAAAAGCACTGAGAATTTCGAGATCCTTTAGCGCTTGATATTCAGCATTGAAGAATCAGTAATGCTCGAATATCACTGCTGTCCCATGAGTGCATTCAATTAATTCTTCTGGTCAACATCATCAAGAAGGATGAGAACTCCTTTACTAAAAAGCCTATCTTTAATTGTCTTGATCCCTTCATCAACATTACTTATTTCTGTCGATTTCCTGTTGAGGACATTGGAGATGAGTTATTCTGCAAGAATTGAATACCCTTTAGCTATGAGGTTTCACGGATGTTAGAAAAAAAGCAAGAGTGCTCAAAAGTCAACCATGAGAAAGCTGATTGTGGATAAGTTCGGCGAGAGCCGTCTCTCCAACACAGCTCATTCCATGAATACCAGCAATTCATGTTTTTTGTGTTGTGAGTGCTTATCATACTCATGACTAAGACTACATTGAACGCCATTTTCAAATCGAGAGGTCCATAAACTGGTTTTGGTAGGAGCAACTAAGACTACCTCAAGCACCACACTAAGCACACACAATGTTTCTCCAAGTCCAGACAAGCCCTTCCAGTGTTTCCTCGTAAAAGAAGATTTGGTACTGATAAACAAGTTCTATTGCATAACAATCAAGAGAATACACATTCAGATGAAATATAATAAGCATTTTTGTGGGCACACAATAAAGAGGGAAAAAAAAACACAATCAGGTTTGCCTAAATAGCCCTTTTAACCCCCCCCCCAAACCACAAAAAAAAAAAAAAAAAAATGAATACAGGGTTTACCACCCCAAGATTGTGAGAGGGAACACGATCAACATCAAATTTCATCCATCATCTGCCTTTCTTCGGTCTCCATCTATACAGCCGCCCAATTAGCCACAACTCCCTGCACAGAAAGATTTTTGTAAGTTTCTTAAACTTTTAAGTCCCTCAGCAACCTTAGAAACCAGCAAAAAGCTGGTTGTTTGAGATGTCTCCCTTAGCACTTCTTGTCAATCTTAATCCCAAAAGAGTCATCTAGTATAACTTGAGGTGAATGGAAGGGCTTCTATTACATATAACCAACTAGGCATAACCATTTCAAGAAAATGGAGGTAATTATGGAGATTACACTGGTCGATTTACAAGATTTCAGACACCAAGCAAGACTTTTCACATGTCCTATGCACTGATAGTACCAAAATTTAGCCTCAACTAGAAGATGATTTATAATACCTTAGAGAAGCTAGACAGTTCTCCTCTCCCGTCACAAATGGAAGCTTTGCTGCTCCAACTATTGATGCCGCTAGCCAAGTGAAATTTCTCTTTCTTCATTTTATAACTTCTCCATAACACTTGCAAATCCCACTAAGAAACACACCCTTTCCTAGAAAATAAATTGAAAATAAGCATATCAATACAGAGTTTGTCGTGTTCACAATTGCAACAATGGGTTGATTATGCTGTAAAATTCTAGGATGAGAACCATAGTACTATGACCTTCCAACACACATTCCATCTAATTGTTTACAGTATAGCAAAGTTAACTCCAGTGCAAAGCAAGAGGGTATCAACTTCAAAGTTTGTGAAGTAGCAAATCAATGAGAATATCTAATGAATTGTCATAAATCAAATAATAAGATGCAATTGACATGCATACCTCCAGCCGGGAAACATAAAAGCAAGGAGAAACTATCCAAAGAGAATTTAGCTAAAAAAGCCAAACCAAACTATGAAAAGAAAACATACATCTGTACATAATTAAGAACTCTCTGGTTGGATGGAGGTACCATAACTTTGATACCTTCTTCAGATTTCCAGGCTCAACCCACAAGAAAGTAATTAAAAAGTGGACGTAAAACTTCACTTTGAATGTCATCTTCATTTTCCTTTATTCGTTCTTCATTTGTACATTTGCCCAATTAGCCACAGCTTCCTACATAGAAAGATTTCTGTAAGTTCTTCAAACTTTAATTCCTCTTAGCAACATAAGAAACTGGCAAAAAGGCAGTCATTTGAGATGTCTCCCTTAGCACTTCTTGTCAATCTTGAAACATGAAAGAATCCTCTAGTATAACTTGAGGTGAATGGAAGGGCTTCTATTACAGATAATCACCTAAGCATAACCATTTCTAGAATATATAGGCAATAATGGAGATCACACAAAAGTTCACTTACATGATTTTTGACCCCAGCGAGACTTATCATTTGTCCTAGGCAGTAGGCATTGATATTACTGAAATTTAGCCTTAACTACAGGATGATCTATGATATCTTAGAGAAACTAAATAGTTCTCCTCTCCTGTTATAGATGGAAGTTGTGCCGGACCAACTATCGATGCCACTACCCAAGTGAAATTCATTTTTCTTTATTTTATAACTTCTCCCTAGCATTTGCCAATCCCAGTAAGAAGCATACCTTTCCAGGAAAATAAACTAAACTTAAGCATATCAGTACAGAGGGTTTGTCTACTTCACAGTCGCAACAACGAGTTGGTTATACTGTAAATTCACAAGATGAGAATCATACTTATATGACCTTCCAGCGCACATTCCATCTAATTGTTTACAGCATAACAAAGTTATCTCAAATGCGAAGCGAGGTTATCAACTTCGATATATGTGAAACAACAAATTGACAAGGATCTGTAATAGTATCAAATGAAAACGATGCAATCGAGATGCATAACTCCGGCTAGGAAACATAAAACCAAGGAGAAACCAGACCAAAATGGAGGTACCATAATTTCAATGCCTTCATCAGATTTACGGATGTCAGCTCGCGAAAAGGTCATTAAAAAGTGCATGTGAGGCTTCTCTGTTCATATCCGTGAAAGAGATCGATTGCGGAAAAAGGAAAATATTGGTTGCCAGAAGAAAGGACTTACCTCAATTCGTTTGAAGTTCGCGCACAAGAGAACGATTTGTGGTCAGGGATTAAGAAGATTTCAAGAGCAACGTGCACTTATCCGTCGGTCTTCTCCCTCAGATCCATATCCGAATTCGCATCCAGATTCGTCGTCTTCTCCCTCTGATTGTCTTGTCTCACTCAAATTTGACCCCCTTCTCCGAGCAAAACGAAGAAATTGCCTCCACATTTAATTTCCCGCAACCCCATATGTTAACTTCTCGCAGTTCCCTTCAAGCTTGACAAATCAGGCAACTTGTGTAAAGATCCACATTTTTGAAGCTTCAATTCTTCCAAAGATAGTGGGAGTTTGCCTTGAATCTCAACCAGATTACCACAATCATATAATCTAAGATACCTTAGTTTATTGAGATTACTTAGATCGGGTAATATCTCCACCTGTTGAAGTACCCAAAGCTTCAATTCTTGTAGGTTCTCCAAACGATCAAGGTCTCGAATCTCTGAGATAGCACAGTCAGTGATGTCAAGCCTTGATAGTGTCTTCAAATTCGATAGATCCTCCATGGAACAACCCGACTTGAAACCGTGCAAACTCAAAAAGGATAAACTGGAGGGAAGGCTCGGGAGGCAACGCAGATTAGGGCACGAGAGCTGAAGTGACCGAGTCGAGGAAGGAGACTACTCATATCCATGGGTAAGGCAGTCACGCATCTAGATTGCAAATTCAATTCTAATAAACTGGAGGGAAGGCTCGGGAGGCAATGCAAATTAGGGCAACTAAGGAAAAGTGACTTGAGTGTGGGAAGGAGACTTCCAATATCTATTGGTATGGTGGTAGCGTACGGAGAGCTCAGTAATAGAAACTCCAGTTTGCTTAAATTCCCAGTCCACAATGGCATTGGATCCTCTTCCACAGGCCCATCGGATTCCCCATCAGAATCACGTGGCCCGAAGTCCAGGTATAATTCTTTTAAATTAGTCAGGTTTGAGAGATCTAGAGACGTATGTGTGTACAATGTAGACAACTCTAGAATGGTAAGACTTTCGGGAAGCCTCGGTACCACATGTATTCTATTACAAGACAATTTCAAGATCCTCAAGGATTGATTTCTATAGATGCAATTGCCGATTTCCATATCAAGATGACGCATCCGTTCGACTTTTATTTCTTCGAGCTTCTCAATCGTCCAGAGCGTATCGGGGAGTTCCTTGATCCCCGTTGCACTCATATTCAACTCATTTAATGATTTCAAATTTCCGATTGTATTTGGAAGCCCCTCCAACGAACGGCACTCGCTCATATATAGGTATTTGAGACTTGCAAGATCTCTACCTATTTTGTTCAGCAGCCTTTGAAGATTTGTACAAACACTTACATCTAAGAAAACTAAGCTTTTCAATTGACAAATCCACTTGTCAATTTCAACTAATTTGTCACAATACCTTAGGATCAAACGTTCTAATTTTGAATAAGGAGAGAAATCGGGGGTTCTCTCCAAGCAAATGCAATTGGTCAAATTCATAACTTTCAAATTCTTCATCACCTGTGAAAAAAAAAATCATACAAAGATTACTTAGAAGCTAATAAGACGAAATAATAAGTGTTGTCTAGCATATAACATACCTTCATGTGGCTCCACCCCTTCCAATTGTGCGTAATTTTACTCTCTGATAGATCGAGAATAACCACATCCTTCATGGAGAAATTTGTAATATTAAATGTTGGGGGAATTTTAAGCCAAGAAAGCCATCGTAATTGTGGAAGGAGATCTGAATTCTCCTGGAAATTATCAATTGGAAGAACATTTGATAGCGATTCATGCCAAAGAAGCCTCTCTTCTGCACGAAAAGTTTCATTTGAATCGCAAACTTCAAGGAACCTTAGATTTGGTAGTCTTTTAAAGTCTTCATAGGTAAAATGGTGATGATGGTCCAAGTGGAGACGAAGAGCTTCAAGTTTTTTCTTCTTCTGCCCAAAGGAAAAAATTTTAAAAACAAAAGAGTTGAAGGAAAACACATTTCTCCAAATTCACTATTTCAAGGGATTGAGTTGAGTATTAATGTTCCTTTAATCTAAAAAGAGCAAAAATATCGGTTGAGTAGGTCGCAATAGAGAACACAAAAAGTAACTGTCTTTTTTTAAAAGAAATTTCCATAAGTAAATTGGAGATTTATTGTACGGGGAATTTTACCTCTTGTCTCCTGAGCAATTCCAATGCTTCCTCAACATTCCACACCCTAGTTATCTCCTTTATATTCCTTTGTGTTGGAGAAATCTTTCCAGAATATTTTGAAGTTGACAAAACGTTTCTATCGCTAAGTCCTGGATATTCGGAGACCGACAGTTTAAAGTCTGAAGACTTTATGTTCATCAGACTCAAGACTCAAGACTCAAGACTCAAGACTCAAGACTATTCTCACTGACAGTCTTTCTAATCTAGTGTCGAAGGAAATCCAAAGCCGAAGTTTATGGTTGAGGATTTGATCCTATCCTCTGGAGAAGATCCCTTGGTTGGATAATCATTTCAGATTCTTTGATTCTTATCTAAGATCGATTGAAGATCCGATGGTCGACGAAATATTCTTGGAATGTTCTATTCTTGGAAACCAAGATCCTGATTGTATGGGCGAACAGGATTGATGGGCTATCATCATGTTCCTTAAATAGCTCGGATGATCTTCTTAATTGATTCCGTCCAACGGGTAGATTGGAGGAATTCCTTTGGTAAGTGCCAACGGCTATGATGGCATAAAGGAGTATAAAAGGAAGACGTTCTAGTTGGTTTAAGAGTGTGATCGAAGAAAAATTCCAGAGTCTGAAGATCCTTGATTATTTAGTCGATACAGTCTGAGCGAAATTGTATTCACAGAGAGTGGTTATACTTAGTGATACCTTGATCGAGTGTGGTAGATCATCTACACCGAGAAGTCAAGGAAGATCAACACTGTAACATCTCTTTGTTCATAGTGGAATCCAGCCAATAGGCTGTCGTCGCGTAAGAGTGGACGTAGGCTTGAATCAAGCCGAACCACTATAAACCACGTGTTCAATTCTCTCTTTCCTTTACTCAGTCTTACGATTGATTATTAATTGTTGCAAATTCTTTAACTGTCTAAGTATTGTGCAATCTTCAAGAAAATTTTTATATACCTATTCACCCCCCTCTAGGTACTCGTATTAGCTATATCAATTGGTATCAGAGCTCGTGTTCTTACTTTATTTGAAGTGTTTTACTTCAGAGTAAAAGATCCATGGCTAGTATGTTAGCACCAGGGCTGGTGGAAGGGCAAAGCAATACCATACCACCCTACTTTGATGAAAAGGATTACAACATCTGGAAAAACAAGATGAAAGCTTTTCTACGGTCAAAGGATCCTCTGGAATGGGACGTTGTGGAAAGAGGAATTACTCCTACTGTTGCATCAGTATCCAAAAGAGGGAAAGAAACTGTTGATACCAACGGAATGTCTCAAGAAGAGATAAACAAGAGACAAGCACTTGATGCAAAAGCAATTTACTCTTTATATTGTGCTTTGTCACCAACTGAATATAACAGAATATCTTCTTGTGTTACAACAAAAGAAGTCTGGGACAGATTACATATCACCTATGAAGGGACAGACCGAGTGAAGGAGACCAGAATTAACATTCTCCTTGGTCAATATGAAGCTTTCAAAATGAAACCAGGAGAATCTATAACTGACATGTTTAGCCGTTTTACAGATATTGTCAATGGTCTTGAGAATCAAGGACAGAAAATTTTTGATCCTATGAAGGTGAACAAGCTACTGCGTGGACTCTCCAAGGATTGGAATCATATAAAGACTTCAATAAGAGAGACGCAAAGAATTATGCCATTATCTGTAGACGAGCTGATTGGAACTCTTCAGTCTTACGAAGTGGAACGAATTAATGAAGACGAAGATCCAAGAGGTAAGAAATCCGTTGCATTAAAATCTAATGATGATTCTGATGATACAGATTCTGAAGAAGATCTGGACGATGAGGAGCTTGCTCTTATGATAAGAAGATTCAGAAAGCTGAATAGAAAAGGAAGAAGGTTCAACCCAAAGAAACAAAGTTTTCAAAACAAAGAAACCAAGTTTGTTGATAATGAGGAACCAAACAAAGATGTAGTCTGCTTCGAATGTAAGAAAAATGGACACATCAGACCCAACTGTCCTCTTCTGAAGAAAAAGAGAGGAAAAGCCGAAAAGTATCGAAAAGCTCTCAAAGCCGAAACCTGGAGCGATACAGAGTGTGAAGAAAGTGATGAGGAATATGCCAATCTGTGTCTGATGGCACAATTAGACTCAGACTATGGATCAGATTCAGACAGTGAATTTGAGGTAAGTGATTTTAAAATTCCTGTCAAAGTCTCTAAATACATTGATGAACTATGTTTTAGTCTTAAGACTTCTCTCAAAAAGATTTCTGAACTTAAAAAGGAAAACTCAGCTCTAAAACAAAAGGAAAACATTTTAGAAGAAAGAGTGAAAAGTTTAGACTTGAATGTGTCTACTCTTAAAGAGAATGAAGATAAACTTTCAAAAGAAAATGCTTTCTTAAAAACTGACTTATCAAATATTTCAAAGAAATTTTCAATAGGGTCTGAAAAACTTGAGAAAGTTCTTTCAGTTCAAAGACCTTACTTCAATAAGTCTGGTTTAGGTATGACAGCAGAAACAATCCCTTTGATTGATTTTCCGAAAGTAAAAGAAAGAATTAAGAAAAGACCGTCAAGAGAGGCTTACAAAAATCATTTCAAGAAAGTCTTTGTAAAGTCTGTTGGTCGAAATGCTCTAAGGTGTTCAAAGTGTAACAAGAAGGATCATTTTGAAAAAGAGTGTCCTATGGTTTGGAAGCTCATTAAAAAGGCATGGCCTAATAATGCTTATCCTACTAACACCAAAGGACCCAAGAAAATTTGGGTACCAAAGAAAGCTTGAGACTCTCTTTTGAATGCGGTCTCTCATCCAAAAAGAAGGTAAAGTGGTATCTTGACAAATGGATGCTCAAGACACATGACAGAGACTCAAATTGCTTCATAAAGCTTATTCAAGTAAATGGTGGAAAAGTTTCATTTGGAGGAAATAGCAAAGGAAGCATTGTGGGATTTGGAACTGTGAAAATTGGAAATCTCACAATAAGCAATGTCTCTCTAGTGGAAGGACTCAACTACAATCTTCTCAAAGATTAGCCAACCGTGTGATACTTGGTTTCAAGATCTCCTTTCAAGAAGGAATATGTTCTGGAATTAGTAAAGACTCGACTCAGTCTTTCATGGGTCGAAGGCATGGAAATATCTATCTCCTTGATGTAAAACCAAATGAAGCACAATGCCTAATCTCAATTCAAGATGAAGCAGTCTTATGGCACAGAAAGCTTGGCCATGTCAACATGAAGCAATTAGCCAAAATCTCATCAAAGAAGCTTGTTCAAGGTCTACCAAAATTGCCATATCAAAAGTCTGATTCATGCACACCATGTATTCTGGGAAAGCAGGTAAGAAATTCATTTAAGCCAATATATCATGTCTCTACTAATCATGTACTACAATTGCTTCATATGGATCTCTTCGGACCAACAAGAACCCAGAGCATTGGAGGTAAGAAATATTGTCTAGTAATTGTGGACGATTACTCTCGCTTTACCTGGGTATATTTTCTTGCAAGCAAGTCAGAAACCTTTTCGTACTTTGAGAAGTTTGCTAAAAATGTTCAAAATGAAAAATGATGTGCAATCTCAAGTATAAGAACAAATCATGGAAGTGAATTTGAAAATCAAGATTTTACGAAATTTTGTGATAAATCTAGTTTTAATAATATGTTTTCCTCTCCATATACTCCAGAGCAAAATAGAGTCGTGGAAAGAAAGAATAGATCTCTTCAAGAAATGGCTAGAACACTTTTAATTGAAAGTAAAATTTCTTCTCGATTTTGGGCAGAAGCTGTTTCAACAGCATGCTATATCATCAATAGAGTCTTTCTAAGACCTATTTTAGAGAAAACCCCTATGAATTGTTCAAAGGTAAGAAGCCTATTGTTTCATACTTTCATGTGTTCGGTTGCAAATGCTTTATTTTGAAAAATGCAAATGATCGAGTTGGTAAGTTTGAAGAAAGATCGATGAAGGCATCTTCCTTGGATATTCTACATCAAGCAAAGCCTACAGAGTCTATAACAAGAAAAGCCAGTCGGTGGAGGAATCAATGAATGTCAAATTCCAAGACTCAACGCAAGTTGAATCCAATCAGACTCAATATGAGGAGTCTGAACTTGCTCAAGACCTTTCAAGGCTTACAACTCAAGAAGCATCTCAGTCTCTGGAAGTCCAACATCAAGATGCTCATGAAGAATCAAATAAAGAAAGGGATCATCAACCAGGCAAATCAACCAATAACTGGAAGCATAAATCCAGTCATCCCAAAAATCTCATTATCGGCGAAATCAATGAAGGAATCCGCACCAGATCAAAAAGGCGTGAAGAATCTAGTGCTGTGGCTCTCATTTCTGAAATTGAACCAAAAAGCATAGAAGAAGCTTTATCTGATGAAAGTTGGATCGAAGCTATGCAAGAAGAACTTAGACAGTTCAACATCAATGATGTTTGGGAATTGACATCTAAACCAAAAGGTAAAACTGTTATTGGAGCCAAATGGGTATTCAGGAACAAGATGAATGAGGATGGAAAAGTCGTACGGAACAAAGCAAGACTCGTGGCCAAAGGGTATACGCAAGAAGAAGAAATAGACTATGACGAGACTTACGCACCAAAAGCAAGGTTAGAAGCTATTTGTCTATTACTTGCGTTTGCTTGTTATAAAAATTTCAGGTTATTCCAAATGGACGTCAAAAGTGCGTTCCTAAATGGATTCATTCATGACGAAGTTTATGTGGAACAACCACCTGGGTTTGAAGACCCAAAGAAGCCAGATTCAGTCTTTAGACTAAAAAATGCCTTGTATGGTTTAAAGCAAGCACCTCGAGCTTGGTATGACAGACTAAGTAAATTCCTAATGCAGAATGGTTTTGTCAAAGGTAAAGTAGATACTACTTTATTTATCAAAAATGAAAACAAAAGCTTTTTACTTGTTCAAATATATGTGGACGATATTATTTTTGGATCACCTAATGAAAGTCTATGCAAGAAATTTTCTAAGTCTATGCAGGATGAGTTTGAAATGAGTATGATGGGAGAGTTAACATTCTTTCTTGGACTTCAAGTGAAACAAATGAAGGAAGGAACTTTTATTTATCAAGAAAAATATGCAAATGATCTTGTCAAAAGGTTTGGATTGGAAAAGTGCAAAAAGACCGACATACCAATGTCATGTTCTCAAAAGATAGACAAGGATGAAGAAGGGAAGAAAGTAGATCAAAAGCTGTACAGGAGCATGATCGGTTCACTTCTTTATCTTACCGCTTCTAGACCTGATATTTTGTTAAGTGTTTGCATCTGTGCTAGGTTTCAATCAGATCCTAGAGAATCACATCTCAGTGCTGCGAAACGTGTTATCAAATACGTTGCCTCATCTTCAAGCATCGGTTTTTGGTATCCTAAGAAGGGAGACTTTAATCTTATAGGATACTCAGATGCAGATCTGGCTGGTTGCAAAGTCGATAGAAAGAGCACTTTTGGAACTTGTCAACTGCTTGGAAATAGGACAGTGTCTTGATTCTCGAGGAAGCAAAGCACTGTGGCTCTCTCAACGACAGAAGCAGAGTATGTAGCTCTTGGAAGCTGTTGTTCGCAAATTCTATGGATAAAACAACAACTGCAAGACTTTGGCATTGAAGACTCATGCACATAAATCAGATGTGACAACACCAGCGCGATCAATCTCACCAAAAATTCAATCCTTCATTCAAGAGCAAAGCATATTGAGATTCGACATCACTTCATTAGAGATCATATTCAAAATGGGGAAATCTCGATTCAATTTGTTGATTCAAAGAGTCAACTAGCGGATATATTCACAAAGCCTTTGGAGAAAAATCAATTCGACTTTATCCGTTCAAGACTCAACATTTTGAAGCTTGAAGAAGTTAAAGTCTAGAGACTCACCAACTCTAAGACTCTAATCTCTCAGACTCTAAATCCTCAGACTCAGACATTCATGGCTATAGACTGTAAGTTGCTATTTTATCTAAAAGGTACGAATTTTCGTTTAGTTATTTTATCTAAACTCGAAAAGGTACGATCTTTCGTTCGGTTATTCTATAATCCGTGTGAAATTCGAAAACTTGTCTTTTTAAAAGGATTAATTTTGGCAGTTATTGATCTTGAAAAGAAGTGTTCGTACACTTTCCTTGTGCCAATTGAACTTCCCTTTTCAAAACTGAGTTATATATATACAGTTTTTCTTTACCCAATCTTCAAAACCCTAAAAGGCACTCTCCTCCCGATCCTGTTTCTATTTCTTGTTCATCTTCGAGAAAGTGGTCATCTTTTCTTGGGAAAGCAAGTGAAGGAACCTTCCAAACGACAAAGAAATATGTCTTCTTCAAGGAAATCATCAAGAATTGCAAGCAGGGGACCAAAAAGAATGGAGAAGGGACCGACTCACTTCGATCTCACTGAGGAAGAAGACTTATCAAGTCAGCGACAAAGTCCGATTCGCTCTCATCCACGTCATTCAACGCCTCCTGCCCCACAAGGTGCAAGTCAACATCTGGAAGAAGAGATAATCGAGGATGCCGACCCAGTAAGAGTCCAAAAACCCTACTTTATCTATAAGCTTTATCGTGCGTTGAAAAGCACCGGTACTCCATTGAAATATATAGATGACTTCCTTAAGGACAAAAATTATGGGAATGAGTATCTTTTTCTGCGGAAAATGGAGGAATTGGGAGTTGCTCCGAAAGGAAAAGCAGAGGACGCACTTGCGAACATTCCAAGTGATCCTCGTATGCCAGGACAAAATCTAATTGAAGGGAACGATGATGACAGAATATTCCTTGAATTCCAACCGAGAATGGGAGTGGCAGCAAAGGTGAAAGGAAATTGGATGGATTTGTTCAAATCCAAGGATCAGGAAAATGTGTATTTCAGGCTGTTGAAAAGAGGGGTGATAAACCCTAGAAGTGTCGATTTTGACTTCCTAGACGCCATCAACATGAACTTAAGAGAGAAGTTGAATTTGCTTCAACTTGAGAATTTTTGCTCTGACTCTACGGACGGGTATGCTCAACTGACCGCTTATTTCTATTCAAATCTTAGCTTTTTGGATGCGAATAGAATTTCATTCAATGTACGAGACCAAGTCTACGTGGTAGATGTGAATATGTTGGCGGACATAGTTGGAGTTGAACGAGAACGTTATCTACCAATCAAAGTCTCACCTGCTCGTACTACTCTGGAACTTGTCAAAGATAGGGACACAGAGAAGAAAATTACCTATTCCAGGATGAATGCCATCAACATTGTGCTTCATAAGATTGTGATCAACTGTCTCAGACCGAAGTCTACGTCAAAGACTTCCGTGTCTCTTTCTGCAGCAAAGTTGATGTACGCGATCAACTTAGGACGGAAGTTCTCTCTCCCGCACACTATTCTCTTCCATATGTACAGAGCAATGTCGAAAGACAAAGGACAATTGCCTTATCCTGGTCTGGTGACCAAGATCTTTAGACACATGAATATTGAACCGCCACAAACACTTTGTGTTCGACCGTGTGATAAGATGGTGGTATGTTTGAAGATGTTAACGAAGATGCGTATGCAAGAACTTTCCAAGGCAATGGAGAAATTCAGAGTGAAATTTCCAGTTCTATCTGCTTTAAAGAGAAAAGGAAAGGAGGCCATTGGTGCCCCATCGAAAAAGAAGAAAAGAACTCTCATCTTGGAGGATGAAGATGAAGAGGATGAAGATCCTACTATCTGTGCTTTAACAAGAACCAGACGTTCTGTGCCTCAACCGACAGAACTTCAGAAGAAACAGAGAGAAGAAGAGGAGCAAACCAAGAGCAGAGAAGAAGAAGAGCAGAGAGAGAAGGAGAAAGAAGCTGAAGAAGAGATAGAAGGAGAGAAAGAAAAGTCTGCAGCTGAATTTGGAGAGAAGGGAAATCAAGAGCATGATCATCACTCTTCCCCTTTCGATGTCCTAGAGACAGGGGGAGTTGGTGAGCAAGAAAGGTCTACACCTCATGTTGCCGTTAGTGAAGGTCCAAGACAATCTCCAGCAGATCCAGAAGAAGTTCAGGTGTCTCAATTGCCTGAAGAAGGTCATGATACGTCGACTCCAAATCTGCAAGATTATACAGAAGCTCCATCGTCTGCATTCATTCCATCTGAGAAAGCTCATGCAAGTACATAGATGGACAACTCAGCAGATTTTCGTCGTATTCTTGATATTCTTATGGAAATGCGGGGACAAATATATGCTATGGACTGTGAGATTCAAACCATCAAGAATACTGGACAAGCGTCTTCGGTTACCCTGGAGGACAAAATGAAAGACCTCTCTCTACAACTTAAAGCCAATGCCAAAGGAGAGGAGGTAGCTCAACTAAGGGAAGACTTGAAGAGGCTAGAAGGCATAGTCCAGTCTATGGGAGAATTCTAGATCGTACGGATTCCCAAGCAGACCTGACTACTTTCTCACCTTTTTAATGATGACAAAAAGGGGGAGAACCAATTTGAACCAACAACTTTCAACATCTTTTAAACTTTGAATTTGTGGTTATATTTTTTTTTGTTATGTTTTTGAGTTTGACTTGAGTGAACTTGGGTGTTAAATTTGACTGAATTAGTTGTGGATTTAGATGCTTGACTGGTTGCATTTATATCAAGTGTTGTTATATGGTATTACTCATGAAAGACTAACCAATTTGCTGTGGATGCAGAGTCTGGTTGTTTTATTAATCTTTATGAGTTAGCCATATTGCTTGAGAAATGTTTTTGCAGGTCAATGTTGTTCAAATCTACAATAAAGTTTTGTCACCATCAAAAAGGGGGAGATTGTTGGAGAAATCTTTCCAGAATATTTTGAAGCTGACAAAACGTTTCTATCAGTCTAAGTCTGGATATTCGAAGACCAACAGTTTAAAGTCTGAAGACTTTATGTTCATCAGACTCAAGACTCAAGACTCAAGACTCAAGACTATTCTCACTGATAGTCTTTCTAATCCAGTGGCGAAGGAAATCCAGAGCCGAAGTATATGGTTGAGGATTTGATCCTATCCTCTGGAGAAGATCCCTTGGTTGGATAATCATTTCGGATTCTTTGATTCTTATCTAAGATCGATTGAAGATCCGATGGTCGACGAAATATTCTTGGAATGTTCTATTCTTGGAAACCAAGATCCTGATTGTATGGGCGAATAGGATTGATGGGCTATCATTAGGTTCCTTAAATAGCTCGGATGATCTTCTTAATTGATTCCGTCCAACGGGTAGATTGGAGGAATTCCTTTGGTAAGTGCCAACGGCTATGATGGCATAAAGGAGTATAAAAGGAAGACGTTCTAGTTGGTTTAAGAGTGTGATCGATAGAAAAATTCCAGTCTGAAGATCCTTGATTATTTAGTCGATACGGTCCGAGCGAAATTGTATTCACAGAGAGTGGTTATACTTAGTGATACCTTGATCGAGTGTGGTAGATCATCTACACCGAGAAGTCAAGGAAGATCAACACTGTAACATCTCTTTGTTCATAGTGGAATCCAGCCAATAGGCTGTCAGTGCAGAAGAGTGGACGTAGGCTTGAATCAAGCCGAACCACTATAAACCGCGTGTTCAATTCTCTCTTTCCTTTACTCAGTCTTACGATTGATTATTAATTGTTGCAAATTCTTTAACTGTCTAAGTATTGTGCAATCTTCAAGAAAATTTTTATATACCTATTCACCCCCCTCTAGGTACTCGTACTAGCTATATCACTTTGTTGACTAACTATTTGTCTTCCGAGGTCTCTAAATTGGTCATGCATCCAAACTTTATTATCCTCTTTAATCTTTATCAAACACATGCTCTCCAAAACATCAAAGGCACACTTCGGATGGAATTTAGATTCCCATAAATGAACAAGAATGTCTTTATCATATCCAATCAAAAGACAAGCTATATCGAGGAAAATACGCTTAACATCATCTTCTAATACATCGTAACTTATTTTCAACTTACTCTGAACATCCTTATGAGGAGCACTTTCCAACTTAGCCAATTGGTAATCCCACTTTTTCTTATCAATGGTAGATAAAAATGAACCCAGGACCTCGATAGCCAACGGAAGACCTCCAGCAATTTTTATTGCCCTCATGGTTTGGTTCATATCATCATTTGAAAGATGATCTTCTCTAAAGGCATGTTTGCTAAAGAGTTGAAGAGATTGATTAATATCCATGATATTAACCTCATAGATTTTGTCCACTTTATGAACAAGAACCTCTTTATTTCTAGTAGTGATAATAAGTTTGCTTCCTTTACCAAACCAATCATGGCTTCCTACAAGTGCATCTATATGTTTTTTTTCATCCACATCATCGAGAAGTATGAGGACTTTTTTCTCACACAACATGTCTCTAATTGTCTGAGTCCCTTCATGAGAGTTTCTTATGTTTGTCCATTTCTCTTTGACGATGTCAGAGATGAGTTGATTTTGCAAGCATTCAATGCCCTTGTTTTTTGACATTTCACGGATGTTGGAAAGAAAGCAACACTTGTCGAATATTTTTGAAGGCTCACAATTGTTGAATATTTCTAAAAGCTTATTGTAGATGATTTTGGCAATAGTCGTCTTTCCGATGCCACCCATCCCAATGATTCCTATAATCCGCGTTTCACTCGTCCAAGCACCTATCATTTCCATGATTTCATCCACATGGTGGTTGACACCGACCAAGTAGTTTGATACTACCAAAGAAGCCTTTTTCAACTCATTGAAAACCTCCCGTGTGATTGTTTGCACGCACTCACCTTCTCGCCTACTGTTTGTTAGGGTCAAAAGGCAATGAATTAGAAAACTGAGTTGAACCAAACTATGTTATGAAAAGACCAAATTGAAAACTGCAGACCTATTCTAAATGTGTTCTTCAACGATATATATTCCATTTAGATGAATTAGCGGTAAAACTTAGGGTTAAGGAATGACTTAAACTGACAAAAAAATGTTGCTAGGAATGAAATGGGACAAAATTGGTATTGTGCCATTATTTAGCGTGATTTTGCGGCATAACTTCAATTGCATCAGGTTTAATGATACAAGGCAAATGAGATAGAATGTGAAAAGTGATAACCTGGTAGGATCCCTTGGCAGTTTCCATCCGTTTATTTCCGCAACTGCACAAAGAGCATCCTTCCACTCTCCGATAGTCTTTTGGTCATACCTCTTCTTGCTTTCATGTAAAAGAAAGGACTTTTTATAATTCCCAAGTTGGTGTCGAACCTTTGAAGGTTTCACATCATAAAAAATGGGCATGATCTTTTTCCCCCAAGTTTTCTTGCACTCGACCATCTGAACTACCTCCTTGAGATTCCAAACACTAGAGGCATAATCTTTCGAAAAGATAGGTATTAAGATCTTTGACCGTGTGACATTCTGAAATTCGATCCCTTTTCGATAAAGTGAAATGTGCATATCGTCGGCGCGCCTATGGTCATTTTTCTCTGAGCTGATCACTCACGAGTTAGCTAACCTATTGGGTGAAGTCGTTAAGGGATATAACCGCGGTAAAATCCCTAAAAGCTACCTAATTGGTTGGAATAGAATAAAATCGTGTCCGGTCGATTTTAATCGTGAAATTTAATTCGGTTTTGGGAATCGAATTTTAAGCGCGTCATAATTCTTATTTTTAGGATCCTGTCTCATCGCTCGTCAATTTATTGACGGGTCCGAAATTTCAATAAAGAAATTATCGGAAGAAAATTGAAGACCAAAAAAAAATAGAAAGAAAAAGGAAAATTGACATAAAGGCATTATGCATTTTCTTTTTCCTTTTTCTCTCTCTCCCTCTCTCTTCTTTTCTTTCTATCTCCTCTCTCCTCTCCCCTCCCCCTCGTGCGATTTGCCCCACCGCCTACCTTCCCTCTCTCTTTTTTTCTTTTGACTAGTCAATGTCTATCCTCTCTCTCTCTCTCTCTCTCTCTCTCTCTCTCTCTCTCTCATTCTTCTTCTTCTTCCTTCTTCCGCACGCTCGAGCAAGCGAAACCAGAAAGCAAAAGCTCGAGCGGAAGCCGCGAGCGCACGAAGACAGCAGCCAGCCGCCCGTCGCCGCCGCGCCGGAGCCGGACCGCCCGCTCGCGCACGTCGTGCGCTCTGCCCGCGTCCGTCGCCGCTGCCGCTTCTCCCTCGCGCGATCCAGCTCTGCTCAGCCCCGTTCGCCTCTGTCCAGGCCCCCGTCCGGCCACCTCCGGCCGCCGTTCGACCCCGCCGGACCTCCCCGGCGTCCCCCTCACCCTCCGCCGGCCTTCCCTCGCCGTTTTGGCCGCCGGAGCAGCCTCGGCCAGCCCCGTCCAGCGACCCACGAAGTGGGTATCTAGCCCCTTTCGGGCTTGTTTTGGGCCGCTTCCGAGCCCCGGATCCGTGAGTCGCTTTGGGAAGATTTGTTCCTCGCGTTGCCGCCGTCGGATTGATCCGATTTGCGCGCAATTTGGTGAGTAATCTCACTAATCCCGGATTAGTTGATTAATTATGCTTTAAGGTTGGTTTAGTTTTAATTAATTATGTTTAGGTTGTTAGATTAGAATAAATTAGCAATTATTAGTCAAATGTGATGTGATTTAGATAAATTGATTGCGCAATTAGCAAGTAGACGTGGTCTACTAATTATTGGAAGCATCTCGAATTTTCCGACCCCTAATCGGGCTTCAATTTGGCGATTCGGGCCTAAGTGGGATTTTTGGCATTTAAATATTAATTTTCGGAATTAAATTAATTATTTATTTATTTTCCGAAAATTCAATTGGGATGGCCAATGACCGGAATATTATGCTGATGACTGTGGTGAAGTCCGTTTATTTAATCGGGCTTTATTTTAAGCTAAATTGAATTTCTTGTATTTAAATATTATTTTTCGAAATAAATTAATTAATTATTTATGTTCCGGAAATTCAACTTGGATGGCTAGTGGCCGAATTTTTATGCTGATGATCATGGTGCAGCCCGTTTATTTAATCGGGCTTTAATTTGAGCTAAATTGGATTTATTGTAATTAATTATTAATTTTCGAAATTAATTAATTAATTAATTATTTTTCGGAAATTAAGACTAAGATGGCCGACGACCGAAATCTCGTGCTGATCGTCGTGGCGCAGTCCGTTTATTTAATTGAGCTGCAATTTGTATGGAATTGATTTAATTATGAATTTTGAGGAGTTATTCATATTGACTTGATAGTTAATTATTTGATTGAGAAATCGTTGGGTATTGGTTATCACCTGAAAGGAAATACGTGGGCTTGGTGAATTGGAATATCACCTAGAGAATGCACGTGTGTTCAGTGGTTGAATATGTCATCTTGGCGAAGAGGTTGCCTTAGAGGATGCACGTAAATTGTTGAATGTTGATCATGCCTGTGTGGCGATAATTGATCATGCCTGTGTGGCGATAGTTGATCATACCTATGTGGCGATAGTTGATCATGCCTGTGTGGCGATAGTTGATCCTGCCCGTGTGGCTAAAAGTAATTGGAATGCCTAAGGGCATGCTCATAAAGTGTTTATTGTAAATCACGTTGGTAAAAGCGACGCTTGAGAGCATTACTGTAGCTCTGTGACTAAGTATTCTATTGGAGATTGTATAGTGTGGAGTGAGATGACCTAGAAATGGTCCAACTGACATGTAATCGACTAAGTCGATTGATCATTGCTTTGATCTGATGTTGTAATCTGATTGATTGAACTGAAATGATTGGTGAATGGTCAAATTGATATGAAATCGACTAGGTCGATTAATCAAGATATCGATCTGTGATGTGATTACTTGAGTGCCTATTGTGAATTGTACTGACTTGCAGGTGGGATTTGATGCTAAGGTACGTCTTCTGACCTATGTGTGTTTAGGCAGCCTTTAGTATAATGGTTTACTAATCGGGCTTAGTGGGGTAGAACTCATTAAGACATAGTCTCATCCCAGTTTGGGGAAAACATTTCAGGACCTCGATGAGAAGCTGATGAGGAGGAGTCTGAGAAGGAGAACTCGGAGGTAAATCTTGAGGAGAAGGATTTTTGGAAGAAGAAGATAATCCCGAGAGGGGCCTTGAGTACGGCCCAGATGGACTGAAATTTTATCTTCTCTTGAGATCTCCATTTTGATGTGAATAGAGTTTAAAGTAAAGAGTTGTGGAGTACTTTGGTTTGTGCTTTGTATAAAAGTTTGGTTATAAATTTCAATATGAAAGATATGGCCCTGCTTTTCTATCCCATTGTTTTATTGTCTGGGGATTTATAACTGCTTTCGCATGTGCTTAATAATTGGAAGGGTCGATGATACATAATTCTGGGATATTGCATTTTAAAATCGATCAAGTCGAAGGATGTGCGTGCCCGAGGATCGGGGTGTGACAGACTGCTTAATTGCTCGGAGAAGTTTTGGGGCAAACTCTACACCTTTGCGAAGATCTTCATCATCCTTAAATGTGCGGATACCTGCACCTTTAAGACTAGTGTAAAGAAAGTCGGTAAAACCTGCTCGAGTATCTGGTCCTCTGAAGCTCAAGAATACTTCATAGTCATATCCTGATGAAGTAGGTACTTCTTGACCTTCTGTTGACATGTGAGTAGAAGAAGCGCCTCCTGCTGTTCCATCATTTCCACCCGTGCGCCGTCTCTTTGCACCCCACTCCATTGATCTCGCTTGATCTCCTTGCCGTCTCTTTGCACTCCTCTCCATCGATCTCGCTTGATCTCCTCTTCGACGAAAAAGTCGAAACAGGACAGCAGCAAAAGCCGTGGCTGCCAGAGATTGGAAAAACTCGGAAGCCAAAAAACCAGCAAAATGGAGAGTTCTCTGTTCTAAGAACGATTCATTGCAGCCTGTCAGAGCTGACAAAATGCCAGGGGGTTCTTTCTAAACACCAAAAAGCGGGGCCCTTGGAGACTCACCTCAAATCTGGCTCCGATCGCGGTAAGGAGCTAACGAGGTGAAATATCGACGGGTCCTTCGCCAGGGGCTCGACGGAGGGAGCGATTCGCCGCGCGTGCCGAGACTGCGGTGGTGTTTCGGCGGACGGGTTTGCGATGTCCACGCGCGCAACTTCAGCAGCAGCTCCGGCGGAAGCCAAGGCTCTAGTAGAAAACCATGGATATTCTAAAGAGATGGGGGAGCAATTGAGTTGCTTCGGGTGACTAAAGCAAAATATTGAAAGAAACTCTTTCTCACTCGTTCTTCTTGTATTATTGAATTTTAAGTCATCCTGCCTCTGCGGGTTACCTCACACTCGCGTCTTTGCCTGTACATATTCTATAGCGCGCTCTCTCTCCCTCTCCCTCTCTATTTATCGAGTGGGTATTGTCTGTGCACCGATGCATGTAAACCCAACTTGTGCACCGATAGATCAGTGAATTCTCCATACGGCCCACCTTATCCATCGGTATTTTTTTTTTTTGGTTGAAAGATAAACTTTTTTATTTGTCATATTCGAATATGGGAAGAAAATAGAAAACTTCCAAGCAAATAAATCAAAAGAACTGCAAAACAAAACCTAGAAACCAAAAGATTACACTGCAGCTGTAAGCACGTTCTTATCCCCAAAGACTATATCTATTACTGCTCTACTCACGCCTGTCCAAAATCCTAAAATCCTCAATTGCCCTGGTCATTCTAAAAGACCTCAAAAGTTATTGGCAATTGCATGGGTGACGTGAACGCACCAACACTAGCAAGACCTTCGGATTTCGATCGGCATAGATGTTGATTGGTCTGAACATATTGATACTTGATAAGGACAACATGGGGGAGCCAAGGAGGAAAAGTAAAATCTCGCAGTATCTGAAGGCGCAAAACTGCTCCATTCTGAAATTAATAAGCTCTTAAATCTTTTCAAATGTACATCCGAACCCAGAGGCGTAAAACGGTCACGTTCTAAAATTAATAAGCTCTTAAGTCTGTCCAAATGTACATCTGAACCTGACAAAAAGAAATTTCAAGATTGAAGTTATTAATCACGATAACTCAATAAGTTAAAAAGAAGACTCTTGAAAAGTATCAAATTCCTTGAATTGAGACCAACAGAAGATCAAATCTATTCTTTGATAGCTTTAGCTTTGACTATACCCTCGAAAATTTTGTTTTAGTAACATGAAAGTCCAAAAGTTTCGTTGTAGATTTTTTTTAAATCAGACTCCTTCCGTTCAAATCGAAATTGAGCTTTCTCCCCATTGGCGCCTCGAGGAAGAAGAGAAAATGAGTGGGATCCATTGCCTAACTCTTGCTCTTTTTAAAGAAAAATAAAATTGCGGGCCTTAACTATCAAAGACCTTTGTTCCTTCACCACAGAAATATCAAAAATATAAAAAGAAAAGAATTTTTTAAATGACTTTTGGGTCAGTCATTGAACTTAGAGGCCCCAGATTGGCTAAATATGTAGAAAGAGTTGTGGGCTAGTTTGCTGCAAAATTTGGTCAATAAGGATGATTCCCTGAAGCATCACTCCAACCAACCGAAAACCAACCGAAGTTAACTTTTGTTATGTGGAAAATCACTAGACTTTGTGGTGCATTAATTTTGGGATTAGAATCAACTTTTGCCCCTTAATAAATGGCAGATTCATTCAAAGTCAAAGTCAACAAAAACATACATCAAATTATGACAATTGACAGGTGTATTAGTTTGAAGTTTTATCCTCTGTTTGTCATATGTGTACTAATTTGTGCTTTTTCATAGCATTAATCCAATTTAATGAAAACCAATGGAGATTAAATTTGTCACAAATATTATTTTGGTCAAAAAATTAGTTTTGAGTAAATTTGCTATGGACGTATCAGTGAGCTCGGCCTCGCCAGATCTGGACGAGGCCGCTCGCCCAGCCAAGGCTCGGCCGATGAGGCACGGTCTCGCCGAGGGCCGGCGACACTCCGGTGAGGTTGCCAGCCCTCGTCTGGCCGATCGCCGTCATCCCAAGGCCGGTGACTGGCCACCTTGAAGAAGAAGAAGAAGAAGAAGAAGAAGGAAGAAAGAAAGGAAAAAAAGAAAAGAAGAAAAAAATAAAATGATTTGAAGTAGGAATTGAAATTTTGCTATATATAGAATACATATTTAATTTTGTATTTTAATTTATTATTTAGTATTTATATTTATAGTTTATACTATAGTGTATTAATTGCTATTTAATAAAAAAATTGATTAGTTAATATTTTTATTACTTGATATAATTATAATTAATCAATAGAATTTCTATGATTTAATAGAATTTTAGAATGGAATAGAATTCTAAATTCGAATTCTTTTGAAATTGAAAATATAATAAAATATAATATGATTTCTTCATTCATAAGAAGACAATTATATTGGTAAGTGGTCCATGAGAATTCAATATCAAATTTACACTAATCTAAAAATGTAATTGAAAAAGAATTGGAATAAAATTTTTATGCAGTTACCAAACGCATTTCTATTCTTTTTCTATTCCAGAATCAAAAATTTTGTGCAGTTACCAAATGCTTACTTTTGCTAAAAAATTGTTCCCAGGAACAGAACAAAAAATGAATTACTTCTAATAAGAAATTATTCTCGGGAACAAAATGGTTACCAAACGCGCCCTTAGTAAGGAAGGAAAACATGGGGGAAGCACATAGAGCCAAGAAGGACAAATAAAATTTCGCTAGATTTGGAGGTGCAAAAATGTTCCATTACAAAACTCATAAATCCATGAATCTTTACAGACATAGATCCAGGTGTGTGATGGGAAATTATAAGAATGAACTAATTATTCACAATAACACGATGACTTTTGAGAAGCATTAAATTCCTTGAACTAAGACCAATGAAAGATCAAATTTGTTTTCAGATGGCTTTAGCTTTGATTATACTCCAATAAACTTTTGCTTTAGTAATCGAAAGTCCAAAAGTGCAGAGATTATTTGTATGCCATTTACACTTTGCATGCCATTTATAACAGAGATTATTTTAATTAGAGTTGTTCTCTAGCAGCGGACTTCTACCCAATGCTAAGTGCAAATTCCAATATTCAGTGTTGGTAAATTTCCTATATATTTTCAAGATAGACAAAACGTTTTCAATGAACTATGTTTACTGTGCAAAAAAAAGTATCCTCTGAATACACAAGTTCATGTATATATAACAACATGATGTCTGTGCTAGTGGAGAGATTTTGTAACCTGCAAATGCACAATATTATATTGAGTGAAAGGTGTCAAAGTTTGATGACCTTTTCATTTTGGTGAACAAGCATGGGATGTTAGATTGTCAAAGTGTTTGGATGGACCAAATAGAAGGAGAATTACTAGGTAACATGATCACATCAATATGATTGGAAGGATCTAAGTACAGGAAGTAAATAGATTGAGATTTGGTAAAATCGTCAAATTTAGACGGACGGTGTCGTAAGGGAGATTCATTCTAAAATGGAGTGGACAAGACTTCACGTACTTGGCAACGAAGACCTAGGCCTACATCGATTTGATTCAAATTTAAATTGGTGCTTTGAAGCCTTTTTTTCGGCCTTGAAATCCTCAAGGAGACACTTTAGAGAAGTTTGATGGGTAAGTAGATGAAATTTCAAGCAAGTTCGCAAGAGACAGTTTTGTCTATTTCATACAAGGTTCATAAATTATCTCCAAGTGAATGTTATGAGCTAAGAACAACCTTTGTAATGGCTACTATGACTTTTTCTATGTTTTCAATGTGCCGAGGAACCTCAAAGGATTATATATGCACTCGATTCCCTTTAGTTTAAAGTTTTTCGAATGTTGAAAAAAAGCAACAATACTTACAATCGTGTAAAACGTAATTTCAAATGATTTTCGCATTAATTGTTTTTCTAATGCAACCTATTCCATGGATTCCAACAATCCGTGTTTCACTACGCACATATCATTTTTATGATTTCGTGGACATGTTGGTCAAGACCGACCAAGTAGTCTCTTTCAACTAGATAAGCCTTTTCCAACCCGGTGGAATCCTTTTGGTGGTTGTTTTTGTGAAACTTCTTGCCCAATGTTTGTTGGAGGTAAAACGAAAAGCATTTAAAAAATTGTTTTAAACCAAACTATGTTCTGACAAGATCAAATTACAGACTACAAAACTATTCGAAAAGAATTTTCTAAAAAATTTAATTTAGTCATACATGAATTAGCCTTTGCAGCGAGTGCCAACGAATGATGTAATTATGATCAAACCGTGCTGCTTCACCGAGTGATTTATGGGGTCTTCTTCCATAGACAAAGCTCAATTTCAACAAACCGACAACAAAAACCGAGAAAAGGTTCAAATGAAATGCATCGAATGTTAAAGAAACAGAGTACACTTGGATATAATGCTTAGTCACCTGTTCAGTATGCATTGGAAGGTAACAAAGATTAAGGGATAAGTACACTAATGGTGCCATAAGTTGTGTACGGCGCTCACTTTGGTACCAAAAGTTTCCGCCGGATCACTTAAGTGCCAAATCGGAGGAAAAACGATCACTTTGGTGCCACCAACGACAGATTCCGGCCAAAATGATTACATGGCTTTTATATTTAAAAAAAATCGAAAGGCCTTTTAAATGACGTCATTTTCCGTCTTCCTTAAGAAAACGACGTCGTTTTGCCGTCCTACGTGGATACCCTCACAAAAACGACGCCATTTTATTAATTTTATTTGGAAATTGAAATTAGGGTTCTTTTGTCCGCCATTGCTCGTCCATCGTCGCTCAGCCGTCGTCCCTCAACCACCGTCACTTGGCCGCCGTCCCTCGGCCACCGTCGCTCAGCCGTCATCCCTCAACCTCTATTGTAGTTGCTTGCCACAGCAAGACAAAAGAAAGAAAGAAAAAAAAATGAACAGAAAACTCGAGAAAGAGGGAGGTGTCGATGATGAGGGCCGAGGAGGGGATGGCGAGGCCACGGCCGCCGCCTTTGTAGCAGCTGGCTTCGCCGACAGCCGACAACCTCCGTGGCGTTCCAGATCTTCGCGACTACCATTGGCCGGATCGCTCGTGCTTCTGGGGATTCTTCGAGCCCGCATTTCCTCTGCACCCGACGATATTTCTTGGGAAAAGGTGGTGATGAGGCTGAGATTCGGGGATTTGAAAGGTTGATAAGGTGATTAAAAATGGGGGAAAACTACCGGAGGAGGGCGGAGGCGAACACGTGGTTTCTTTTCTGGAAAATTACTGCTGTTGTGACATCCAGATTTTCGAGTTCTAATTTCGACTGGATAATAAGGCCGCTTTTATTCGGTTGAAGCCAAGGATTGTGAAATTGGGATGCAAGTGGGGCTACATTGGTAAGGAAAAATACCAATTGGAATGATGAGGTGTTACATAAATTAATGGGGGTCAATTTGATTTAATTCAAGAGGAATTAAGGTCCAATTGGAAAGAAAACCTAGCAAATTCGTATGCCACACTTATCCCCACATTTTGGCCTACCCAAATGCTTCTAGAAGGGGCAAATTTGTCAAGAAATGGTGGGTGGAAGGTGACATCACATGATGTCATGGTGGCCCATGTGTGATGACCTAAGAGAGAGAGTGTGTGAGAGGAAGAGGGGAAATTGATTTTTTCTTCCTTCCCTCTCTCCTCCGTCGACGGATCCTCCCCCATCCCCATCTTCTTTTTCTTCAAAACTCCATGGGAGCCGAAGACCAGCGAAGACTGAGCTGCAATCGTCGCCTCTCGCCGCCGTCGTCGCCCGCCGGCTGTCCACCCCACCTCCGGCCACCGTGAAGCCTCGCCTAAGTCTTGTTCAGCCCCTCCGTCCATCTAGGTCTGCTGTTGCTTCAATCCGAGCTCGGATCCGCCCCCAACCAGCTGCGCACAGAGAGTGCAGAAAATGGGTTTGCAGTGAGGTTTTGGCCCGTTTTGGCCGTTTTCCCGAGCCCGGATGCTCGGCCCGCTTTGAGGAAAGTCGATCCTCGCGTCGAGCCCGTCGTTTTGTGTGAGTTTTACTCACTAATGCCTTCTTAGTGCGCTAATTATACTTAAATGTTGATTAGTGTTAATTAAGTGTAATTAGGTTGTTAGATTAGAATTGATTAGTGATTATTAGTTAATTGCTTTGTATATTAGTGATGTAATTAGTGTAATTAGATAGAGAATTGCATGTAGTATTTATTGGATGCTTCTTGGGATTTTTTCCGTCCCTTATCGGGTGTTAATTAAGCGATTCGGGCCTAAGTGGAATTTTTAGGAATTAAATATTAATTTTCGAAATTAATTATTTAATTATTTATTTTCCGGAAATTCAACTGGGATGGCCAGTGACCAGGATTTTATGCTGATGATTGTGGCACAGTCCGTTTATTTAATTGAGTTTTATATTGTGCTAAATTGAATTTATTGTATTTATTTATTTAATTTTCGAAATTAATTATTTAATCATTTATTTTCCGGAAATTCAACTGGGATGGCCAGTGACCGGAATTTCGTGCTGATTGTCGTGGCGCAGTCCGTTTATTTAATTGAGCCCTATTTCATGCTGAATTGAATTATTTGTGAAAGAAGGAATTATTCTTTAATTGAATAATCTTTGGTTATTAATTGAAAAAGAACCGGACTTCGATTGATAATGCCAAAATGATTTGAGTGGGCTACAGAAAATGGTGGAATTTATAAAAAGGAAATTATTATGTTTTGGCTAGGGCCAATCGAGTACCTACTCATGGCATTTTATCGAGAATGATAAAGCTGGTTATTTGATTATTTGCTTGGGATGATATGATCTACCGACTCGATGACTCTACGCAGCATCTGGAGACATAACGGTATGATAAATTGTGTGTATACCGGCTCGATGACTCTACGGAGCATCTGGAGACAGAACGGTATGATAAATTGTGTGTATACCGGCTCGATGACTCTACGGAGCATCTGGAGACAGGACGGTATGATAAATTGTGTGTATACCGACTCGATGACTCCACGGAGCATATTGAGATAGGACGGTATGAACTACCGGCTCGGTGACTCTACAGATTATCTTGAGACAATACGGTATGATATATCGGCTCGATAATCCTATAGATCATCTTGAGACAATACGGTATGATAAAGGGTTGATCAAGAGATAATTTGAATGACTTGTAATCGACTAGGTCGATTGATCGATGATTCGATCTGAGAGTGACTTGATGTGATTCATTGCCTTGGTTTGATGTTGTGAATTGAATAATTGAATGGAGATGATCGTGAGTGGTCTTCCTGATATGAAATCGACTAGGTCGATTAGATCGATGCTTCGATCTATAATATGATTGCTTGGGTGCCTATATGATATGTGCTAATATGCAGGTGGAATCTGAGGCCAAGGTAAGTCCTCTGACTCATGTTGTGCATAGGCAGCCCTAAGGTGTATTAGTTTACTAATCGGGTCTTAGGGGTAGAACTTACGAGATGTTATCTTACTGTTATTGAATAACCATTTCAGGACCTGGATGAGGAGCCTAAGGAGCATGAATCGATAAGGAGATCCTTGATGAGGAACCCGAAGAGGAGTACGTGGAGGAGAACCCGAGTACGATCCGAATGAGGATTGAGATCCCGTCTTGTCTTGTTAAACCTTGTGTGCATGTGAATAGATGTTAGACCTGAAGCGTATATATGTACGTAAGGATGAGGTTTTCAGGTTCAGGTTTCTAGTCCTACTCGTATATCCCATTGCTTTATTGTCTGGGGAATTATAATTGCTTCCGCATGTGCTATTAAAAATGAAAGGGTCGGCGATACAAAGTCCTGGGATATCGCATTTTAAAATCGAACAAAAGTAAGGGATGTGTGCATGCCTGAGGGTCGGGGCGTGACAGCTGTTGCTGGTTCTTCGCTGCTGGTGTTGTTGGTTTGGTGCTGTTGGTGTTGCTGGATCTGTTCGGGGAAGAAGACGAATCCGTTCGGGGAAGAAGACGACACAAAACGGCGTCGTTTGGGGATTTAGGGTTTTGAATTTGGGGGAAAGACACAAAACGGCGTCGTTTTGGTGTTAGGATGCTAAAACGACGTCGTTTGAAGGCCTAAGTGATCTAATGGAAACTCCGGCGAGCCACATCAGCATAAGAAATTAATAAAAAAAAAGGCCACGTCAGATTTCCGGCCGATCCGATCGGCGTTGGCACTAAAGTGAGCGTTTTTCAAATTTTTTGGCACTTAAATGATCCGACGGAAACTTTTGGCACCAAAGTGAGCGCCGTACACAACTTATGGCACCATTAGTGTACTTATCCCCAGAGATTAATAAGTTCAAAAGCTGCAATTACAAATAAAGATCTCCGTAATTCATAAAACTTAAAAGCCAGAATTGGCTCACTATGCAGAGAGAATTGGTCAATATGAATGATTCCTTGCAACATCACTGCACCGTGGCAGAGTTGACAATGCACGTCGATTAGCATCTAATGCGAAAAATAAGGTTAATCAGCAACTTCCTGGATGCCTTCATCTATAATTTCTTTTGCCAGCATAATCGCGGTGGTTGAGAACCCTCTTGACCTATCAAAATATATGTCCACATCTTATAAAGTCTAACTCTTTCGAAAAAAAAAAATATTAGCATAAGGTTCTGGACTTATAGATTTAAAAAACACCGACTCCTGACAAATCTCAATTATGAAAATGCTCCATTTCAGATGAAATTTTTGGAGGTGTGGCTAGTCACTCTCTCGACAAATGTTGGTAGATAGTTCATTACAAAAATTTAAAAAGGTAAAAAGAAAAGAACTTGCAAATAGCGTGGGATTAATCAATGGTAAATTTTCAGGATAAAAACATTAGAAATGCCATAACTTTTATACAATGCTGACTTGAATGCTATAATTTTTTTCGTGAATGCTTTCAATATAATTTTTTTTTGGACAATCTAATCGCGGTGGTTGGGAATGTTTTCCACTCTAACTAGGGAAGAATGGATACAACATCGGCTTCCTATATAATTAATCTATCAAAATTATGATAGGCACATGTCGACATTGTCAGGCATCTCAGATAAAGATGTCCTCATTAAATGATTCTTAAAAATGTAATGGCACTAGACTCTACGTTCATAAAATATGATTAGGGAAAAAAAGATGGCTTCTCTCATATCTAAGCGCGAAAATTGATTCTTTTTTATGTTGATCTTGGAGATGTGGCCCCCCACTTTCCAATAGACTAGTCTCAAAGTCTTTGCCAAGGACTTGCAGATATTGTGAGACCTAGGCTACGACAGATATTGAGTTTAGAACAGAACTTATACATACTTCTATTCATTCGATGTGTTAAAATAAACATGAAGTGCCAATATTCTAGTCATTATTTCAAGTTTAACTCGACATTCAAATTGCATTTGAATAAATGTATTTGCGGAAGTACTTTGAGTTTAGCTACCATGACTCTATCATTGTGATTTGATCACCTAATGTGATTCGATGATCCCTTTTTTAGAATTGGTTGTTAAGAACAATTCATTGCAACATCACTCCATCTTGTCAAAGTTGACAATGCTAATCTTTTTTAAACAAAAAACCGAGAAAAGATTCAAATGAAACGGGTCGAAGTTTAATGAAGCAAGGCGCACCAGATATAATGCTTAGTCACCTGTTCATCATGCTTTGAAGGTACTAGAGATTAATAAGTTAAGAAGCCAGAATTACAAATAGAGATCTCTGTGAGTCTTAAAACGTAGCAGCCAGAATTGGCTAAATATGTAGAGAGCTATGTGCCAGTTTGCAGAATCGGTCAATGCGAACGATTCATTGCAGCATTATTGCACCGTTTCAAAGTTGACAATGCACGTAAGATAACATCTAATGCATAAAATAAGGTCCACCGGTGGTTTCCTGGATGCTTTCATTGATAATTTCTTTAGCCAGCTCAACCGCGGTGGTTGAGAACCACTTTTGACCTATCAAAAGTATTAGGACAGGGCCACGGCAACATCATATGTCATTTTTTAAATTGATGTCTACATCGCAGAAAGTCAACTCTTTAAAGATAGTACTACCCCAAGGTTCAGAGCTCATAGACTTTGATGATTGAAGAATATTGATTCCTTCCCGATTTCATGGACGAAAGTTCTCTGTTTCAGATGATATTTTTGGAGGTGTGGCTCTTCACCCTCTCAGCTAATGCTTGCAGATTGTCTCATATAATAAATAAAAAGAAAGGGCAAAAAGAAAAGAACTTGAAGACAACGCAGTACTATTATATGATAAATCTTCATACTTGGATAAAATTTTGCCAAACTTGTATTCATCTCAAATTAAATGATGTGAGTCATTATTTCAGATTGAGCTGGACATTAGATAATGTTAGACTAAGCCCACTGGCAGCTGGAAACATTCCTGAATTCAATTAAGAATTGGTAGAGCTTCTCTTCAATTCCTGTTGATCCAATTAACAACCATGGATTTCCGCAAAAACAATCTGGACACGCGTTTTGATAAAATTTGAACAACAATTAGAAAAATCCTGCAAAAGCTAATTGCGAATGATTTTTGCGAGAGTTGTTTTTTCCAAAACCACCATACTCATGATTTCGTTCATGTGATTGTCAACTCTGGCCGAGCATTTGGATACTATCACATCAAACCAAACTCTCCTTCCTTACTGATATTTATTGGAGGTAGTAGTTTTTTTTTTTTTTTTTTGAGCAAATATTGGAGGCAGTAGTTGAAGGAATTAGAAAATCACATTGAACCAAACTATTCTCCGGGAAAAAAATCATTCAGAATATCACAATAATTATTGTGAATTGATTCTTTTAAGATTTCTTATTAATTATAGGTGGATTAATTGGGTCAAATGTTAGCGAAAACGACTTGAACTGAATGATGGTGTCTATACATGATTTCAAATTAATTAAGGTCGTAGAGATATTTTCCAGATCTATAATTTATGGATGGATTAATCGTGTCATATGTTAGTGCAAATGATTTAAATTGAATGACGATGTTTATAGATTGATTCTGATGGAGTACAAGACCCTGTAAATTCAAACAATTGCTCTGATTTGTTCACATTTTGGGGATGAAAGGATCCATTTGCCTTTTCCTACGACCTTATCCTGCACCACGTAAATATCTCTGTAAACTATCCCTAGATCTAATAGGACATGAAGCATAGATCATAAATCCCCAGTGAGTTAATTAACAGGACATTATCTAATGTTATGCTTCTCAAAACGGAACAATGTATCATTTATAGAAAACTTGCAACACAATTTGTAAATTTTAAATTATAGAGATAAAACTGCGCATTCCATTGTACTGCCAATCATATATATTTATGTAATTTACCACAATGTTAGCGAATTACAACAATCAATGAATTAGTAACTTACAAACTAGTTTTCATGTTTACTACTCAAAGCTAAATCTAGGAGCGAGATGGTAAAATCATTATTCCATTGACAATGTATTAACAGCTGACTAGATTTATAAATGTCACTACTTGTAAAATTGAAACAATTATACAATGCTATACTAGTGAAATAATGTGGTTGGATTCTTCCATGTTTTTGAACACCTAATACTTTGAATGAGGTCCATCCACAATTCCAAGATTTGCTTCCTTAATTTCCTTCGCTAGTCCTAACCACGGTGGTGGAGAGCCCTAGATCGACATCGTTAGCCATCTCCTTCAAACGATTGTTTGAAAGAAAAGCATTAGGACAAGGCCCTAACTCCTAAGGTTGGAGAAAGAGAGGTTGGACCTGGACAAAGATGGTCTGAGAAAACGGCCCTTGTTGCGAGGGGCAATTTTTTCGACGTCTCATCCCGTTGTTCTCTTGCGTTCGAGACGGACCTGTCGTGTTGGGTCATCTAAAAGCCCACGAAGAGTCTGCAACGCGCGGGAATGGCTAGACATCGCTCGAACGAAACCCAACACGCCACGTGTCGGGCCAAGGAATGTGGAGAGACGATTCAAAATGTGAGATAGCATCCTCAGTCCTCTTTCTTTTCTTCGTTTTGGAGGGGTGAAATGGCACGACGAGAAGATATGTCCCTGGACCCTCATGTCTATGGAAATCCAAGTAATTACAGAGGGTTCTTTTTAGCTTTTTATCATCTGTAGTAAGCAAATCATACACTTTCAGTAATGTAGAAACTCATGTCCAATAGATATATATGCACACATTGAAATGTATAAATACTTGCACTAATCTTGTGAATTGACGTGTTGTTGAATTCAAAGTAGACATACTAATCTGTACTATGCGGTTTTAAGTTATAAATACTCGCACTAATCTCAGGAATTTTCTCCAAAAGTCCCGTGAGAAATATTGTGATGCTGTAGGAGCACCACATTAGCATAAAGTCAAAGTAGTTGGAGAATGGTAAAATTCATTCAAATATATTTCTTAAAAAAAAGGTAAAAGTTCAAGAATTAATGACTCTTGGTGCTTAATGATGGGTTGGCACTATTTTTTTTAATTAGATTTTGAACCATCTCTTGTACAATCTTCTTATCCCAATTCAATTATGCCCATTTAAGAATCCAACTTTCCACTAAGGTCTTGATTCAAAATGATAAAGATAAATTCAAGTAGATAGATCGCACCTCATTGACCAAGTTGGTATAGCAAACCCATGCACGAATGCAATTGTTACATGACAAGCACGGTGCACCCATTTTCTCCACTTTAACTACAATAATTCAGATAAATAGATTCGATTATGCCAATTTAATTACCAGTCTAGTTACTAGATTAACCTATATCAAATATCCTCCTTTTTATCTTATTTAATGTTGACTCTATCTTCGCTTGCTTATTGAAAACATTCCATTGAACCCAATTATCCAATACAATGTTTCAAGATAAACACAAAAGCCTCTATATTATTTCATCATATTGCATTTGGTCGATGAAAGTCACTGAAGACATATGGACCTTTGCTTTCTCTTGTTAACATGGACTCGTTTCTCTAGGAAGAAAGATGTCTGTACGCAAGCGAGGGTTTTTTGGGGAAGATTTCTTGTCGAACTTTCTTCCAACCAATGTTTTCCAAGGGTGTCAATTCTCCTTCAACAATTGCACTGGAGTTCCTTAGAATAATTATTTCCCCCAAATGCTCGATATAGTGAATTTTCCCTGAGTGAATCTAATTATTCTCAATCTTTCTTAGAGTGGAATTACACATTGACTGAAAGGGGTAGAGTCATATGAAGGTGAGTTACTATGCTACTTGACATTTATTAGCATCCGGTTTTATGAGATCGAACACACCAATAATTCACATGATTCTTCTTTCACAGATAGCAAAGAATTTCAAAGTTCTAAGTCCGATCGGCTGCCCTTGCTTGAAGGGGACCCCTAATTTCTCTGCACATGCAAATTTAGGAGATTTTATCCTACAAGAATGTAGAAACTTGAGTGACAAATCGGTAAATCAATTTGGTCAGTCACAAGCGCTTGGTGAAAATACCAAATGACATCTACAGGAGCTCATCTCTGACGATCTCCCCGATTCTCACGATTGCACGAGATGGCAAACTTCCAGATCTCTCGAACCTGACCGAATTTTAAGAGGGTCGAGTGTTGGGCTTTTGTGGAGGTGCTCGACCTCCTGAGCTTCCAGAAGATCCGGTGGCCATGGCGGATTGGGTGGGAGGTTGATCGTGCTGGCGCAAGACACCGGAGAGGCCTATCACCGCACCGAAATCCCGACACATCCAGTATGGAACGGCGCAGGCGAACATCGAACCTCGTCGTCGTCCTCCTCCTCCTCTGCCTCGCCATTCCAGTCGGCGTCGGCAGCTGCTGCGGCGGCGTCGTCCACTGGCGGCGCGGGCGACGGCCTCGAGCTCCTCCTCGTTGACCGGCTCCGCTGAGCTGCGGCTACTCCTCCTCCTCCTCGGACCCGTCGGACGGGGCATCGTCGGAAGACGCCTGCTGCTTTTAGGGTCTCGCCACGGCAATCGGCGGAGATCGACGGATTGATCGGTCGAGGTCGTCACTGCTTGTTCTAGAGAGAGAGAGAGAGAGAGAGAGGGTCTGCGCTTTTTCGTATTTTTGTTGTGAATAGTTTTTCGCTTTTATTATAATTTTTTTATGGAGTGGCTTTTTTTTTTTTTTTAATTCATTTTTGTTTTATGCGAGTGGTGCAAAAATTTTCCCGCCGGCCAGTGTGGGGGGAATGTATTTTCGTTTCCCGCCGCAGGAATCGAAGCCAGCGTCGACTCACGCGCAAGCTTCAGGATTTGGGATGGTCCGACTTGGCCTCGCCGCCTGAGTCACTATCCACAATTGGTGTTATCGTAATAATTTTATGTTTGATGTATTCATTTTGAATCATAATTAGTCAATTTATTTGTAAATGTAAGACTATCGTTATAAATCCTATCAACATGTTAGAAGTCTAAAAATCATTTCAAATGAAGCAGTAAATGCTAAAGATACTAACTAGTCAAAAGTTTGCTCGCCATACGACTCCAATTTGCAAACTTGTGAAAGACTGTCAAGCCCCTTTATCATCGAGGTACCATACTTGGGGGGTTGCGATTTTTTCATGGTCAAATTTTTCCTTTTTAAAGTGAATGGGTAGCATACATGATAAAAAAAAAAAAAAAAAAAAAAACAAACAAATGGTGTGTAAATTTGTTTTGTGCTCATTAAAGTTTGACCTAAGTTAGACGATCAATTGATTTATCTATACTTAACACAAAGGAAAGGATATGAAGATTGGTTCTCTACAAATTTGATCATTTTAATCTTCACAATAATTTTTCTTGAATCTCGGCTTTTTCTTTGACTTCTACCTATTGTCTTTTGTACTAATTTCTCTCTAGTTTTGTAACTACTCCACTACCAATATAAATATGCGACAGCCACCAAATACGGCCCATACCATGTATTAATGTTCTTATTTATATTTCTAGTGTGAATTAAATGCGAAATAACCAAAAAAAAAAAAAAACATTCACACTCTTTGCGTTCTTATAATGTGCATTTTGTGACTTTTTGTTGAGGTCACAACCTCTTTCTACATCGCAAATAGCCAGCGAAAAGTCCTTTTCTTTTTGTTCCCAAGGTTGATGGACATTTTATTTCATTTCATATTCTTTTACATGTAAAGTATTCGATACCCATGATTCCACGACTCATATATTCAATTGAGCAATCATGTGAGATGACAAGGTCATGATTTTTAGGCAACAATCAATTCTAATTGTATTCCCATTATAAATTCGTATATTTTAGACAAAACGACTTAGCTCAAAATTTTACACACGAATGTATCTTAAAAAGTATAAATTATTGCATCTTTAACATAAGCATGCCAAGAGTATTCAAGAATTGATACGGACAGCAAGTTGCCTTCAAATCAAGAGAAAAGGGTTTCACAATTCACGGTCAAGCTCTCCTCCCTAGCCATTGAAGTTTAATTACATTCTTTTCAAATTTGAATAACTCGACTTATTAGATCAATTCGAGCTTGAATTCGAAAATATCTGACCGAAGTAGTACATGCATTTTCATATACTTCCACGACTATTAACATTAACTTCAGTGTATTTTTCGGGATTCTAGATGGAACCAAGCTTAGAGTTAAAGTGCCCACGTGGAGACGTCAAAGGGGAGCTCCAAAGGAGAGAGAGAGAGAGAACCCCCAAATTTGTCCGAAAGCAGAATATTTAAACCGAGAAGCACGTCTCATTTCCTCGGGGCTAAAATACAACAGAAGAAATCGCCACGCTATCTTTCTCGACGTCCCGATTTTCAGCGAAACTCCCTTCAGTGCCCTCACGCAAACGCCAGAATCACAGGATGGGACACAGAATATGCCCGCCAACAGAAGAAGATCCTGAGGGTAAATCAGGAAAGATCGCAAAGAATATGGAGCGGGAACAAGGGGTGGTTGAAGGGGGTGGTTGTTCTGACATGCTTGACTGCCGCAAGTGGGGCGAGAGGCAATTGCAATTCGCGCTCACATGATCAGTTGCTGATCTGATCCTCTGAATCAATTCAGATTGGGAGTTTAGATTGTGAGAAGGTGCAAGTAGACAACCATAGCCGAGTGCGTCGGTTTTGAGCTTGGACAGTGAGATTTATATTGTGAATTTGGCGGATTAGGCATTTCAGGGTTGGGGGAAATTGTAGACCGTGTTGTGGAGTTGTAGTGCCTGATTTAATGGGGCAAAACATAGCTGAATGATCCCTTTGGTGTACAATTTGAATGTTTTCGAAGTATATAACTGACGAGCGTTCTATTGTATATGGTCGGTTTTGTTGAGTAATGGATTGTTGGACTCTTGCCTGTAGGTTTTTGTGGAGTAGCTTTATGGGAAAGTGGAGCCCTATGTTGTTCACTCATTCCACTTTCTTCGCATTGCATTATGTATATAGTTCTTTTAGTTCACGAAGGACTGCAAAAATATATACTGAACATTGTTTTGAGTTGGTGTTTCCCTAAAAGTGTTCCCCTTGCTTGACTTGTCAAAATAGCTTGCTAGAGGCATAAGAAACTTGATTCCTTGCTTGTGATTGAATGACCTTGTGACCGCATTTCAACCTGAAATTTTATCTATTGTTGATATGTTTATGGTATGGACATATAACTTTTTTGGGCACTTGAAGCTCATATTTTATGTCATGTAATCTTAAAGTGCTATTGCATTTTAAAATAGATTACATATCGATCCTAAATTTGTGTTTTGTGTGTTGTTGCTGTCTGTCTCTCCCTAATCAAATGAAGCAGCTCCTCTTTAGTCGAACTACTGGGCCAGATATGTTGTAGGCTAGAGCCAGTTCTAAGATGTTTAAAATTGTGCTTTTGGTCTCAACTTTGTTTAACAAAGTAGTCCAATGTACTTTTCTAGGCACCTGTTGTGGAACTGGTACCAGAAATGGTACCCACCCCAAAGTCACATCCCATTGTTCTCTCTCCATGACAAGTGGTCATTTTTTGAGAGTCAAACATTCCTGTGGCCTATGATAGGATCATAGGTTGCAAAAACTTTAGACTATACTTTTTCTCGAAGTACTAGTAGCAAGCATAACACAAATGATTTTAAAATTTTACTTTTTTTTTGGTTTCTTGCTAGAAATTGTTCTTAGCCAATTATGACATCATGCAATGCGTTGTGGCCCCTTTTTTGATTTAGTTTCTCCTTTGTTATTTATGACAGTAAATTTTGGAGTTCAAGGGGCATTTTCACCATGGACCTGGATTTTTTTTTTTTTTTTTATGCCATTAGCAGGATGTGACTCACACCACCAACAACCAATTGCCTCTTGTGGCAGCATGTAAATGAGCCTCAATTGTGAATTCACCCCAATCCCACTACCTCATTACCGGTAAGTCCAGATGTTAGAGTGAGCTCCAATGCTCATAAAGCTGTTACAATCACACTCCTGCGACAATGGTGGTGGAGTATGCATCTGTTGTAAGTGTTCTTTATAAAGATTTTTGCATTTACCTAGAGCTTGTTGTTATTACCCTTTAGGTTTCACCATTTCAAAGCAATAAATTTGTAATTAGATGCAAAGCTTATTATTTGCAGGTTTACATGTCAGATTTGACAGAACTTTCTAGTTGGAAATGTCCTAGTTGAGATGGAGAGACCAAGGTAATTTGACTACATTTTAATATGACATTGTTGCTAAGGTTGCGTAAACTTAAGGAATAGGTCCTCAATGCAGTACTAAATGGCCAATTCTTGAGATGAGATTTTGTGGGCATATGCTGCCTTCTCTTTTTAGCTTCTAATTGGTTATAAATGCCCTTTTATCTGAAAGCGGGGGTTTGAAGTCACGTTGATGTCCTGCCTGCTTATAGGTATATAATTTGTGTTTTAGTGGCCTACCAATTTGCAATGCTTGTGATGCCTCTATGTTCGAATTGCATCTAATTGTTTGTCTCTATTTATAATCCATATATATTACCTGTAGGCATATATTGGAGAGGCCTAGACCTTAATGCTGCAGTTATAGCTTTGAAAGGTACTCAACAACAAGGGTATGCATGTTAACTTTAGCAATTCTTCCACCCACATTTGACATGTGAAGGATTTGCTGAAATTCTAAGGTAAGAAGAGTAGCCTACAGTGAATTCGTGCGCAAAGAACATTGGTCTCCTATCCATAAGAAGGGAAAACGGTGAATCATTTCCACTGAGACACGAAAGTTATGTGCTTGTAATTTTAGATGGAGTCATGAGGAGATCACGTACTTCACTAATTTTGTTCTTGGAAAAGTTGTTTGAGCTTTTTAGTTAGTGATTACTTCTATTTATTTCTACAACATATAGAATTGGGTAGAAGGTCTCTGCTAGAAACAGCTCGACATAAACTACCTTGGCATGGCTGGTGCCATGGTGAGTTCTAGAGACAATAAGCCTCTTGCAACTTGTGGATACTTCTGATTTGGAATGAGTTACAGTCTTATTCTATTCTCTTTGCTTAGGTTCATCATGAATTTATTATGCTTATCACAATACGACAATGCAACCTGGTACTACGGATGCTGTTAAAAGAGCCAAGGATCTATATGGAGACATCAATGTCATGGTGACAAGGCATTCTATGGGAGGGGCTATGGCATCCTTTTGGGGACTTGATCTTGTGGTAAGATAGTTAAAAGATTGTTATGGTTCAGATATTGGTTCTTCTCTATTGTGTTCTTCCATTTATTTCAGTTTTGGTCTGTTAAGAGTTACCTGGCAATTTCTATCAACTCTGCCTTGAAGAGTCTAGACTCTAGATATCTTGAACATTCTATGGCTTCATATTTATATTTACAATTGGTCAGCATCTTGTTTTTTTTTTTTTTTCTCTTTTTCTTCTTCTTTGGCAAATCAACCAATAGACAAAACACAAGCAGAATGGGTTGCAAACCTTTACCTAAACCACCTATGGTCGATGTATTTAGTTGTGTGAATTGAGTCTTACATGTTAAGCCGTGGAGCTTCAAGTTGGTGGAATACCTAAATATAGTGGATAAAGACTTCCAACTAATCATTACAAAGTTTACTTGATGGAAACTTAACGGGATTATTGATATGTTCGACATATAACTTTTGCAAGCACTTGAAGCTCAAATTCTATGTCATGTAATCTTGAAGTGCTAATGCATTTTAAATTAGAACATGTTGATCCTAAATCTGTGTTCTGTGTGCTGTTTCTGTCTCTCTCTCTCTCTAATCAAAAGAAGCAACTCCTTTTCAGTTGGACTACGGGACCAGATATGTTATAGGCTGGAGCCAGTTCTATCTATATTTTGCTTTTTGTCTCAGCTTTGTTGGACAGAGTGGTCTAGAGTTTTCTAGGCACATGTTGCGGAATTGGTACCAAAAATGGTATCCACCTCAAAGTCATGTCCCATTAATTCTCTTCTTCAGATTATACAGACATTCACGTGGCTGATCATAGGTTGTGTGAACTTTAGACTAAATATTTTCTCGAATTATTAGTAGCAATGTTAACGTCTTGTCCGAATACTTGGATGATTTAAAATGTCATTTTTATTTGCCAATTTTTGGCAGAAAATTGTTCTAAGCCATCATGCCCATGCATCGTGGCCCTTTTTAAGATCTAGTGTTTCCTTCGCTATTAATGATTGTAAGTTTTGGGGTTCAAGGGGCAATTTCACCATGAACCTAGAATGTTTTGTTTACGTCATGGCCCTTTCCATGCATTGTGGCCCTTTTTAAGATTTAGTTCTCCTTTGCTATTAATGACTGTAAGCTTTGGGGTTCAAGGGGCAATTTCCCTATGAACCTGGAATGTTTTGTTTATGTCATTAGCAAGATGTGACTGACCCCATCAGCATCCAAGCGCTTCTTGTAGGAGCATTTAAATGTGCCTTGGTTGTAAATTTACCCCCAACCACTATTCCATATAATGGACACCTTTTCTTGAGGGGTGAAAAGGGGGGGGGTTGGTTTTGTTGTGGCTGTGGGGTTTGGTTTTGGGAAAATTATGGATGGGGTCTAGACAGAGTAACGCAAGACCTCCAACCATCATGGAGATAAGGGCTGTTCTATTGTTCACCTTCATATGTGAAATGCAATATATGGTTATTGATGCACAGTAGTTTTTCCCCTCGCAAAAGTGTTAACATTCAAGTTATTTGGCTGTCTAATTGTGTGTGCCGAAGCTGTTTTTTCCAGACCAGCACTCGCTTGATTTACTTGACATTTGGACGACCTCATATTGGCAATGCAATGTTTGTGTCTTACTACAGCATGCCAAATACAATAACATATAGCTAATGTACACGATATTGTGCCTCATTTGCTTTTTTACTATTCTTAGTTCCCATAGAATATCAGATAATTTTGGGGAATTGTCGTTGACTGCATTTGACGTTTGCTTTGCATTTATTTCAAGCTATCTAACTGGAGAAGTCTTATTTTTTTTTTCCAACAATGTTCATACTCACTTTATTTAGTGTATAAATTTTAATAGTTTTGTCTGTTTTATCTTCTTAACAAAGCAGGGCAGTTCATAGTACTTATGACCTTTTTGACAATGTATAAGGAGCCCTTCTCATTCCCATAAAGCTATCATGAGTTTCACATACCAATTCCAAAATTTAAGATGCATAATAATATGTATCTCTCTCTCTCTGTATGATAACTGATGACCTAGTCTTAAGTTCTGTGCAATTTTAAGGTATAACTCATTTAAATAATGTATGTCTACTAATGCCTATATTATAGGCAACTAGCTCAATGACAGCCACAGATAAGCAACAGATAAGCATATTGATGTGAGATAATCTTACTTTTTTCTAATGTCAGTGTTCACATGTAATTGGAATCATACTTTTTTTGTAGGTATGGCTGTATGATATTGGATTTGGTAGTCTGGTTTATCTGGTCGAGAAAGGTTGTGATGGCTCTGGAGAAGATCCAATGTGCAGCAGGTAAGGAGGTAGTCTCAGTCATAGCTACCTGTCACAAGCAATTATTTTGCGGATTTGTCATGCTAGGTGCAATAAGTCATGTGACAGAACAGCTTTTTCCAGGGAATGCCAGTCCTTTATTACCGGAGATATTTACGGACGACATATCAAAGTGTGTTTCTACGTATTGGTAACTAATAACAGCCTTGTGGACCATTTAGTCTACTATGGTGTGGAATTAATGGCGGAGACATGGGGATCGTGCAAAATTGTCATGGACCCATGATTGAAGCAATATGCAAAATCCTCATGGACCCACGATTGAAGGAATATGGGAGCGAAGACAATGGAAACCTTATGCTTTCCAGGATTACTTCTGCTTCCGCATTGAGGCTGCGTTAAGACTTCGATGCCACGAGTCAATTAAAGTAAAAATGCTCCCAAGTCAGCACCTAATTTCTTGAAGATCACTAGGTAGCTCTAGATGAAGTTTATTCATGTAATGCATTCCATCAATCTGTTTCCATGTCCATCACAAGATGCACAGGATCTCTACTGAAATTTACTTGGAATGTAAATAGCATGTAACTGAATGTATCATCCTTGTAAATACAACTCTGTGATGCCTATTGAATGAATGTGCTCGCAAGTTTACTTGTTTATCTAATTTACCTGACTCGATAAAACCTAATGAGGATGTGTGGATGCTGAGCTGAGCTATCCATAGTTGAATCACCCTGCTCTTGTCCATCTTCCTTTTTTTTTTTTTTTTTTTTTTTCTTTCTTTTTTGGGGGTTGAACTCACGTTGAACTTCACAAAATAGTCAGATGTGGCTTTTGGAATTGTAAGACCTGCACGGTTTGGCAATCAATCGGGTTCAATAAGGTGAAACAAACATTGTTTAGGGAGAACACTTTTCGATCAATGACCTTACCTTCTACCACTGGCTCATTGGCACATAAAAGATTTCTTGGCGTAACCAAGTACTTCAACTGTTCCATGGCAATAAATTATGCAGATTAACAGTTAAATCAAGCCATCTTGGAAACAAATGATGATCTTGTCTTAAGTTTGCGTCATTTTAATTGGCAACCCCTACTAAATTTCAACTCTTAGGAGGTAAACAATTTATGTCATCTTGGCTTAGACATGTAAGAATGATCTGATCAGCCTTTGGAACGAGAGCTATAAGCTTTTACCTTCTATTTCTGATATGCAGGAATTAACATTAGCAGAAACTAGCAAAACTGAAATTCCTTTGTCATTTCAAAGCATAAATTGCCAATTGTGACCATTCAATATGTTTTAACTAGACATTGTTGCTAAGGTTGTGTGAAGGTAAATGATCAATTCTTGAGATGAGATTTTGTAGATTTACATGTCACATTAGATAGAACTTTTTAGTTGGACGTGGTTCTAATTGTCTTGGAAAGACTATGGTAATTCAATATGTTTTAACTAGACATTGTTGTTAAGGTTGTGTGAAGAATAGATCCTGATTACTAAATGGTCAATTCTTGAGATGAGATTTTGTGGGCATATATGCCGCATCCTCCTTGGCTCCTTTTGATTTGCGAAAAATATTTTTTAGGGGAAACTTTTTTCAAAATTTCTGGTGTTCTGAGGGTGGAAAATGTGGTCAAAGAAATTTTCCAGTCCTTCTTGGGGAAGTCCAATCTTTTTTCACGTTAGGACTTCTTTCTCACGTCCTTCCTTCAGAGCTTCATTTCCTCCTTCCTTCCGCCTCTCGGTCTTCGTCAAGGAGCTCTTCGGCAGGGCCAAGGCCCAAGGGTTTGCTCTACGCGATCTCTGATGCTACCATCTCGTCTTCCTCCAATGCCGTCACAAGCACTACGGCCGCTAAGCAGGACGGCGATTGGCTCTCCGGTATCACCAATTACATGGAGAGCGCTCTAAAGGAGTGCAGAATCAACCTTTGGAGCTAATTGCAGCAGATTGTGGTCTTTTGCTACTATTCCTTTTAATAGCGATTAGCTTGTGATTGATTGGCCGATGTTGAAACTCTTGCTGGAGGGGGAGTTTCTGTTGAAGCATTGTCTTGAGGATGGCGAATTGCAGATTTAAAAAGGAAGCATGAATGACTGGATAATGTTTGCCTACTAATCTTGAGAGTTAAAAATTGGAAGAAAACAAGTTAGGCTACTAATCTTGAGATTTTTTATGATTTTTGGGCACAATATTAAGAAGGATAAGAAATCCTTTTTGGATAATGTTTGCCTTCTCTATGGAGAATAAATCAACTTGTCTTTTTTTCTTCTATGAGGAATTTAGGCGAAGGAATAAATTTTAGTGTCACTTTGCGGATCAATTTACTCACGGACCAACTTTCTTCTGATTGAATAGGGTTAGAATAGTTGAAACTCAACAATCCATACTTTATATAATAAGCCCACATCTTTATAATTCCAATAGTATTTCTCGCTTTGGCTCAATAGATCTTGGCCAGGGCACAAGGAGGCACAAGCACGGAGTCTAATGTTCGGCCTTGATGGACTTGGGCCTGAGCCCGGCCTATAGACCCGGGTTTGTAGAGGCTGGGCTAGAGACCAAACATGGGAAATGCATGTTTATTTAGAAAAGGAAAAAAAATATACTTTCCTTTCAACTTTCAGTCAAATACCAAAAAATATTATCGCTTTCCTTAAAAAATGACTTTACAAAAAACATTTTCTAGAAATGTCACACTTTCTGTGAAGCATACGGGGACTTAGTAGCTTTTGAACTGGTTATTAATGTTTTTTGACTCGAGAGAAGGGATGCGAGGTAATTGAATTAATAGCTAATATTTAGCACTGCGTATAGGTATATAATTCGTGTCGTAGTGGCCTACCAATTTGCAATGCTTGTGATGGCTTTATGTTTGAATTTCATCTACTAGTTTGTCTCTATTTCTAAACAATGTGTGCGTGTGTATATTATTTGTAGGCATATGTTGGGGGTGGTCAAGGACCTTAGTGCCACGGTTATAGCTTTTAAAGGTATTCAAGATTGTAGGTATGCATGTTAACTTTTGCAGTTCCTCCCCTTATAATCAACATGTAAAGGATTTGTTGAAAATTTAAGCTAAGAAGAGCAGCCTCCGGTGAACGCGTACACAGGGCACACAGGTCTGCTGTCCATAAGAACGGAAAAGGGTGAATCATTTCCCCCGAGGCAGACAGGAAAATCCTGTGCTTGTAATATTAGATGAAGTAATGAGGCGTAACAGGCTGCATCAGATCACCAATCATTAGATGGATCAGGATTCCTGCTCCCAAGAGTTCATTCTACCTTAATAACCAAAATCTATGGAAAAAACAAAAACAATATCATGCTCGTTTTCAAACAGGAAACGAAGAAGAAGAAGATTATCTTATGCACTGAAGATCGGGTTGGTTAGTTCAGAATTATACGGTGTTTGCTAATAAGAACGTACAGAGCTAAATGAGAGTAAAAGGGAACATAGTAGTCGGCTCCTTCCGTGAAAGATATCAAGCCTGTGCGATATCTATTTAAATCTGTAATTACCACGTGCTTGAGAAATGCAGGGAGAACGTGTGTCTAGCTAAGCTCTGCTTTTGCTTTGCTTAATTCTTGCTTCTGCCTTGATTCAAACATTTTAGTTTATTTAAAAGGTTACTAAGGCGGCCTCAGCCTTGATTCACAAACAGTCGAGATCGATCATTACACATTTGGAATTCACTTCCTCACTCCAGCTCTTTTACTGATTTTACCCATTTATCATGCTTCACCTACAGTGGCCAGAACTCTCTTCGCACCCTTCTTTGAAACCAATTCGCTCTCACATTTCCTCTATGAAGTCTCTAGTAAATGGATGCATCTCTTAAGCAAGGACTTGGCTTGTTCATCCTTTTCCACCTCATGTAGATGGCCCAGTAAATCCTTCCAACTTGCATCTGTCCTGGACGTTGAAGGAAGCTGCCTACAGAGGGTGATCATCTCCAAAAGGCACTCTGAAGCACTGACGTGAACCTAAATTTGAAAATGTATCAAATAGATTATTGATCCACAGTGCAAGATGAACATCTAAATTGCATCTGCAGACAGGATCTAAGACAATCTAGGACTCTTAAGACCATGTCAACTAATCAATGCCATATATAAACTTGCTCTTGCTCGCACGTACAAGAAATGGCTGTGTTGACTAAAATATAAAAATCCTTGGGATGGTATCAACTGATATCTCTGGTTTGGATGATCTACTTAGTAAGAGAGTAAACCAAGTAAAAGGTAATTGCCTCAAGTGCATCGAGTCAGAATGAAATGGAATCCAAGAAAAACATCATCTGAACGCAACAGTCTGATTAATACAGAGCCCACACCAGGAGAACCATCGAAACTTCAAAGATTTAAGGAAAAGAAAAATTCTGCTTCTTCACATTGCGAAGGCAATATATGCTATCTAAACTCCAGAACTCTTAATGGATAACTTAATGAAACTCTTATTTACTGGAGTAATGTCACCTAGATATGCATGGGACTTAATAATGGTACAATCCTACATCTAGGTGAAAGCCACACAAGATCAGATTGTTTTGAAGAAAATGAAGGTGAAGGCGATTTCCACCACAAAGGGGAAAGTGAAGACATACCTGCGCTATCTTAACTGTGGCTATGCAGTCCGCCACTTTGGGTAACACCGAAGAAAAAAACTTGCAATTGCAAAGGAAAAACAGATGATCAGAATCCACATGAGCAATTTGGAGAACAGAATGACAACTGATTCTAAAGCCGGCAAGTGCAACATGTCCGTCATAATAAAAGAAAGCTATTATCCTTAGCCAAAGTTAGAGATATCATCCTTTAGTTACCCTGTTTCTCAGCAATATTATTAGAAAGTGGATACTAATTACCTCATGAAACAAAGATGCTGTATTTGCATGTTGGGAAGCTAGCTGAGAATCAAGCAAAATGTCATGAATCCTTGAGCAGAGTCCCTTAATTGATAGAAAAGCCGATCCTTTGACTGCATAATGAAACAGTTAATAGAAACACTTTTCATGCAGCAATCACCTAAGAAAAATTTGGTTATGAAGATACCAGTCCATGACAACTCAGGTGAGAGGGAGACAATCCAGAGGTGCTTCAAGTTATTTTTCTCTTCAAGAATATCATCAATATATGCCACACGGATACAAGATGTGACACAGTCCAGTACTTTTTCTAGTGGAATAGAAGAATCTTCTTTTCCATCATAGTCTGCACATATTTAACCATGCCATGTAAAATGCACAGTTTAACAACGAGAGAAATTTATGATATGGAATTCAAAGGTTACAATGCAGAACAACTCAAAATCCTGAAAGCTGGACAGCCACAAGCTAGAAATATGGATGAACCTGATTCAGCAGAATCATTTGCTGAGTGTGCTTGTCCAGACTTATCAGAAGTGGCTGAACTGCACATGTCAAACAATAATGGAAAAACCATTTTGAAGAACTCATGATTGCCAAATGCTTTTATAACCTGAAAAACCATGAAAAGTTCAAGATCTTCATTAGAGAGGAAGGGGGATGATCAGGGGCAGATTCCAGCTGGGAATTAAGAAAGTGAAAACAACCTGAAACAGCACTTTCCAAACAATGTACTGCTGAAAAGTTTCTGGATGTGAGAGCTCGAAAAAGCCCTACATTTTTCTAAATGAAGACAATTGCATTGGGAAACACACAATAATCTGGAACTACCTGATTAAGGCTTAAAAGTGCCGCTTCCCGGTATTTCTTGACCTTTTTTGTGCATGCAGAGGATAGCAAATCCAGAATAGCACTAGCAGCGTTGGGATCTTCCTTGGAGATGGCTTGATGGCAAGACTCTGAAAGAGCACCCAAGGCATATAAAAGAGCCTCCTTCCCCTACAATATTATAGGAACAAAATTGACACAGTAACGTCTGAGAAGGCAAGGAAGTTTAAATGGTATATAGTATGTGATAGAATTCAGCCTTTATTCCTTCTATTCTTGTATCATGCCTTTGCGTTGGTACTTTAGAACACAAGCTACACATATCCCCTCTCCTGTGACAAAGTCTGGACATTTCTTACAATCCATAATTGACCTCGAAGTTCTTTCATGAGAGACATGTGCAAAACTTGATGACAAGGAGACAGGGATTCACCCAATACTTCTCCAAGCTCGCAGATTGCCTGGGCAGCCTGCAAATTCATTCACAAAAACAATCAGGCATTTGGATTTCATATACATAAGAGATGACCAACTTATGATCTTTAAGCCAGACATATCTCCGATGTATGATTTTTTTCGGTATTAAACAGTGTCTATAAAGATCAATATGCAATATATATATTATGAACTTGCTTGTTTCCAGTGTAAGCTTTTGGACAAAAATGGGTGATAAAATACGGTGTCGTGATGTCTTTGACTCCTCTTCAAAATTTTCTTTTTTAGTAATAACAGAAATTCATAATTATCAAATAAAATTTACTTGGGAAGGTATAAATCTAAATTAAAACTACAATAGTATCGACTTGTTTTCAGGCAACTTTAAAATTGCTTAAAAATAAGCTTTGACACATATTTGTGAATATAAGTTGGGAAAGTGTGGATTTAAAATGAAATAAGTACACTTCTAGTCCCAATCGTATTTGTGTCGATGACATACACTATGCAATTCTTCATCACATTGGAGTAAATGACATACTGAGCAATTACATATTGTCTCGATGGAGAAAGGATTTCCAAGCGTTTGTACCTTTCGAACTCCATATCTAACGGTGTTAATTTTGACAATATAAACAAAGGTTCAATATCCAAAGAGAATTTTAAATTTGTTTTGCAAGTATCGAAGGAAGCAAATAAAAAGATTAACATTGCGGACCTTGAGCAAGCATTTTAATTTTTTTTCATATTTTAAATTTAATAGATTTATATAATTACATTAGCAATTTCTTTTTAGTAAGTGATAATATTTTCTGGTTGTAATTATTTATATTTTGGTATCTAATTTATTTTCTCTTTCATCATATTCAAGAAAATTGATTTTGTGAGCTGTCTTATGATTTCGCCTCTCAATTTGACCTTACAATAACAAAAAATAAAAATAAAAAAAATAAAAAGAGAGTAATAGATGAAACCGGTTGAAAAGTCAACCGGTTTCCTCAAAATCCTTTTGTGGTCCACACTGGACTGTCACTCTTGTCATTTTACGGAGGACGGTCAACTAAGCAGGACCCATAAAAATATTGCAATTTTCCCGTGTATCGTTTTTCTTGTTTTATGTGTAATCAATATTTTGGAAATGAAAAATTTCCTTCTTAAACGTGCTTGTCATCGCCCTAAGACAATCATTAACAATAACCTTTCCGTCTAGTTCTAACTTACGGTTTTGGGTAACACAATTCAAAATATAGAAAAACCAAAAGCAAAAGCCTACCTGTTTCTTCCTTCCCCACGATGAAGATGAAATGTTGTCACGAATAACAAAAACTATTTCTCTCATGTACAACCGAAGGGTGTTTTGTTCACCGCTTATATTTTCTTCCCATAGTTCCCCAAATATGCTAGAAAGATTCTTGTCATCCTCAAATCTGCAGAATGATGAACATATTCTCAAACTCTAGAAGTTGGTTGGAGGAATAGCTCATCACAAATTCACTATTGAAAGTTCTCGCTCTCTTCCAAACAAAATTAGAACCACTAAATTCAAGGAGTTAATTGGCGTCTACTTCAGATTGTCTGCAAAATGCCTCTTCTCCTTTTCCTTCACTACAATTCGTCATGCAGCCGCACTAGACGCCGGCAAGTAACTTAATTGATGCCAGCATCTTCTAATGGTGGGTCCACATTTTTCATGGAAATCAGAAATGATATCCTATCAATAAACCAGAGAGAAGTAATAAAACCCCAAGAACCATTTGTAATTCCAGAGAAGAGTACTCCACTTTTCTTGTAAGCAATATCTTTATAAATGGATAGTACTTAAAAACGTTTTATCAATCGCTAGATCTCAGAGATTTTCTCATCCTCAGAGGGATCTTCCAGATTGTTTAGGCCTCTAAGATACCTCGAAGATGCATATCAAATAACAGATCAACAATTATACATACTCATAAAAGATGAAGAGTAAAAGAACAACAAGAGCAAGGTACCTTGAAATAAAGATTACTGGTAGAATTGTCGCATAATGTGTACTAGCCACATCTGGGGTTGTGTATAGAAAGCTTTTCAGCAAAATCGCGCAAGAGATTTGTGAATTTTTGTCATCGGCATGCAAAGCTGTGGAGTCTTCAATTAACTTCTGTGCCTGGGGAGCACTTGCATACTTTAGTACTAATGCACAGGCCTCTGAAAAGGCACGTTTTACTGCCGAACTTTTCTCCGTCTTCACTGCTCCAAACAGCAACTTCAATAGAGCTTTTGTAAATGGTTTAATATCTATGCCAACTTTTTGAACTAACAAGCCAATGAAGCTGGCAACACCAACCCTGCGAGTTAATCGAGAAGTCTATTGAGTACAGAGAATAGTATAGGTATGCTTGATCATCTAATATAGCAAAATTCCAGCCTTCTAAAGTTGATTGAATAAATTAGAGAGAATAAATTTCATTCTTCAATTTTTTGAGTAAAAAAAAGGCATTTTCCTGTGTGCATTTGGCGGCGCAAAGGCATAGCTTGAATTTTCAGGCCCTAAAATGTTTCTCATGACTTGAACTGCAATCTTTGCAATTTTTCCTCTCTTCCTTATGGTTTGGTGTTCATTAGATACATCATATTTCACCCCAGTAAGTAGACAACATTTGGCTGGACTATTTAAAGGAGATACAAAGATCGTTGGTGAATTCAGGGCATTAAGGTGGAAACGCAGCTCCTGATTGCTAAATCTCCATCGGAGCTAGACTATGAGAGAGATGAGAGCTTCTATGTCAAGGGAGACTGTTCTTCTCCATCATCAGACATACGTAGGACTCCAACTTGATGTCAAACAAATCTGACAAATTGTTCAAGTGCAACGCATATTGCAAAACCATCGGGAGGGATGTGTTCCCAAGACGATAGCAAACTTCTTTCAAAGGAAAGTAAGACTTGAAGAAAATATTCTCCATTGATCTAAGCTAAATATTTACCCACAGCCATTGATGTATTAGAGGTGTAACAAATTAGCTAGCTCGCTTTTTTGTCCGAGTGAAGCAGAGAAAACTGAGACTTAAAAGGGACATGTAATATCACCAAGTATTGAATCAGAGACATGAGGGACTAGAATACAGAGATATTATACAAAAACAGAAATGTTTGAGAATGTCACAGTCCATCTTGCAGCATCTGTTCACTAAGAAAAATGCACATGAGTATGCCAACAGACCTCGTTAAGCTGACGCTAGCTTGTACCATTTTGGGAAGTCGGTGAACCAAGCATTCCAAGGATTCTGCATCCACGACATTTATGCACTGCTCCAGAGTTTCCCACATAGGAGAACTTTTGGCAATTGAAATCCGCAAGTTGTCAAAATTCTCTGTTTCGATTCCCATGTTTGTCGCATGCAACTACAAGATAAAGCAGAAAAAAAAAAAAAACCGAACTGACGGACAAGCAAGATTCCAAATTGCTAGAGCGGCCAGTGAAATTCTCTTATACCTGGACATAATTGAGCCCATGGTGCTCAAGGCTTGACAAACTTTCTAGCATGCAGGAGACTAAATCTGCCAAATATGGACGAAGGGCGACCCCTGCACCCTGTGAATAAGTAAATACTTACAGGTGATGCCTCTGATTCAAAAACTAGCCCTTTTCAACCAAAGAAGTACGTCATTATTCTGGACAGAGAAATATTTAAAAAACTGGCTCCTTCTAGAAAATCCAACTACTGAAACAAATCTCAAAGCATTTTAAAAAATGGATCAATCATATAGCCCAGTATTTTTAGCAAAACCACAAAAGTAAGCAAAGCCCAAATCTCAAAGCATTTTAGTCTTCCAGCATTTCACTCACACAGATTAACACACTTGACCTTACTAAACCAAGTGCCTTCCGTTTGGTTTTTAGCTTATTTATAATCCTTAGGCAGTAGATAGTTAGCCAGGTGGGCAACTCCATATTCAAAACTATAGCTCTACTCGCCTTTTCGAATTATTAGAAAAAAATACATATATATTTTCGTTAACTAACTTGCTAGGAAACACTCTTTCAACATGTAAAAACAGCAAGATGGAGAGTCCATCCATAAAGGCCTTTCTTTTCTCAGGAAGATGACCAATATGCGATGGTAAAGGGAAGCCAAATGTTCCTCTCGGGAACTAAACTTTTGTAACTAAAGTTCTCAAAAGAAGACATGTCAAACCTTCGCGAGCTTCATTACTATGGCAATTGATGCTTTACGAATAGTATCACTGGTACTTCGAATGCCTTCTTCAAGTAGATATGGTAAAACAACATCCATAGCTTGGCTTGAATCTGATGCTTCGGTGAGGTTGACGTCGCAGAGGCGTATTGTCAGTGAAGTCATTGTGTGGCATAATTTGTCACCAGAGTTTCGGACAGTATTATTAATATCATCCATGGCCTTAAATGTAGCAATCCATACTTTTTCCAAATGCTTGCCAACCTACTCGACCAAACTGTAATTAGTATATTGGGAAAAATATATATTGGATTGAAAGCAATATAAACTAAACTTTTTTGGTTTTTCATTACAAAAGTTCACTAACCAAACTTAGTCTTTTTTCTTGAGTAAATTTCATTTTAAGGTCACCAAAGACAGACAAATATGTTGTCGTCGATTTAAGTATGCCATTCCAGAAATTGAGAAAATGTGTTCTGATCATTAATAGTTCTTCCGTGCTCATCTTCAATTCCTTTTAACTTCAAAGACGAGTCGTGATGACTTGCATAATGCCATAACATGAGATTGAACAGGAAATAAATTAATTCATGAAATATCGACACTAATTCAAATATAAACATGACACAATGCATTGACCCTAATACCAAGAATGCTTTAATTTACATAATGATTTAACATGTAAAAAAATGAGTACAGGTGAAGGCCAAATATAAGCACAAAAATCAGTTGAATTCTAATCACTTTTAATTTTCATGAAGCTTAATTATAACTTCTAATTTAATTTTCTCGGAGGAGATTGAAAGAAAGTAGGAAGTCTAAGTATACAATCAATTTATCAGTCTTTTCCGCCGAAAAAAAGATGAGCAAACACTAGTACAATGTACAAAGAATGGCTCAACCTTCCACTCTTTTTCTCTCCTTTTCCTTTTCACCCATCGACTGAATCTTTTGGGGGGACACAGATTGACTCCACCTAAGTTTACTCACTTCGAGAACCAGCGCTAGTACGTGGTAATCTAAATTTCCACCTAAAGTAATAACAATAGCTCGATTCTAAAGAGGCTGCAACGATGCTTTGCATTATTAGCCTCAACTATTTCATATACATGCTCTTCAATTAAGGCGTAAGATCAAGGAAAGGAGAAACTAGATTAACTTCGCCTTTCAGAAACGCGGATGACATAAAATTATCAATGGTTCATGTTATTACGCGGGGATTCTCTGATAAATCTCAGACTCAAAAATGCTGTGTTTCCCACTCACATCCCTTACCTGATTAAGATTTCGCCCTCGGACAATATCAGCAAGAGCAAGACAGGAGGCCTCCCGTGTAGGCATGTGCGTAGAACCAAATTGTTTTAACAAATCATCCATGATTAGGTCAAAATGTTCATCAATAGTTCTCTTTGGGTCCTTCACTAGGGCGTTCCAGATATGTGCCATTGTATCCTGTATCACATCCAAGAAGAGCATCGAGAAAAGAGGAAGAAATAACAAATGGAAAACCCATCAGGAAAAGAAGAAAAGAAGAAAAGAAAGTATCTCGTCAAGGTATCACAAATGAAGAATAAAATTGGCTTTGCAAGCAAGAATTCATCAAAAAGATGTCATTTGAATGGATTTACTAAAACACAGGAATTCGGGGTCTCCACCTGAACATTTTTGTCAGGATCACACTTATATCTCACAAGTCTGGGTATAAACGCACTTAGATGTGGCTGAAGAGCATCCACAGCTTGCTTGGCTATTTTAGTGAAGCCAAAAGCAGCACCCCTTTTCGAAATTAGAGAGGCATGGTGATTTGCAATATTGATAAACTCGTATATCAGACCTGGTTGCCCCACATCATTCGCCATATTGCACAGTTTTTTGTAAGTGCTAAGTTTTCCACCACTTAGACTTTCCCCAATAGCCCCCTCTTGGAGAACTTCAGAATCTTCGAAAGGCTGTCCAAGAAAATTTCATCCTCACATTTGTCACCAGAGGAAGGCACAGAAACGTAAATAGCCAAGTCAATATTTTCAAGTGTCAAATGCTCCTTCATCCGCCAGTACCTCATTGTTTGTATTCTGGAGTCTAGACATAATTTAGACCTTTCTGGGTTCATAGTAGAGTCGTCCATCAAATTTTTAAATAAGATAACTCGAATTACAATACAACAAACCTTGATGGCTCTCTTTCTCTTCCTAGATCCAGTTAGAGTATCGACGAGTGCATTCACCAAGCTTTTCTTCATAGATGCATCTCCAAGCTCATAGACACTGCTTATGCCTTGTGATGCAAGCTCCTGAGTGAGTTCATTTTGTTCGCAAAGAAGGTGTACGAATGCTTCCTGCATTTAAAAAAAAAAAAGAAAAAACACTGAATTATAGTGACAAAGTAGAATGGTATTTTTCTGAGCTGATAAATTGTCTAGTTTCCTTTTCCAATCCACCAACGTTCTTCATCTCTTTTCTCGGCTGTTTGTCGCGTCTTAATTGACCTAAAATGATTGCATAGATTCTTCTTGACATGAAAAGAGTCCAAAGTCTTTTCTTCAACGAGAAAAGACCTTATCTCATTTGCACAACTAAATTGACCTGTATCTTCTGACTACAATTAATGCAATCTACAATTAACCTGTAAATACAGTAATGTGCGCCTCACAATGTTATCGGAAGGGAACACGATATCCTTTCCAGGACTTCTATAGTACAACAAAAACTCAGTGCATCTATTTGTCTAGAAAAAAGTTGGACATTCCAACTTCCCTCATACTTTAGCGTGCCGATGCAATTTAACTTTAATTCAGCAAGCATGATGAGCCGGAGCTCAAGGCCCTTGATAAGTATCAAGAACATCCATTGTAATACCCAACCACAAAGTCCATTCATCCTCTTCATATGTTAGTATATTGAATTTATTGTTGTCTGTTCAATTTTTACTTATAAGCCTGGCCACTAGTATATATGGGTGATCTATGGAATTAAAATGACTCTTTTAATGTACTTTTAAGAGGAATGCAGTGGAGATTAGTCACAAGAACTTACAATCCCCAGTAAACCACAAATCCTCTGCAAAAAACCAGCATCTTTCTAACACAATGATTGCAAGAGTAGAAACAAGCTAGAGTCAAAAGGGCTCAGTGCCACACGGAAAGAGTTCTTGCAGAGCCTATAGAGTGCATTGTCAACAAGCTTATAAGATAATTGGCCAATAGTAGTAGTGATAATAACAAGCTCAGAAGTAGAAAATTTGACTTATCCATTGACAATAAACCTGAATCTCCGGCAGCATTTGTTGGACACTTGCATGATGGCCAGAATGCATGGTCAATGACAAAAGCCAGACAGCTCCAGCACAGCTATGACTGTATGGAAGATCATCAATGAGCTTTCTAGTAATTGCATTTCTGACACTAGCACGAGAAACTTCAATGTCTTCAATCATTCCATTAGAGTTATATCCAGTCAAAGATGTGCTCATGTTTTCCATAAGATAGTTTGAAGACATAGAGAGTGAAGTATAATTAGTCTTGAGAATTGTGTCAGCAGTCACAGGGACGGCTCCCCACAAGAGAGACAAAGCCTCCCCAGCAGCAAAAAGGACGTCCTCAACCTGTACAACTCAAGGATGCAGAGATAAGAGAACTTTCGGGTGCTATGCAACAATAAGACCGCACAGGCATCATATACTAAGACAACCGCAATTAGAAAGAGCAACGAGAATCAGTGTGCCCAACCTTCGAACGGCAAAGGCTGAAAACCAAATCAATGACAATGCTGAGACGTGAAGATGATGTTTCTCTCATACAGACATGTCCAAGTGATACAGCAATTTTCTGAATTGCTTTAGTATCATCTCCAGAAAGTAGCTTCCTCAGTTTTTCTTGTAGAACCATGAATAAGTCGGCTGCAACTTGAATGAAGTCTAACATGACTAATAATCCATGTAACTGATTCCAACAATTCCAGTAAAAAAAAATTGTTACCTGAGGTGGAGTCATCAGCAATTGAAGGTAATGGGACACGCAACCCAATATGACCTAATGCTTGCATAGCAACAGATGCCAACGTTGCATTCTCGGAGTACACAACATTAACCAGGCATTTTAGTACACTCTGGAGCAGTACTTCTGGTATCTAAATGGTGAATGCCAATTACAACATGATTTATGTTAATGCAAAAAGTTTCATCTCAACTTAACAATATCCACCGCAATTATTCAGAAAAGAAAAATTGCGAACTTATACATTTATGTCAGTTTGTTATGACTTGCGTTGACCTCAATTTACTTAAATGGACATCCTACTCCTAACACAGATATCAGAGTCCAATTTTGCATCAGTAATAAGAAAAGGAGCTTGCGAGCAAAGGAAGGCGTAGAGTTGGAACGATTTCAACTGGAAATCATGGGACTTGACCAATAAGAGGTGTATGGATTCATAACTAACAATACACGAAAGGTAGTCATGCGTATTTTCTTCAAGCATCTTTCTTTGAAAAATCATAAATTTATTAATCACGGATTAAAATGAAAGTTAGAATAAATAGCACAGGATAGGAGTGGTAGCTCATCTCAAATGTAGCAAAAAGGAAAAGACATAAAGACAGTAATCTCAATGAAGATCACATCGGAAGTATAAAGCCTTGATGAATCACTATGATTATGAAAGTAAAATTCTTTTTCCCAGATATCATGAAAGTAAGTTGAATGGACCATATAACACTTCGTATCAAATGAAGATATTTGTCAATCAGTGAACAAATCAAAAAAGCATGAAAATTCTCTTGGTTTCATCTGCTGAAGTTATCTTTTGTCACGGAGAAAACTACAGCATAAAATCACTCACTTTTTGGTTATATTATAAGTCATTTAAGGTGCGGCCAAAGAAAAGGAGAAGTCATTTACCAAATCCATAATCAATTAAATTCAGACATTCAATAAATTGCTCATTATTATTGTTGACGGTTCAACATGGAAATATCCTCTTTGGATCATAACCAACATAAGGGATTACCAACCTAGCGCCTAGGACAACAACAGTTAACCAGAGAGTAAAAACCATCAGAATGCTGCCAATTAGTCTGAAGTATAATGACCAGAAGGAATGAGGCATGGAGCAAACGTAAAACAGGAGTTAGTCCATAAATGTATCAACACCATGCCACAGTGCAATCAGAAGGAAGACGGTAATAAGAAAATTGACCATACGATATCACCAAAATATTCCTGTCAAGAATCACATGCATTTATGCTTTGTTATGGAAGGAGGGAAGGGGAAGAAAAATGAGGGATGGATGTCGAAGATGGGGTAACGGTTAAACTTTTGTGAGGCGAAAAGGAGGAGATAAATATTCTCCCCTTTTCCCCCACCATGTTCTCAAACAATGCACTGAGGTAACAATGTTGCCACAGGACAACAAGAGAGAAAACCAATAAGAGTACTGGAAAGAAAAAAAACTCTCTTATGAGTTGCCCGAGATAAACACAAGAAGCTGCGACTTACAGGAGGTGTCCTACTAATACAGTCTGCCGTGACATATCCTATAGCACATACCGCTCCGTAATGATAATCGAACCTGAAGAACACATTGAAATCCCCAAATCAGGAGAACTCTTGACTTCAGAGTTAAAAAAAAAAAAACGAAGGGCCAATCTTCCAAGAAAATTTGCCAAACCTTATTGTGCATGAATCGCTAATTGAAGAAACTAGCTCGCTTATCAAAGCTGAAGCAGCTGTGGTCGGACGACCAGAGGAAGCCATTCCAAGAAAGCGCGCTGCAGTTTCACGAGTATCAATGTCCTGGTGACTCAGTAATTGCTTTAGCCATGGCAGTTTGTTAGCATAATGAGGAACGATCACCTGTAAAGATCAACATTTAGTAGAAAAAGTTAATGCTAGTCCCACAGGGAAAGTGAAAAAAAGAAGCAGCAAGTCCAGTGGCTTCTTTTGTCATACTTGTGGGGTATGAGATCCAATTGCCACCAGCGCCCTGGAGGCACAAGCAGGCAACTCATTCGAGCCTTTAAATACCATAGCATGATCTAGCAGTAAACACATAGTTTTCACTGAGGATGAAAATTCATAGTGTCCTCCATCAGTTTCAGAAATCAGCTTTTCTGACTCGAAACACTTCAACAGAAACTTGATCATTGCAGCATAAGTTTCCCAAGGAAAAGGGGCTGTTGTTCCCCCGTTTCAATTGATTCTAACAATTCTGGTCGCTGCTTGAGGATGTAACTTAACATGTCTCCAAGTTTTGGGTACTTCGGACTGATATCATGATGGGTCGGTTGCCCATTATGGTTACCAGGGAACAGGCCTTTCAGTGCCATTTCTCTTCAAAGAAATTTTAAAAGAAAAAGGCAGAGCAAACAATAACTTTACATTAGTAATAGAGACAACTACCACTGTATGCATACATAATGAGGGCAAAGACCAATATACAAAGGTACCCAGAGAGTCTTATCTGTTGGAAGAACTTTAGTGACACTATGAGACATATGAAGAAAACAAGCAACCAACATCATGCAGCACTGAAAGAGCATAAGCATGAAGAAACTTAAAACATCAACACTAGATCATCAACATCCACGAATCACTTATAATCTGACAAAGTAACATGACCTACAGGCGCCTATAAAATGCATGTACTTGTTTGTACATACTTGCAACAAATAGAGAAATATCTAACACTCTGCACTAAGCCATAACTCCTCTAATGTATACAAAGACTACCCAAGAATGCCCAGCTAATTGACTGAAAAGCATTTTAGAATCTTTAATCGTATATAGTATTTTAAGAGAATATGTCGTCTACCTTATACGCAACTCAGGATCTGCAGCCCCAAGCATACATAGAAATCGACTTGGGCAGTGTTGCAAATCAAACAATGTAGTCGCCCAACTCACGGCACAGAAACGTACTTCACTTTGTTCCTGATTAAAATGTTTCAAATTTTCCAACAGGAGTGTCTCCAAATCCCTCAGGACAGTAATGGATGCATCCTGACAAATGGAGCAAAAACGGTATCAGTGATCTCTCATAAAGGCAGATGCATCAAAAGAAAGGAATATGTACACTTGATGTCCTAAAACTTATCATGAAAATGCGATTGAGACCTACAACTTACAAAAAATGCAATTAAGTACTACAACTTATCACAAATTGATACAATCGAGTCATTTCATTAATTTCGTCCATTTAAACTAATGAAAAATGCTGACGTAGTTCTTTTTAATATTTTCTCTCCCAACATAGTGATGATGTGGAGTAGCTTTTAATTTTTTAACCAAACTATTAAATTAAATAAAATTAAATAAATTAAAAAGTACATAAAAAAACACAAGGGGAAAAAAGGAGCCAAAGGCAAGAGTGGCAGGCACGACCGCCCCCTTCCCGGGAAAGGGCTAGCGGCGGCAAGGGTGGCACTTGCCTTGCTCTTTGCTCCTTTTTTTGTGTTTTTTAGAATATTTTTTATTTTATTTGTGTTGGAAATGGATAGTACATGATATTTTGATATAATGGAGGAGTATTTCATGACATAGAAACCATCTTAACTCTACTCCTCCACACGTGGAGGTCTAAACCTCACACACACAAATGAATGAACTACAAGCCTATTTATAGGCATGAGTCACACCTTAGTACAACATTCTAGATTTCTCTTGAATGCTTTCATTTTCTTCTTTCTTCTAGAAACTTCATCTAGGGAATTCTACATTCTAGATTTCTCTTGAATGCTTTCCTTTTCTTCTTTCTTCTAGAAACTTCATCTAGGGAATTCTAGATTCTAGTTTAGGAACTCTAGGAAATTCTAGAAAATGGATCACCATTTCCAACACTCCCCCTTGATCCATTTTCGGGATACTTCGGCTATTGTAGTTTGTTCCATGTCTTTTATCCCGTCTTCGTCCACAATCCCTTGCATTCTATTGTCAAACCACTTGCACTTGCTTTGAATGTACATTTCTTTTCTTCAATGATGTCCCATATGTCTCGGGGCATCAAAATGCTCTTAGTTGTAGTTGTTAGCTCGGGCTCTGGCTCTAGCTCTCGTAGGCTCTGGCTCTGGCTTCGGTTTTGGTTGGCTTTGGCTCCGACTCTGGCTTTGTTGGCTCTCGCTCGGGCTCTGGCCTTTGATTCTGGCTCTGGCTCCGGCTCTGGCTCTGTTGGCTCTCGCTCGGGCTATGGCCTTTTTAGTTGAGGATGGTGAGGACAAACGCCCATAACCATCCGATATGCCTGGTTCTGGCTTCATGGTCCCTTACGCCTGGCTCAGTTACGAACCTGGGCGCACTCGGCTCTGATACCAAGTTAGAAATTTAAATGTGCGCGGAAGCATGGTTTTAGTTGTGGATGATAGTTTTTTGTTAGTGATGTGTGCAAGTGTATGGTATATTTTGTAGAGGATGGACAAGGGACAATATATGATAATTGAAGGATATAGGACATGGGGAAAATAGTTTCATTAGTTGAAGGAAGTGTTGTGGAGATTGGTGTAGGTCTAAGACCTCTCACGGTGGAGGGTTTCCACCACACACAAGGTGGAGGTTTTCCCCACACACACTCAAATGATCAATTACAAGCCTATTTATAGGCGTAAGTCACCGCCTTAGTACAACATTCTAGATTTCTCTTGAATGCTTTCCTTTTCTTCTTTCTTCTAGAAACTTCATCTAGGGAATTCTAGATTCTAGTTTAGGAACTCTAGGAAATTCTAGAAAATGAATCACCATTTCCAACAATTTGATTAAGATTTTCGTAAAAAAATAGAATTTAATCCAAAACGACACTATTTTAGCCTTGTGTTTCATGTTTTGCCACATCATTGCCACGTAGGAGAGAATTTTTTAAAAAGTAGGGTCATTGATGGTTTGGTTTGGTTTGATTCAGTTCAGTCTGATTTTCCTCGAAAACCAAACTGAACCGAACCGTTAGGAAAACTACTAAACCATACCAAATGTGGCCCGAACCGAATACGAATTGAACTGAAACCTTTGTTCGGTTTATTTCAAAGATTTGATTCTCGGGTTTTGCTTTTGTCTTTTAGGGCTTGACGGTTCGTGGATTGAAGGAGACGAGAGATGAATTTTTTTTTTTTTTTTACTTTAAACTATTTAGGGCTTCTAGGGATAGTTCAATTCAGTTAACCGAACTGATTAAAATGAATTTAGAGTTTTTTTCATTAACCGAACCAAAGAACAAACTAAACCGAAAATGCACGAAATTTTGGTTCGGTTCTTGAGACTCCTAAAAAAAAGTCATATTAGTATTTTTCGTTAATCCAAATGGACAAAGTAAACAAAATGACTCGATTATATTTGTTTAACAAATTATAAAATTTAATTGTACTAGTGTGTATCCCCAAAAGAAATGAATAAAAATAAGGCTGTCTATTGGGACAAAAAGTCCTCAAAACCAGAAAGGAGGAATCTTTTCCTTCAAAAACACATCTTTAAGTTCTTTTCTTTTAGAATCTGCATACTTAAGAGCACCTGACAGCAGATTGATCCATGCCCTTAATGGGGATACTTTTCTCACCTATTGATTGAAGTGACTACTTAACAATATGATGGAGGAGAAAACTAAGAGATAGACTCACCAAACCCAAAACCAAATCAAAATGCCACGCTCAAAGAAAGATATTTGCAAGTAGAGATATTACAGGCAATCAAACTATAATTAATGCTTCCAACACCACGACGCATCACCACTACCACTACTATCAACATACATTATAAGCAATTCCTCCACCACCACCACACCACCACTATTTCGGCTCCTACATTGTAAGCCTTATTCCAATAAGGGGCTCGGCTGTATGAATTATTTCATGCCACGATTTTCAATTCTGTACCATCCATTGTAAGCTCCAAAGTGCTATATATCTCTCCTTTTCACCTCCTTCAATATTTTATTTCGTATCACATAAATACACCTAAAAAAGTTGTTATTAAAATCACAGTGTGTTTAGACTCCAACATAAGATCTATAGCCAGTAATCTTTTGTTAATGCCCTATTGAAAAGCACAAAAGTAACACAATCTAGAGACAAGTCGATGGTCATCCCAATTTATTTTATAATACTCGCCAATTGACTTTTTAAATTTGTAACACCATGGTAACCGGGCTCTTCTTAATGTTTGAGGTAACGATATCAGTCTTCTCATCATACATAACAAAAGCCAAACATGAAAAGTGTCAGACAATCTGTCTTCATATTCAAATAACCTTGATTATAAGTGGTTTATCATAGACCTATAGGTAATGAGATGTAGGACCAGCTATAACCGTTACAAAAATTTCAAACTTGAAGCACTGCCAGAAAATGATTTCATAGTTGAAGAAATTTAAACTATTTGCACATAAAGCGGACCAAATGAAGCTCACCAATTGCCAAAATGACCAGTTAGAACAAGCATTAGTCATGTGCTACCAGAAAGGGGTCTTCATCAATTATTATGTCATGCAACAGATCGAGAATCAACATTCATATTGTCACCCATATGGAGAGAGTATAGCCACCTTGTATGCAGCAGCAAGGGAGACAGATGCTTCTTGAATCGTAAAACGGAGAGATGGTTCCTCCAACTTCAATGCATCAAAAAGCCGAGCAGCCATATCAACTTTATCCCTAAGAGCAGGCCAAAAAGGGATAATCCGATGCACAAAAAGCCCCAAGTTTTTTTTTTTTTTGGGTGGAGGTGAGTGGGAGTTCGAGAGAGGTAGGGAGGGAGAATCTCGTCCGGTACCTTAAAAGCTGAGGCGTTTGCTTTGCCAGCAACCCAATAGCTCGAAAAGCAAATGTTTTTGTGTCCTTGGCATTAGTATCTCCATGACCAAAACAAATAGGTATTCATGGACTGAATGCTTGCTGGATCTTAATCTTAAAACTTGACTGAAAGAACTACAATCAAGGGAACTCTATTGCATGAAAAGCTCACCTGATTCAGAACCTGAATAATCATCAAATGTTTTGAGAATTCCACTTAAGATAAGAGGGCTCATCAGATTCAACTGATCAGGTTTTGCCTGAGAAAGATATAATTTAATTGGCAAAAGTGATCAGTCCGCTAATAACAATTTTTTTCCAACAGTAGAATGACAAGATAAACTTCTGATATCATAGTGAAAGTTGCTAATCATTTTATTTTCAAATTTAATTATAAACTGTATTAAGTTAGTGTCTTAGACCAAAAAGAGAGTTGTTGATAGTCCAATACTACTTGAGCAAGTAATCAGCATTGAGAAAAATGGCTAAAGTGACATCATTGCATATGCCTTCAGATAGTTTCTTAATGAAAGGAACAGACACTATTGACATATGCATTCAGATATTTCATAGGTACAATTCACAAAAAAAAACAAGACGGGCACTATAAACACATTACTGTGCTTATTTGGGTTTCCACACTAAGAAGCTAGAGCAGTTAGTCTCTCTGTTAGATCGATGAATAGTGAGCGAGGACTTAGAAGATTGGAATAGGGAAATGCATGTTAAATGCACCTATAAAGGTGTTCAATTATCAAAAACCGAATTTCCAAAAAATTTTGCCAGACATTTAATACCTACATATCTAATCTCGCATTGCACCTAAGAAGTTGATTCTTGATGCTTGAACTTTTTTTAACATTTCATTAGGTAGCACTATTTCCCTTTTTCTCTTTTCTTAGAGCCTTCGAGGATGTGTTGAGTTTGGAAGAGGCCATCTTTAATTGAGATAGAAGAGCAGTTTAACTCTATAACAGTTAAATAGAATGCTTTAGCAAAACCCCAAAACCTACGTACTGATTGGAGTTCACATGAGAGGTTGAGCATAACATAGGAACTATGGTGAATGGCACCACAATCAGGCAATATTACAATGGTGACCTAGATATTTCTAACTTCAAAGGAGGGTTAAGTATAAATTAAAAACATTATATAATAGCCTTACAAGCTTGAACACCCAAACAACGAAATCCATTCCCAACTGCTTCAATCCTGCGGTGGTACCGTTTCCTATAACATCATGATTTCAGATGTATCAGCACGAAGAAGAATTATTAATTATACAGAACATATTATCATGAAAAAGGAAGGGCTAAATGGCACATGTACGCCATACAATATAATTCTAAAAGTGAGCATCCATATCTATCTATGTCAGAGATCACAAATTGTTAAACAGGAAGAAGAAAATGGTAGAATCACTCAAGAACAAGACAGTGCATATAATGCATAGAAGAGGATAGCCTAAATCAGCAACTGTCAGGAGACTATGGTTTTACCTTAGCTCCTGATCATTTTGCAGAAGGACCTGTGAAATACTGTGAAATGCCGGATACATACTTTATTCACATGAAACATTCTTTTACAGAACAAGTTGTGCTCATCAATTAAATCACACAGCCACGCAGATAACTATGACCTCAGGGCATAACGGGACACATACTTCACACCTATAACAAGGTAGCAAACTTCAACACATAAATTCACGAATCTACTACAGCTTGTGGCTTTGAACATCATCATGCATCAGTCAAAGGCACAGAATATTCAATGAGGGCACTACCACAGAAAACCGGGGAGATCCCAAATTAGGACACATATTTTGGCACAACAGGAAACTAAGAAGAGTTTCTTAATGGACAGCCAAGACATCCCCCAACTGCGCCCCACCAAAGCATTCTCATCAAACACGCATTTATTTTGTGCATGTGTTGGTACTCGATCAAGAAGCATATCACCGCGTATACCATCATCAGCCTTCTTTCTATTGGAGCATTTGCCCGTATGCTAAAATGCCATTTCCCAGTAGCACAAATGCTAGCGCACTTCTTTCCATCCTGCTCTTACATTGTGGGTAACACTTTCACACATCCTTTTGTTACATTATAAAATAGACCCACATATACAATAAGCTCGATAGCAGGCACTTTCTCTTCTCCCTTCACACCAAAACTGCATGTAAATTTCACAACTTGCACTTCATAGACACTCTTATATTGCTTCATCTTACTTTGCTACTTCTCACACAAGTAGTTAGCCTCATGAGTCTCTCCAAATATGGCTTAATTGTTATATTATCATATCGAAAATTTTAATCCATTATGTAAGATAAATTGAAGGTAGAGGGTTTTGAAAAAGCCCGAGTACCGTATATGCACTCAAATATGCACTGCAAAGTCGATGGAAAACTGTTTGCTGCAGTGATTGACCGACAAAATACAGACATCAATCTTGCTTTTAAGGCTGAATTGGCAGGAGCGATTTTGGAATCTGTGTCGCGACCTCTTTTTTCTCGGCGCCCGCAATCGGGTACGAGCACCTAAGGAGGCTAATGGCTCGGCTGAATTTATTAAGCCCGGATTCTCCCAAGTCCACCAATTCACGACTTTAATAGTTTGAGTTTTTAACCTATAAACCAATTTTTAAAATGGAGTCGCCACTAATCGATTTGGAGTGGGTCGATTAGAAACCCAAGCAAAGTATCGGGAGAAATACTCGCTCTGCGCAACTGCAGAAATTAGGATCGGGGACTTGATTACACTAGTTAATCACTAATGCCCTTTCGGTACCTAATCTTGTTTAAACCCTAAGGCTTTTTGGATGTTTGAGAGATTTTCCATGCATTTTTTGGAGGAAAAACATTTTTTTGAGTCATTTTCTAATTTTTTGGACACAAAAGGGATTTTTTTTGGGTTTTTTTGGTGAAATACAAGTCTTTTTGGCTTTTTCTGAATTTTTTTGGCTTTTTTATGAAATTTTGGATTTTTTTGGATTTTTGGCATTTTTTGGAAAATATGGAATATTTTTGATATTTTTGATTTTTCGGAAAATAAAATATTTTTTAATATTTTTTAATATTTTTGGAAAATAATTTTTTTTTTTATTTTTCTCGATTTTTTAGAAAATAAAACATTTTTCAACAATTTTTAATATTTTTCGATTTTCTGGAAATTAAAACATTTTTTTTATATTTTTTTCGAAAATAAAATACTTTTGATTTTTTTTTTTTGAAAATAGAATATTTATTATTTTATATTAAAATAATAAAATAAAACCGACCCGGGTCGGATCCGCGGGTTGGATCCGACCGGCCGGGCGACCCATCGCGGACGGGCCGCGTTGCGGGCCCGACTCGGATTTTTCGGCTTTTTTTTTTTTTTTTAATCAAAAACGACGCCGTGGCCGGGCGTTTAGAGACGCCCGGCCCGGCCCGAAGACCCGACTCCACAACCCGCTCCCCGGTGGAACCCTACCCGGATCCCACCCGAACCCCGACCCGCCATTCCGCCGCCCCTTAAATCGCGGAATCCCTACCCGATCCGCTTCGCGACCGGGAAATCGCAAACCCTAGGGTTTGCGACCCGGCGCCCGAAAGGGGGAAACGGGAGCATTACGGCGGCGACGGTGGCGACGGCGGCTACGGTGGCTACGGCGACGGCAGTGAATGGCAAAGGCGACGGCCATTAGAGCTTTGGATGGACGGCGTAGGCAGGGCTCCATCGTCACCTGCTCTCGGCTTTGGCGCGGCACGGTGGCACAGCTCGCGGCGACGACGGCGACCTTTAGATCTGGACGGCGTCGGGATGGTGTTTGGGGCGGCGTTGGAGCTGAATCGACGGCGGATCTGAACCTCGACCGTCTCTTGCGCTTGATTTCTCCTCTCTCTGCAAGCTCGCTTGCCGCGGCCTCCTCGATGTCTCTCGGTGGGAGGCCGTTTAAGCTCACGACCGCTCCGGCGGGCCTCAGATCTTCGGCCGCGCGTCCTCGGACCCCCCTGAAGTCTCTCAGTGGGGAACCCGAAGTCTGCAGCCTTAGATCCGACTCCCTCTCTCTCTCTGTTCGTCTCTCCGGCAAAACCTCTCTTTCTCCGGCCGCGAGCCTTCGGATCTGGGCTTGCTCGACCTCGGCTCCCCTTCTCCGAAGTCTCTCGGCGGAAGCTCGAAGCTTTGCAGCCTTCGATCGCTCTCGGCGTGCCCTTCGCTGTCGGAAACGGGGCCTATTTATAGGCGAGGGGGTAACCGGTCGACGGAGCTTCGACCACCGGTCCCCGCGCGCCAAGCGGTCCCCGCCGGCCGAACCGGCGTCCCATCCGACGCCAGCCGCCCCCCTCCCACGTTCTTATCCGATGCCAACCGCCCTCTACTCCATGTGCGTCATTGCTGCTCCTCCCCTCCGCTCCGGCGTCGCGCCCTCTGCGCGTGCGCTGCAACTGCGCGAGGAAGAAGAAGACCCGGCTGGGCTGGGCTGTCACGGAAATGGGCTTCGCGGGCCCATGCGAGGGCTTTCCTGCTTTCTTTTTGCTTTTGTTTTGTTTTTTATTTTTGTTTTGCTTTCATTTGTTTATTATTCCGAAAAAAGACAAGATAAATAAAAACTTAATTAATAAGATAGACTTAATTAAAATTGAGGTGTCAACAGCTGCCCCTCTTTGAAGGTGAGTTCGTAGAGGTTGCATTCAAAGACAGACTGATGCCTCAATTTTATCCATGCATGCGTAGCAGATTATATTTTATTTGGGACCTATTATTCTATGCAGAAAAAGAGCAATATAACTTCACATATACTAAGACAGATAAGAAGATACCTGTAGTTACTTACCGGGAGTGAGTGAGATAGGGTGTGAACCCCGAGTTTTGGCAAGTATCAAGGCGTCATCTTACCTGGTGATATGAGGAGGTTGCTTTTCCAGGGCTCAAACCATTCTTCGGTCACCTGTTAAAACAATCAATGATTTGTCTAGGACCCGAACCTTTCTTCGGTCGCCTTGACGGGAGACTGCTCTTCTAGGACCCGAACCATTCTTCGGTCGCTTGTTGGAGTAATCAGTGGTTTGTCTCGGACCCGAACCATTCTTCGGTCGCCGTGACGGGAGACTACTCTTCCAGGACCCGAACCATTCTTCAGTCGCCTGTTGGAGTAATCAGTGGTTTGTCTCGGACCTGAACCATTCTTCGGTCGCCGTGACGGGAGACTGCTTTTCCAGGACCCGAACCATTCTTCGGTCGCCTGTTAAAACAATCCATGATTTGTCTAGGACCCGAACCTTTCTTCGGTCGCCTTGACGGGAGACTGCTCTTCCAGGACCCGAACCATTCTTCGGTCGCCTGTTAAAACAATCCATGATTTGTCTAGGACCCGAACCTTTCTTCGGTCGCCTTGACGGGAGATGCACCGACCTTTCTCGGGCATCTCATTTGTGGGTGCCTCGATTTGTATCGAGGACACCGGTTGGTACCCGACCTTTCTCGGAGATGCGCCGACCTTTCTCAGGGCATCTGTTTGTGGGGCGTCTGACTTTTGTCAAAGACACCAGTTGGAACCCGACCTTTCTCGGGAGGATGCACTGACCTTTCTCAGGGCATCGATTTGTGGGGTGCCTGACTTCTGTCGAAGACACCAGTTGGAACCCGACCTTTCTCGGGAGGTGCACCGACCTTTCTCAGAGCATCTGTTTTGCTGGGGTGTCTGACTTCTGTCAAAGACACTGGTTAGAACCCGACCTTTCTCGGGAGGATGCGCCGACCTTTCTCAGGGCATCGATTTGTGGGGCGTCTGACTTCCGTCGAAGATGCCAGTTGGAACCCGACCTTTCTCGGGAGGATGCACCGACCTTTCTCAGGGCATCTGTTCGTGGAAGATACCTGAACATTCACAAGCATATCAAAGAGTACCTGGATATTCACAAGTACTAACATGAAGGATATTTGGGCCTTTGCAGGCGTCGAAATGGGTATTTGGCTGACCATAGGCATTGAAGGGGTATTTGGATGATCACAATTATGAATTCTTGGGGGATACTTGGATATTCACAAGTATCGAAGGGGTACCTGGACGATCACAGGTACAAACTCTTTGGAGGTATCTGGATGATCACAAGCATCGAAGGGGTACCCGGACGATCACGGATACAAACTATTTGGGGATACCTGGATAATCACAAGTATCGAAGGGGTACCTGGACGATCACAGGTACAGACTATTTGGGGATACCTGGATAATCACAAGTATCGAAGGGTACTTGATAATTGGGAATATTGAGAACATACCTTGGATATTTGTGAAGGTTTCTCACCTCTTGGTAATGGGAATGTCGAGGGTGTGCCCCGCTTATTCATGAAGGTCTCTCACCTCTTGGTGAAGGGGAATATCGAGGACGTACCTCGCATATTCATGAAGGTCTCTCACCTCCTGATAATTGGGAATATTGAGGACGTGCCTCACATATTCATGAAGGTTTCTCACCTCCTGGTAAAGGGGAATATCGAGGGCGTACCTGAGATATTCGTGAAGGTCTCTCACCTCCTGGTAATTGGGAATATTGAGGACGTGCCTTGCATATTCATGAAGGTCTCTCACCTCCTGGTAAAGGGGAATATCGAGGGCGTACCTGAGATATTCGTGAAGGTCTCTCACCTCCTGGTAATTGGGAATATTGAGGATATGCCTCGCATATTCATGAAGGTCTCTCACCTCCTGGTAAAGGGGATTCGAATGTAGCACGAGGCTTACCTAGATTGCCGTAGGCACTTAAAAGGGGTGGAACACCTGGATAGCCACAGGTGTACAAAGTACTGGAATACTTGGATGAACAAGTATTTAATGATACAACCTGGGACCACTCAGTTGGTCCAAGTGTAAGAAAGCATACCTGGGTAGGCGCAGGCACACAAAGCAGTGGAATGTTTGAACAACTGCTATTATTTAGGGACAACTTGGGCAAGTTGAGTGTCATGAAAAGGAAGTACCTGGACAACGGTGGGTACTTGACGATATGGGGATACCTAGACAGCAGTAGGTATTCCAAGAGATACTTGGTCAGTCACAAGTATCAATGCTCTGAGGACAACTCGAACAGGTCGAGTGTCAGGAAAGGGGAGTATCCGAACGGTGACCGATACTCAAAAGACAACAGGGATACCTAGACAGCAGTAGGTATTTAACAATAAAGGGATACTTGGTTAGTCACAAGTATCAATACCTTGAGGACAACTCGAATAGGTCGAGTGTCAGGAAAAATGAGTATCCGGATGGTGGCCGGTACTCAAAGACGATGGGATACTGAGACAATTGCAAGCACCCAAACTCAAGGGACGACTCGAATAGGTTGAGTGTCAAGAAGAGAGTACCTGGACAGTGATAGGTACCTTAAGACAAATGGGGATAGAGATATGCTTACTTGGCAATATCTCTGATCTCTAAGAGTGTATCTGTTATTTGCACAGTATGTACACATGATTGTATATGCTATAAATTCATGAGTTCAAATGAGATTCATGCATGATAATTTTGTCGATTACGCATCTTTTGATTTCCACTGGGAAAGATTTTGAAAGACAATCTTCATTTAGAATGTAGATATCTTGAGCATGCCAGATGAGGGACTTTCAGTCTGAAAGGACTTTCCGCTCACTCTCATGGAAAAGGCTATCCTGACCATTGATGCAGGATTCATAAGGACCACACTTCTCACTGTCATCATGTCAGCAGGGGTCTAAGTATTCTCGCAAGTGGTACGATTTTACCAATGTGAGAGGTCTTTGTTGAAATTGTGATGAAGACTTGGTCGATAGCTTATCAAATGGGATCGTCGAGGTCAAGGCTCATGAATGAAATGCCGCACGATCATCTCCGGTTTGCAAGTCAAGAGTCCTGCGAAAAGAGATAGAATAGTCTTGCTCGTACTTCTTCGAGCGATGCTTATAGACATATGAAATCCTACATTAATTGAAGTGCCCCTAGTCGAAGAGACTTTTACAATGGGAATGTAACGGAGATTTGGCTCACATGTAAGAGGGTGAGAGTTCGTGACTGTCTTGGCATTTGTCACTAATCTTTCTTCTCACTATCAAACGGAGGTTCTATGGACCACAATAGCAACATTTTCTTGGCTGCATTTTTGATTGGGGGGCATTGGCCTTGCTTTTACTAGGCACACTGCTTTTTCATGCCCCTATTTTTATTCCAGTTCTTCATTTATGGGCATTGACCTTGCTTTTACCAGGTACACTGCTTTTTTATGCCCATGTTTTTTTTCGTTCTTGTCGTTGGAGGAACTGGCCTAGGCAAGTTCAATCGAAGCACTGTTATTAGACTCTTGAGTCTTCATCTTCAGTAGGCGCTCTGGGCTATGGCAGTAACTTCTGCTTTGCCTCCATGTGAGGGTGAATTTACAGACTCAATTGAGTTGTACAATAAATACAAGTGCGTAAAGAAAGAATTGCTCTTCATGACTCTAGGGCACTTAAATTAACGCGAGTGTCCATATGCAATAAAGACACCCGAAGATTGATGCAAGTGCGAGCAAGAAAATTTCTATCTCTCTTCTCACCTTGTGATGCTGTTTCGCCTCCGATCTGCCCCAGTGTGGGGTGGCTCTTGACAGGGATAGGACAGAAATTTCATCAGTGTATGGGGCTCAATGGGGTGAGCAATGAAATGTCTCTCACTGTTTTGGTTATCGTACCATTCGCGAGAGAACTCTTTACCCTGCAGTCATGGAATCTTCTGCACTCATCTCACAAGTGTATAGATGAGGGATTGTGTGTAGGATATGGCTTGCCTTTCATCATCCTGACGCGCCTCATCCAGCATGCTCGATCAATCTTGTATTCTTCACTTAGCTGTCTATTCTAATAATCCTTAGTGGAATCAGTGACTTAGACAGACAAAATCATCATGCCGAATTCATCTGGAAACGACATGCAACATTTTGAATATGATGGAGTTTGAACTCTTCAAAACAAGTGAATGGTTTTGACTCGAAAAGACCTTGTTGACAACTTTAGGAGTTAACATAATGGTGCTTCCGAATATGTTAAATTTTGAACATCAAAAGGGTTATTCGCAAATGGGTGTCGATGATTGTCCCTATTGATTAGGGATATGACACATGAAGGATCGGCCGGGGTTGGGGATCTGATCGGGCATCTCTATTTTTGCCCCTGCAGAAGAGAAGATGAAAATAGATCAATCAACAAGGCCAACATTAAAGGTGAATTGAGGCCTGAAGGATCTCTGCCATTTGCTTTGGCGATACTTGAGACGTCATTTTGCTTGGGAGAGTTTGTCATGCCTCTCATCGATTTGTTATCTGTGTTTTTGACAGTCAGTTAATCCTGCAACAAACAAGACATGCTTTTCATTGATTCATTATCCTTGCTTTTGACAGTCAGGTGATCCTGCAACAAACAAGAGGGAATGTGTTAGTCATGAACTCTTTCAAGAGTCAAATAACTGGAATCGATACAACTTTACCCTTCACTGGTTTGCAGATGATTGGGTGAACCTGAAGTGAGAGGGGGACATGAAGTCCTATGTCCCTTGCTTCATTAGGTCAATTATTCTCTGAATTAGCTCCTAGTTGACACGTCTTTTTACACGAAGCCAGGTGAATTTGATGTGGTTTCCACGTACTAGCTTGGCCAATATTGATTTGCCTAACCATTGAGTTTGGTTCTTGAGTTGTGATGCTCCCTGTCAATAGGGGGAATATGTCAAAAGTGAATTCAAAGAAGGGGGAGTATTGATACCAAATTACTCTTCTCCGAAGTTTGTATTTGCTGACTCCTGATGATGTTTGAATATCGATGATAGCCTTTTCGTCTTGGCATAGTTTGACATTTCTTTCGATTGGCCTTCCTCACTTGTGACCATGTATACATGATTGTTGGTTGTTGATTCATCTTCAACGCTTTCCTTCTGTGGAATTTCTCCTTCTGTCTTTAACTATAGCATCATTGGGCAAAAGTCATGTACCTCAAGCTTCTATGGAATCTGAGATGGACAATCTCAAGCTCTCTGATGGCAATTACTCCTCGGAAGAATACGTGTCTGGAATGAAGTTTCTAGATTCCAACATCATTGTCCAGGGTGTGTGGGGCTATAGATCACTTTGACTGTCTAGATTTTCTCCCTGTTGACAGTAATCAATTCAACGAGAGGAGATCCCCTCCTTGTGCTTCTGGCTTGGTGAAGCTGAGAGCCCTGTCAATGAACTCGGGACATCCTGCCTTGAGCTATCATGCTATGCATGCTTCAAGTTTGATAATATGCCTGTGCCTGTTACATCCCATCCTTCGTTTCCTGTAGATGGAAGAGAGAGGATGTCATTTTCGACATTATGTTAAGGGAATAGGACTTACCATTTTGAAACGTGATGATCCTTTCTGCTTGCCCTTTGCTTTCTTGGGAAGGTGTCATTGAATTCGGTGAGTTCACATAATGCGCTTGCTTCAAATGCCCCCTGTCACACTAAGTCGAAGGGGACGCGAATGATCTTTTGAGACATGAAGTGAGTGAGTCAAAAAAGACAAACATGATTAAATTTATCATCTTGTTTTAACAAAAGCTTTTGGGTGATGAAATATTTTTTTTATTTTCAAAATATGTCTTTGGGGGAGAAAAAGCATAAGGAAGTCCAGCCCTCAGTATTCTCCTTGGATGATATATTTTTTCATGGTTGGATAGCATCACCGGGCTGGTTTGGAGTACCGCCTCATGCTCTTAAAAGAGAATATTATAACTGCACAATAGAGTACTTGGAATGGAAAATACAACCGTAGCACACTAGACAAGGTAAGAAACATGAAATTATAAAAATAAGTAAAACTCATGAAAACCCCTATGTAAAGGAGTGCTTTGATAGTGCTGGTCTTGAAGCTAGGCGTCTTTGAATTCTTCGCCTCCAGTAGACTCGAAGTATTCACATGAAATGACCACTTCATTGAGGCTATGGAGATGCAACCCATGCAACCAACAACGATGCTTGCGAGGTAAAGCCCCTATGAACAGCTTTATCATTTCTTCTTCGGCCAGTTGAGGGTAAGTTTGCATCATAAAAGCCTCCCACCTCCTTGCATACGCTCGGAAATCCTCCACTGGTCTTCTTTTGAAGTGAACCAAGTTCTGACAAGGCACTTCAATTCCAATCTGGCTTTGATACTGAAGCAGGAATGCCGAAGACAGCTCATTCCAGTCCTTTAGAAGATAAATGTTTGCTGTGATAAACCATTGTAATGCAGACCCCGTAAGAGTCTCTTGGAAGGCCTGAGCGGTGAATGACATTGGGCCATAGTACCGACTCATTTCAGCATGGAGATACTGCAAGTGGGCCACGGGGCAAGTCGTGCCGTTATACTTGCGGAGATTGGGTATCCACATTTCTATAGGGGTCATGATCCTATGAGGGCAAGACGAACCTGGTATGTCTTGGTTAGGCCACTGGTTTTCCCACTGCATATATGTTGTAGTGGTGAATTTTTCTGTTTCAGGAGAGTTGGATTCTACAGAGATTACCCCATTGCTTTCTTCTTGGTCAAAATTCCCGAACGAGGATAAAGTATTGAAGCTATCCTCATGGTCAGAGGATGGGCTTAGTACTTCGTTAGGATCGTAGCGAATAAAGACGTATGCTTCATCTTCTAATGGGCCTTCATCCTCGGGTGAGAGTAGAAAACAGTTATATGATGAATCATCAATTTCATTGTCGAAATAACGCTGGAAGTCCTTGGGATTGTATTCTAGGGCCGGGAAGTCTTCGGGGTTGTACTCTAGAGGATGGTAGCCTTCAAAGCTGTATTCTTGGGAATGCTCGAAGCTTTGGTGCGGTGGCTCGTCGATAGATGCTGAATTGATCTGCTTAGGCTTTCTTTTCTTGGCCCCTGGTCCAGACCTTTTGAGTGAGGCCCTGCGTTTCGCCAGCTCGATTATGTCAAGGGAAGTGAGAGATATTAGAGTTTCACTCTCTGATTCACTTCCCAAGTTGATAGGGGTTGGTATTCTTTGGACCCTAGCTCTTGGAGTAAGCTTGGGGAGTTGTCTTGTCGTGCCCCGGTCTTGAATAGGCTCTATGTCTTGGATCTCGTACAAAGGCTCCTTGCCTTTCCTAGTGGGAAATTTTCCAGTAACAGGGTGTTGTTCAGCTACCCATTTATCATGCAAGGCTTCATTGACATGCTCTTCTCCTATCTCAGCGACTAACGATTCCTTGTGCTCCGCGATCATCGGCTCTTCGTAGGGCAGGGTGATGTCAGGATTATATTCTTGGTGAAAAACATGAATTAGTTCCCCCCAGGTTTTAAGGGGACTAATTTTCCTGACAATGTACCATCGCAAAGCGGGACCAGTCAAGCTTGATTGGTACGATTGAATCATCCTTCGGACGAGGTAGGCCTGTAAGTAAGTCTCGGACGGGGGTATCAAAGATACCTTTCGCATTCGGGTGCTTTGAGCTCTTCGGAATCTCAATGCCGGCGTAATTGGACAGTCCATGGGATTACGTCCCTGGTACCGGCTTAACTTTTTCATGATCCTTTCGAACTATCTATGGTACTGGCTATTTTCTGGCAAATTTGCAAGTATCATGATGGTGTTTGAGGCAACTATAGAGTTGGGCTCGGCTTGAGTGGATTTCATTTGTCTTGAGAGTTGTTGAAGGACAATGGACATCTGTCCTACGCCGTCTTCAATGTTAATAAGGCAATTTTGTACATCATTCTGATCGGGTCCTATTGCATGAGGCCATTCACGAGCAATTGGTGGCTGGCGATTCATAATCACCCTGTTTGTGGTGAAAACAATGAATGAGCACGACTGTAAACAAAGATTGACCCATGGCAATGGTCTAACTGCTTTCTTATTTATCAAAAGAGGATTTTATAGACCGCCAACTCCTAACATCTAGAACTTGAAATTGAAAAGACAGGATGAAATACTAGATATTAAACAAGAGTCCCTAAACAATGGGACAGAACTTTCACACTATTTACACTAAGGGGCACATGATTGCCAATTTATATGCGACGGGGAGCCTTGTTCTTGTGAGGACGCCTGCTTCCTTGGGCTGGCTCTAAGGTGTGCATCCAGTCCATCCCCAAATCCTTCTCCATGAGCTCTGCTTGCTCGCGTTGGCTGCTCTCGCTGATCGAGTGAGGGATTAATGGCTTCCATCTTTTCGGGATGCGATGGTTATGGATGTAGGACATGGAGGCGTGGTGGGCTTTTCTTCTCCCTCAAGCCCTTCGGGTACCACAATCCTTTTGCGATGGCAGGTTTCCCGGTTTCCTCGGCGATAGAAATTTCAAATGCGTAGTCACAGCTTGTGTTGAAAAGAATTGGAGGGATCATCCTCTTGAAAGGCGGTGGGATCTCCTGAAGGGCTCCATATTGTCGTGCTACCCGATACGGGTAATAGGGAATGGCGCCGGTGAGGCCGAGCAATGGAATTGGGCGGGTGCGTATGTAAGCAAAGCGGGCCCTCTTTTCATGGAACCAACCAGCACACCATTGGAATGCCTCAGGAGCTGGGTCTCTTAGGAAGTTTACCCAATTTAAACAGCTTTGATTGGGAACGTATGGTCCTAGAACCATAAATTTTTGTAATGGATTTTCAAAAGCATTTGTTTCAGATGTTCGCATGAAGTCTCGAAATTCGCTTAGGTGAGAAAAGAACCAGACTTGTAAAATTTCAGGGGAGGCTCGCATGATTTTCTCTGAGTTGTCTTTAAAACGATTAAATGATAAGAATGTTTCAGTTAAAATCATGTTGACATAATTCCCTCCACTTAAGATTTGATCAACTATCCATGCCATCTTGGGAGTTATGGCATTTCTTTGATGGGGGAAGATGATGAGCCCGAAAAAGGCTAGGAGGAAAATTTCACTTTTCTGGGTCATAGGCTGGTTTTGGAAACATGCATTCATAAATTCCAGTGGGCAGGTTTTATGGTTATCTTCAAGAATTTGTATCATAGTATGGACTTCAGTTCTTAAAAGCCGTGCTAACCCACGTATCGGGATGAGGCCTGTTGATGGTTTGACGAGCTTTTTCTCAAGAGGCATTCCAGTGATGATGCTGTATTCTTCCAGGGTTGGGGTTAGCTCAAACCTACCGAATATAAAAGTGACCGTCTTCGGGCACCAGAAATGTGCCATGGCTTGTATGACTTCAGGGCGAACAGTGATTTGGATCAACGATAGGAGATGACCGACTTTGGCCTTCACGCGCTCTTGGGCAAACCGATCTAACCGGCCCCACCATCGAAGAGCTCGCTTTGGGAGTAGGAATGAACTGGATATCGTCTTTCCCCATCGCATATAAACTGGGACTTGAAAAGTTTATCCTAAATTGCCATGGGCCAAATAAAAAGAATGAGTAAAAGTAAAGAGATTACTTTTGCTTTTTAAAGAAAAATGGCAAGCACAAAGACACGCGCGTGGGACGTGCGGCTCGATTTCTAACTCAGAAGGCTTGGTGAGATTAAAAGGATATCCGCCCATCGCAGTCTCGCGTTAGCAGCATATCCTCCTAACCTCGGCTAAGAAATTCGGGGAAAAGAAAGGCAACCTCTACATCGCAGTCTCGCGTTCGAGGTCGTATCTTTCTTAACACCATCCTAGAAATCCTATGGCGGCCCAGGTCCGGCGGCCGGGTTGTGTGTGCCATGTGTAGTGTTTAAAATAGTAAAGCATGCACAACAGTTTATAATCACAAAACATTTTATTTTGACAGAATGAAAAAAACTTTAAACTATTACCCCCGCACAAAAGGAAAAAACCCAAGTCGGCAAGGCATTTAAACAAAGATAAAATGGCCTAAGTCCTCACATTCCCCGCGGAGTCGCCAAGCTGTCGCGACCTCTTTTTTCTCGGCGCCCGAGATCGGGTACGAGCACCTAAGGAGGCTAATGGCTCGGCTGAATTTATTAAGCCCGGACTCTCCCAAGTCCACCAATTCACGACTTTAATAGTTTGAGTTTTTAACCTATAAACCAATTTTTAAAATGGAGTCGCCACTAATCGATTTGGAGTGGGTCGATTAGAAACCCAAGCGAAGTATCGGGAGAAATACTCGCTCTGCGCAACCCGAGAGAAATTAGGATCGGGGACTTGATTACACTAGTTAATCACTAATGCCCTTTCGGTACCTAATCTTGTTTAAACCCTAAGGCTTTTTGGATGTTTGAGAGATTTTCCATGCATTTTTTGGAGGAAAAACATTTTTTTGAGTCATTTTCTAATTTTTTGGACACAAAAGGGATTTTTTGGGGTTTTTTGGTGAAATACAAGTCTTTTTGGCTTTTTCTGAATTTTTTGGCTTTTTTATGAAATTTTGGATTTTTTTGGATTTTTGGCATTTTTTGGAAAATATGGAATATTTTTGATTTTTTGATTTTTCGGAAAATAAAATATTTTTTAATATTTTTTAATATTTTTGGAAAATAAATTTTTTTTTTATTTTTCTCGATTTTTTAGAAAATAAAACATTTTTCAACAATTTTTAATATTTTTCGATTTTCTGGAAATTAAAACATTTTTTTTATATTTTTTTCGAAAATAAAATACTTTTGATTTTTTTTTTTGAAAATAGAATATTTATTATTTTATATTAAAATAATAAAATAAAACCGACCCGGTCGGATCCGCGGGTTGGATCCGACCCGGCCGGCGACCCATCATCGGGACGGGCCCGCGTTGCGGGCCCGACTCGGATTTTTCGGCTTTTTCTTTTTTTTTTTTAATCAAAAACGACGCCGTGGCGGGCGTTTAGAGACGCCGGCCCGGCCCGAAGACCCGACTCCACAACCCGCTCCCCGGCGGAACCCTACCGGATCCGACCCGAACCCCGACCCGCTTCCGCCGCCCCTTAAATCGCGGAATCCCTACCCGGATCCGCTTCGCGACCGGAAATCGCAAACCCTAGGGTTTGTGAATTCGCGGCGCCGAAAGGGGGAAACGGGAGCATTCCGGCGGCGACGGCGGCTACGGTGGCTACGGCGACGACGGTGAATGGCAAATGTGACGGCCATCGAGCTTTGGATGGACGGCGTAGACGGCTCCGTCGTCACTGTTCTCGGCTTTGGCTCGGCACGGTGGCACTTTGCTCGCGGCGACGACGGTGACTTAGATCTCGGACGGCGTCGAGATGGTGTTTGGGGCGGCGTTGGAGCTGAATCGACGGCGGATCTAAGCCTCGACCGTCTCTTGCGCTTGGATTCTCCTCTCTGCGGGCTCGCTTGCCCGCGGCCTCCTCGATGTCTCTCGGTGGGAGGCCGTTTAAGCTCACGACCGCTCCGGCGGGCCTCAGATCTTCGGCCGCGCGTCCTCGGACCCCCCCGAAGTCTCTCGGTGGGGAACCCGAAGTCTGCAGCCTTAGATCCGACTCCCTCTCTCTCTCGTTCGTCTCTCGGCAAAACCTCTCTTTCTCCGGCCGCGAGCCTTCGGATCCGGGCTTGCTCGACCTCGGCTCCCCTTCCGAAGTCTCTCGGCGGAAGCTCGAAGCTTTGCAGCCTTCGATCGCTCTCGGCGTGCCCTTCGCTGTCGGAAACGGGGCCTATTTATAGGCGAGGGGGTAACCGGTCGACGGAGCTTCGACCACCGGTCCCCGCGCGCCAAGCGGTCCCCGCCGGCCGAACCGGCGTCCCATCCGACGCCCGCCCCCCTCCCACGTTCTTATCCGACGCCAACCGCCCCCTTCTCCACGTGCGTCATTGCTGCTTCTCCCCTCCGCTCCGGCGTCGCGCCCTCTGCGCATGCGCTGCAACTGCGCGAGGAAGAAGAAGACCCGGCTGGGCTGGGCTGTCACGGAAATGGGCTTCGCGGGCCCATGCGAGGGCTTTCCTGCTTTCTTTTTGCATTTGTTTATTATTCCGAAAAAAGACAAGATAAATAAAAACTTAATTAATAAGATAGACTTAATTAAAATTGAGGTGTCAACAATCTGGTACAACACTATCAGCTTCAATAGAACCTGCGCAACATGCGAATGATACAACATTAAGGGGATATGAGGCATGATGGAAAAACGAAAATGACTGACGTTAAACTTCTTAACAGCACCAATAAATTTGACCCGATCTCCTTTATGAGTGTTGTAGAAATAGTGGGACCACCTCATCCTTATCTAGCATTTAAATATTCTACAACTCCCTCTCACACTTGAATTGGGATTATATTAAAAGACAATAGTGCAGAAATTGACCAGAACTTAAATGTAGATAAGGGGCGACGGAGAATTAACAAAGGACTTGTCACTCTCTCGTTTCTTTTAGGCATTGTGAGTATACTGCCAACATATAAAACACTTAGCAATTGGATGAAAGTTCAATCGTCATATATAAATGCTATTCCAAGTATAATTTATGGTTAAAGGTTTGTGAGGATTTCTGAGAAGAAAAGTAATTTCTTCTTGTTTCTTATTTTTTAATATATTACTTAAAGAGAACATTACATATACACAGGTCCTTGGACATCTAGAATAAAACAATAAAATTGGAGCAGAAATAGGAACAAATTTCCTACTTCCTAATTCTAGTGATCCACTTCCTAATTATGAGGATTTAAAAATAAAAATAAAATAAAATACTTGAAAAGAAATAATTCCCTATCCCTAGATTTTCTCCTAATTCTTGGACAGTTTGGAGTATTCAGCTTACTGAAAATCCACTTTCCAAATTGGATAGTTGTTTGACGCAAACTCTCTGTAATTTTGTATAGGTGCGGTATCCCTGGCTTACCGTTGTCATAAAATTTTCTGATTGTTCTTTAACAAAAAAGTAATGATAAGGGCCTTCCAATTTCGCTCGAATAATGAATTGCTTACAAAATGGTTCTTGAGATCGGAATTTCAAAATACTAGCATCATTTTATCTTTAATGACTGCACAAATTCATTGGCCGCAAAATTTTCATACCTTCCTTGTGAACTTTAATAATTTTTCTTTAGAAAAAAAAAGTGCCCAAAAATAAGGATAATGTCTATTTCCCTTGAATAATAAAGTGCTCCGAAAATACTAGCATCATTGTATCTTTACCAGCATCATTTAATGTCCATGATAGCACGATCTGATTGGCCGCAAAAGTTTTATGGACTGTCTCAAATGCTTCTTCAAATGACAATCATATTTTTTTTCCTAATTATAGTTCAGAAAAGTTTATATTTTTCACAGTGTCCTTGTCACAACAACACCATCTAAATCAATCTTTTTTTCCCGAATGACGGTCTTAATTCCAGCCACTTTCCCATAAAAGAAAAGTCTTCAAAAGTGGCTGAAAGAAATATCTAGCATAATAAAAGGCTCATGTTAGTAAACTGAAACTGATCCTTCCACTAAGAACATGAAAACAAAATTTGGCATGTAATACCTACAGCTTTGAAATATTTGCCACCTCTATATAACTTTCTTTGAAGTGGCAGGCAATAAATTCAGTAATTATATGATATGGATCCTTCATAGATTGGCAAGCTTGAAAAAGAGGATTCTATCGACAACTTTGTGAGGAAAGAAAGAATAATTATAGCACAATGAACCTCAAAATGCTACAAGAAAGATAACTCAAATCTGTAGATACTTTTTCCTTCAAAGAAACGATGAGGCCATCTCACTCATTGATGGAGAAACTGACTTTACAGTGGGATATTATACACTGTTGGCCTGGCATATATAATAATCTTCAATGAAAGATGGCACATACAATCATCATTTGTTTTTGCCCACATTATATCACATGCACTATACACATGAGATGCACCACGGAAATAAGGTAAAGCCATCAATATCCATCAAGGCAACAAAAGATCATTATTTAGAGTGATTATTCTTCCCGTCTTCCTCTTTTATAAAAACTTCTCCAAACAGACTTGTAAGAGAATGAATTCATCTATGCCAAGCAAAAAACCTACAGGATTAATTTTCAGTAAAAGACTTATTTCCATGGTCCATACCATTGAATAGTAGAAATAGTCTCTTTATAAGCGATGGATCATCAAAATTTGCATCAGAAGCCTTCTTTAAAAGCTCATGCCCTCTCACTGCAACAGCCTCTTGACTGGTACAAATCCAACATCAAGCAACAATGAGATTCTAAATGTGCGCATCCATCCATAGGACAGGCAATGGAGCAAATATCATACTACAATGCCAAGATACCTGTCAGCAGAAGCAGCGAGATAGAGGGGATAAACAACTTCAAGGGCAAGCTCCATAGCTTCAACTACATTCAAAATGCCCAAGTGCTTTGAAAAAAAAGGGATTAGTACTACAAAAAATTCCAAATTGGTACATCTATAATAAATTTCCCCTAAACTAATTATTTGATGACAAAAACTCTAAGCTAGTACATTTGTGATAACTTTACTCTTTGTTAGTTTTCGTTAAATTGGATTGATACTATGAAAAACGACAAATTAGTACACATGTGACAAATGGAGAATAAAACCCCAAATTGATATATCCTCAACTATCACATGTTATTCAATTCGACAGTTTCATGGTAAAATTTAACGGAAATTAATGGAGGGTAAAGTTATTATAGTATATTAGTTTGGAGTTTTTCATGTTATTAACAACAATGAAAAAAATAACACAGTTGGAATTGATCAAGAAAGGGCAATGCTGAAAATCCACCACACACAGATTTGCTTTATTGCTAAGAAACCGTAGAGAGATTCTCAAATCATAATGACTCCACCTTTCTCTTCAATAGTGTATCATTCGTCAATTGATGTTTCCCAGTAATACGGTTAGCTTGAGCAATCGAAAGTCCAGGGGAACTTCCTCCACTATAAAGGAAAAAATAACTCCTTGGTAAAAAATTTGGAATAGCATCTCATACACGATGATGTAATGCTCGGCAAGGTGATATACAAACCCTTGAGAAGATGGTTGATACAAGATATTATGAAGGCAAAATTCAATGAAATCTTCCTTATCCTGAGAATTATTTAGAGCTCTATACATCGCAGCAACTTCTGCATTGACTCCAGTTGAGTGGCAATCACCAATCACCTGAAAGCATTCAACCATGCAGAAGTACACAATCAAAAAACTTCAAATTGACATCAAGCAATACATTGAACACATTATACTGGACATAAGGAAAACAACGAAAGAAAGAGAGGATGGAAATACATCACCAGGATCAGGAAGACAGCAGGTCAGATTGAACCTAGGATTGGTTTTGAACAGCCATTTACTAGGACTCTAAAAAACCCAGCCTTAAAGCTTGGAGGTAATTGCCAAACATGGAGTTGGTCCTCTCCAAATTATCATCGCACAAGTAAAAGATTTTCGAACAGCTTGATATAGTGAAAACACGTTATTATCGTTTACATCTTTCATCCAAGAAAGTAAATAATGCATCTAGCGGTAAAGATGTCATAGTATGGCTCATTCACAAAGATTTTTCCAACACGTTCTTCTCGCCAATAGACATCAAGACATAGAATGTGAAAGAAACAATAACATTAATCAGCGCAAGAACACTTAAAACTATAACTAGCACCAAGTAATGTGCTTGAATAGTCTATAGAACTTTGCATGCTTGGGGGAATGAAGCATCTTCAGACAAACCTTTGCAGCAATTCTTAGAACAATCTCTCGATGCTGAGGAGGAAGCTTTGAAACATTGGCTGCAAGTATAGGTGCCATCGTTTCTTTCTCCTGAAAAAAAGAACCAAAAAAAAAAAAAAAAAAACACTTGTATCTGGATTCACAAAAAGATTTTCTAGACTAGCGAGTTCGAGATAACAGCATTTCACTTCCCAAAGAGACTTCAGATGCCGTAGGACCATGACAAACCTTCACATTAGTGCGTTCAAAAGCCATCTCAATGTACAAAATGCAAAAGTTTTTGACAATTGATGCGGCATTATCTTCAGTGTATATTCTCCATAAATCTGACAAAGGCAGACCAATTTCAGGTTGATGTTTCACTCTTTTATTAACATGGCTCAAGATCTCAAGAACCTGTACCAAAAGATAAATCAATATGGTCATCTCAAATGAAATGATTTTACAAGGACAACACTGCATAAATATGAAGTAACGAATTACACATTCAGTTCAACATGAAAAACTTGTGTAAATCAGAAACAGTTAAAAGTCACAAGAAGAGACATGACAAGTGACGGATGAGGCCAACAAGGATCCATAAGGTAACAAAAGTATCTTCCCATCAATACAATGTCCCATTTGATAAGTAAATTTGATTAAGTACCTACCGTTCATATTGTTGGGAATTCTTCAATATGTGAACTCTAAAAAGCACCAAGAGAATAACAACCACCGTACCAGAAATCAAAGACGATGATAAAAGGAAGAAAAACAAAAATTCTACAACATTATCTTTTATTGAACCTTGTAGCCTACTGGATGATCCTCCAAGGTTCAAAATTTTTAGAAGTAATAATTCATAAGTAGAAACCACCATACAGGAGCCCCTTGGAAAGCTTCTCTAACACTATAACTAGCGTAGGATCAAGTGTACTGAGTTCCAATGAAAATTGTTCATGAACAGAAAACAGGAATGGGTAACATAAAAAAGAAAATTTGATGCATCAGAAAATCTAAAAGCTATTTTAACATTCTTTGTGTAGTTGGATCACAGTAAAGTCAAAAGCAAAAGCTGTGCTTAAAGCACCACATGGAACCACCTGAGTTGAGGAGTAGTCGGAGAGTATATGGTACATTTAAGTGGGATTGCTAGTGATCAAGTGTAAAGGTGATGAATGGGCAAGGCCATGCTGGCCCCTTGTGTGAAGCCTAATTCATTTTCAAGGCGTAGCAAAAAAAAAAAAAAAAATCATCAAGATTCAGGTCACCCACTCGTGTGCCCAACAAGACTGAGCCGGGCTTTATAACTGAATAGCCATACCCACACCAGTCCAAAAATGGCCTTCAGGCCCATGTGGCCCAATCGTGACTCACGGGCTGCCTAGCCCATGATGAGATCTAGTCAAGTGGCACATAGAAATGGTTGAGAAGCGCATTCAAGGGACTACGGAGGTGGTCGCAATGGCTTTTATGGTGGCAGGCGTGGGGATGGTGGTTCAAGGACTGTCGTGTAACAATGAAGTGACTTCATAGAAGTACTGACGATGCGAGGGGCGGTATCGGATCTGGAGGGGGAGGTTGAGGTGGCAAGATCTTAAGCGCTCAAGCAGCTGGTCATAGTAGTGGCGCCCGCAACTGGAGACCACCTCAAGATTTTTAAAAGAGGGTACAAAAATGAATTTTTAAAATAACATGTCAAACTGCAAGATGGCATTTGTAAGAGCGAGTTATATTCAAGCAACCAACAAAATCTACCACATCACTTTATGGCTTAATAATTCTGTAAATAGATCTTTCTTTACTCGGCATTGTTCCTTTTTTAGTCTTGTGTCAATAATAGCTACGAGGTCATTCAACCAAATTTAAAATTTGAAATTGCTATTCACATATTTCCATTGTTGGTTGTCCCTAATTATTTTTCTTCTTATATAATAAAAAAATTTATGAAAGAGAAACGATCTACCACATCAGGTATATATAAGATCAAATAGAACAAATAAAAACTAGGGATAAATACATTGGAAGTCCTAAAATTTTCAAAAAAAGTAATTAAATCATAAAACTTATTACAAAAGTACAATCGAGTTTTAAAACTTTCAAAAAAATATAATCAAATCCTAAAATTTATCAAATTAGTTCAATCATGATAGAACAAGTCTTAAAATATGTCAAATTGGTTCAATCAAGTGGAAATTAAGTCTTCAAGCCTATTAAATCGGTTCAATCAAGTTCCTCTGTTCATTGCACTTTTTGAAAATTTAAGGACTCAATTGCATTTTTATAATAAATTTTAGGATTTCCAGTGTACATCCCTAAAAACTACAAGGAACCTAATCCGAAGAAAGGGTAGAGGGAGAACTCCATAAGTGCTCTGACAGAGCAATTACAGATGAAACTTGCGACTCTCTGATCCATCGAAAACCCTTTTTATTGCGAAGCGCACCACATGAGGCAAATGGGAGAAGCCTTCATCGATACGTTCAACTCTAAAATGTTTTCTGTGCCAACTGACCAAAGCTAAAAGCCATAGAGCCACTCCAACGCCTTACAAAAGAATCTCGGCCACTTTTGGTATCTCAGGACGAGCTCTTGGCAGTTCCACTATCCCGCACACACGCACGCACGCAAAGAAGTTAGCAAGTAGCGCGAATTGGGAGAATAAAAAGACCAAAAAACAGGATGACAGAATCACCAGGCACCGAAGTGGAGCTAACATCAACCAGACCGACTAAATGAAGTTCGAAGGAGCATGAGATCACAGTCGCATTGGGAAAGCGTACTTTGTTTCGGACGGCGGGGGAAGGGGATGAGAGAGAGGAGATGGCGAGAGGGAGGAGCTTGGAGAGCAGGGCCTGGAGATTGGAGTCGTCGCAGAGCGCCAAGCGAGTCAGCATACGGTCCAGCATCTCCTCCAACTCTGCGTCCGACCTCGCCGTCCTCACCGAGGACGGCGATGATTCCTCCATGTGCAAATCAATCGTGGCCTGCAGTTGCAAGGGTAAGCTAACGAAGGCCAAGCAGTCGGTGTGGGAGGAAGTCTTTGAGAGGATAGAAAATGATCGACGTGATTCTGGTTATGGAGACTAGTGCATTTATATAGTCCATTAGATTAACATGGCAAGCAAAATTTTTTTATCCTATTTTAACACTTAATTTTTACCCTGTTTCTCTACTGTAGGAGTTGAACGTAACGTCCATATCCCTAACCTCTTAGAAGATGGCCCACATCTATTTTTTATATGGGGAAAGTGGTTATTAGTTAATTGATGTTTGCGTCATTTATTTAATCAGCTCTACTCGTGCACATAGCTTTTCAGGAAAATATTCAAAAGCCTACTAAGGAATCTTGCTTTCCAACCGACCTTTTGACCTTTTGATCAAAAGAAAACCCGTCCTCTTTTTTTTTTTTTTTTTTTTCAGTTTGGGAAGTTTCCTTCCATTTTCGCTTAGAAACCTCACTGTCCAAAGGTGCTCCGAGACTTTGCGTTTCTTATTTGTTCAAAGCAAGCAGAGGAGGGTTTGCTTTTTTGGTTTTGTTTTAAATTGTTTTCCGCTTTCTTTTTCATTTTTTTTTGGTCGTATTTCGCTTCCATTTTCATTTTTGGTTTCGGTTTCAATTTTTCGTTTTTGATTTTATGTGAGTGATGTGAAAGTTTCCCACCGTTCAAAGCCACTATTGGCTTACATGCCAGATGGACCCCTAGCTTGAGATGGGGGTGATCGGCCTCACCGATGGTTTGTGATATTTTTGTTTTGATAAACAGAAGAGTAGGAGAAAATGATTATTCTAACGAACTGTAAGTGAATATTGATAATATATATAAGTGTATGAGTCTGTCATCATAGCCTTATCGACATATTAGAAGCCTCGAAATCTTTTCAAATAAGGTAATAAATACCTAAAATACTAAAGATTTGCTAATGACATCACTTGAACTTGTGAACTCATGAAAATCACATTGATCCATCTATCATTAACTCACCACTCTAGGGTGGGTTGCGATCTTTTTACGTTCAATTTTTTCTTTTCTTTAAAGTGAATGAATGGTGTATGAGCCTGATAAGAAAAAATTGAGCGGTGTATAAATATATTTTGTGCTTATAAATTTGACTTGAGCCAGATGAGGGATTGATTCATCTATATTGCCCGTAAAATAATAGATCTGAAGATTAGCCTTCGTAAAATTGATCATTTTACTCTTCATAATAATATCTCTAAATTCAATTTCCATATTTTTGTTTTGTGTACAAAAATAAATTCGTGAGAGTCGCCAAACATGGGGCCTACCATCATTTGGAGTTCTTATTTTAGTTAGCTAAATCCAAAATAAAGTAAAATAGAAATTTCACACTCTGTGTTCTTAAAAACGTAGCGTGTGTTGTTTAAGATCACAAATTATCTTTACTTCGCATTAGCCGATGAAAAAGCCAATGACTTGTTCTCGAAGTTTGTGGACCTTTTCTTTTATTCCGTACTCTTTTTACACGCATATTCAATGCCGATGATCGTATTGCTCACATATTTAATCGGAGCAATTATGGGAAGACAATGATGGAGTTGTGAAGTGTGACGGAGGAAAGTAGTATTAAAATAGAGAGGCTTTTTAATCCTGATGGTATATACGTAACTTTAATGTTAAATCTGATATTGGTAGTGAAGAGATTATCTAGTACGATACTGTGTTGTGCAACATAATTATTCAGAGAGCATCCAAGAGTCGATACGTAATAGCAAGTTGCCTTCTTGAACTCTCTCTCAACCCAAGAGAAGTGGGCCTCGTAATTCACAATTAAGCTCAACTCGTTAGTCATTCAAGTTCAGTTATATTCTTTCAAGTTTGAATAACTTAAGTTATTAGATCGATTTGAGTTTGAATTAAAATTAATTGGCTCAAAAAGCTTGTGACCATAGTGGAGTGATTGCATTTTGTATACCTCACAAAATATAAATAAATAGATATATTGCAGAACAATATCAAAGATGCACAAATCGAAGCACAAATAAGAAGGATGAAAAGAGAGAGGAGTTTCACTATTTTCGACAATAGGTACAAGAGTACAATACAGAAGGTCAAAAATAGGAATAACAAAGAAGGGAGAAAATGTGGAGACTGGGATTAGATATGTTATACAACACATCCCTTTTATAGTCTATCTTAAGCCCTAAAATAAATGCAGACAGTCCAACAAGCCCTCATTGCCAATTTGAAAGTTAAAATGTAATTAATCTCCACCTTCATATCTTTAGAAGAGCATTAGCAAAACGCTAGCAAAACACTACAAGACCTCTTGCCCTCACCACCAAGAATGACCACATAAGCCCGCGTCCTGAACGGCGGAACCAACGATGGACACCCCTAAGCTTAAGCAAGCGTACTAAATGTAGGAAATAAGGGATGAAACACCACTAATTCTGTCTAAGCAACTTAAATAATAATAGCCCTAATCAATGCTTGGACTTTGACCAAGAGAACTGGTTTGGACAACATATCCATAACCGTACCCTTAACAAATTGATATGTTCATCGGATTCTTGGTCAATTAAATTGCACTTTGGTTACCACAAGAGGCTCCCTACTTTGGATTATGCTAGTAATTAAAATAAGAAAGTGCCATGGAGTGAAGTCCGTTATACGAAACATTGAAAGCATGTTATTTTATAATTTTTCATTGAAAATCCACTCGAAAATATTGAAATTGGGGTCTGAATCATTTATCAAATGGTGATGGCTAAAAAAATAAAATTATCAGATGCTGCCCAGAAGAAACGTAAAAACCTAAAGTGACAATGGAAAGAAATAAAGCATTACAGCAAAGACAAATCCACACATCGCTAGCAATTCTAATTGAAATGACATTTGTCACGTGAAACGGTGAACGCGTGTTATATTACAAATTCTCACGGTAAATAGCCCACCCGGGCCCTCAACCGGTCATTCACGGCGAAACTGCCCCGGGAGGATCCAAGGAAAACCTTGTCAAAAAAGCAAAGTGATAATTAAAAGAAATAAAGCAACACAGCAAAGAAAGAGAAGGTGGGTCATCCTAACGCGGAAAAGAAGACCCGTCAATGCTTAACCGTGCCCCTTTCCTAGTCCAAGTCTTCGAAGACTTGGGTCAATCATTGTCGCAATTCCTTCTTGAGCAAGCTGGCTCATCATGGACTGTTGGAAGTCCAAGTCTTCTTAGACTTTGACCTGGGTCAATCATTGGTTTCAATCTTCTTGCACCACGTTAAGACGAGGCACAGGGAGGTTAGATTTTAGATTGTTGGCGTCCACATCGATCAATCTCATGCAACTCTTAATGTAGTGATTGTATTTCAATACAATACAAGACTATATGTAAATGACACATTCCATTTCCATTTAGTAAAACTAGATGGTATTGACTCTTTTAATTGATTGATGACACGATTGGCTGGATCATTTAAGAAAAAAAGGTTTTTCTAGATATATGGTGTTTGTTTGCAAGTATTTTACTCTTTCTAGATTGATTTCGCGGTAACTAAACATTCCATTTTCCACCATAGAAAATAAAAAAATCCTCTAGATTTAGAGGTGTAAAAATATTCCATTTCAGAATTTATAAGTTCTTAAGTCTTTTCAAATATAACTTCTGAGTGTGACCAAAAAAAAAATCAAGATTGAAGTTATTAAATCACAATGGCTCAATGAGTTTTTTTTTTCTAAAAGACTCTTAGAAAATATCAAATTCTTTTAATAGAGATCGATGGAAGATCGAATTTGTTATTCGATAGTTTTACCTTTGATTATACCCCACTAAAATTTTATTTTAGCAATGAAACTCCTAAAGTCTCATTACAGATTTTTTTTTTTTTTTAAAAATCAAGTTCCTTCCAGTCAAATCAAAATTGAGCTTTCTCCATTAGCTCCAAATTTCAAGGAAGAAGAGAATATAGATGCGAATAGCCACAGACAAGCTCAATCCTCACAACATGCCAGCAAGGCTCTAGCTCACTAAACACCAACAAGGTCAAACCTCGCTAGCCTATGGCGAGGCCAGCAATCTGGGTGAGGCTTGAGCCTTGCCTAAGGTCGCTAGAGATTGGTGAGCCTGCGCGACCTTAAGCGAGGCTTGAGGCCCATGCTCACTCTAGGCCGTCGGGCAAGTTTAGGCCTCGCCAGATCTAGCGAGCAAGGCAGGGCTCGAGCCATGCCAAAGCCTCGCTGACCTCTATCGACCTTGGGCGTAGCTTGAGCCTAGCCCAGCCCCAAGCCCTGAGCTCACATGACAATCTCGAGCAAGCTCAAGCAAGGTGAGGTGGAGCCTTGCCAGCCTATGGCTAGACTCACGCTTGCTTATGGCCGATCGCCAACTGGCCGGCAATCGACCGAAGAAGAAGAGAAAAAGAAAGAAAATGTAAAAAAGAAAAGAAAAAATTTTGAATAATTAAAATTTTGATTTTTTAAAAATAAAAATGAAAGGAAAAGATGTGTGGTGAAAAAAGTGCTCGCTTCACAAGTAAAAGAAAGAGCAGGGAAAAGGTGGTTCCTGAGCAAGCTACTTCATCATGATGGACCATTCGTAGGCCAAGTCTTCATGGTCCTTGACTCGGGTCAATCATTGGTTTCAGTCTTCTTGCACTGCCCAGGTGCTGTTATGTCTGATTTTTTTTTTCTCTTTTTGAGAGAGGAATACCACGTTAAGATGAGGCACATGGAGCTTAAGTTTTAGATTGTTGGTATCTATATCAAAATCATATTCTCCTATCTCATGCAATTTTTAATCTACTAATTGTATTTCAATGCATCACAAAATTATATGTATACCACACGTTCCATTTCCTTTTAATTAAATTAGATGATATCGGCTTTTTTATTGATTGATGACATGATTGGTTAAACTATATAAGACAAAAGTTTTTCTGGACATACCAATTCCGTGATTACTAAAGATTCCATGTTTCACAATAGAAAGTAAAGTTTCGCTAGATCCGGAGGTGCAAAAATGTTATTAAGTTATTAATCAAGATGATTCGATGAGTTAAGAAAGACACTTGGGAAGTATCAAATTTGTTATTCGATAGCTTTACATTTGATTATGTGTCACTGAACTTTTTTAAATCGGACTCCTTGTATTTGAATCGAAACTGAGCTTTTTCCACTAGCTCAAAAGCTTAGGGAAGAAGAGAAAATACGTGGGATCCCATTGCCAAACTCCTACTCTTTTGAAAGGAAAAGAAAAGACTTTTTGTACAGACATGGGCCTTAACTATTAAGACATTTGTTCCTTCACCACATGAACATTAAGGAATTAAAAGTAAGATTTTTTTGAATGACTTCTCGGGAGGTCATTGAACTTAGTAGCCAAAGGATTGGGTGAATATGCAAAGAGTCGTGGGCCACTCTGTGGCAAAATTGGTCAGTAAGTATGGTTCCTCGAAGCATCACTACGGCTTGTCAAAGTTGACAATTATTTACGTTTCTTAATGCTGAAAATTACTGCACTATGTGGTGCAAAATTTTTGGAATGAGAATCTACTTTTGCCCCCAAAATAATTCATTCAAAGTTAGATCAACAAAAGCGGACATCAAACTTCCAACCAAGTTCATTTCCCCCATCCTAATTAAGGTGAACTCCGACCACTCTGGTTTAATGGGCTGATTGGGCAAGACACAGAGTTGACTTCAAAGCATAAAGCCCAATGGAATTATTGGGCTTGTTCTTCATTGAAGCACTAGCAATCAATCAAATTAAGAAAATATCACTTTTATTTCGGAGTGAACCATCCTTCGCACTTAACCCCTCGTTAGTGTCAATAAATTGCTCCTCACAAAGCATTGTGGTTGGACACAAAATCCATGCTTTGTGCTTATTATTATACAAAATACTATTAAAATAGAGCACACAAAACTAATGTATAAGTACAGTCTTGTGTCAATGTAGATGACAAATATTATTCGCAAGTATTGTATTAAAACTTTGAGCCACTAACAAGTGCGGTGAATAAGCTCATGAACTTGACGTGACCTATTAGATCTCATTTGAAATCCAACTCAATTAGCATGTCCAAATTCACGATTGAACTCAGATGCCTCTCTAATGACCAGCAAAAGTTGAGTGGAGCCTCTCCAATGACTATGATAATTAAAAAGAATATTGACTCCCCCAATCTCAAGTACGAGTTCTCTATTTCAGATAATGTTTCCGGAGATGTGGCTTCTCACTCTCTCAATTAATGCTTCAATTATGTATTACCAAAAAAAAAAAAAAAAAAAAAAAGAAACGAAGAGGTGAAAGGATAAGAACTTGCAGTCAGCGTGAGACAATTCCATGTTAAATTTTTAAAATTGGAATTTTTTTTGCCACACTTCTGTTCATTGGAAATTAAATGATTTGGGTTGTTATTATTCCAGATTTACCTCAACATTGGATATGTCAAAACAATTCCATATGCAATGGGAAACATTTTTTAATTTAATTAAGAATTGTTGCACCTTCTCTTCAACTCATGTGAATCCAACTTAAGAGCAATGCTCTACCCGAAAAACAAACTGGACATGCGTTAATCGATGTAGAGTATTTATCTTCTTTACATTGCATTTTTTAGAAGGTTATTGTCGTAGAGGTGATGCCCTCGGTGCTGAGATATCTCACACTTTTTATAACAAATATTTATCCTATACGGTGTGATGAAGTTAACGTTCTCCTGCGTGAAGCATGGGCATCGAACAACTTCAGATTTAGTAATATGAAGCAACAATTATAAGGATTCCTCCGATAAATCACCATATAGTAAATTGACAAGATAATGCACTTAGAAGTTATACAAATTGACTCGACCTCACTGGGTAAGTTAATTAGCAATTCAAAACCGCTGAAAAATCTTAACCAGACCAAATTAAAACAAAGAAGATCTGAATAAGGGTGTATAGAATTACAAAACCTTATAAGAAGTCAACATGCGAAGTGCACATGAAGGGAAAAATTTACATAAACCTCTGAGTAATTCATATCTGTAACAGAATAGGAGGCACTTCTTATCAGAAAAAAGTACTCAACAGAGCAGGTATCCATTGTTTTCTCTCTTGCAGAAACTCGCCAAGTTCGATCAAGCAACTCCATAATGTGCTGAATTTCCAAATCACCTATGGTGAAGTATGCCTATCCGTTTTAATTTCTTTAACGTCGATACATTAGGAAACTTCAGGACTGAGTTGTCGGTGGAGATCCATAAATTTTCCAACAAATTCGGTCGACCGGATTACCACAATGATGTAAAAGAAAAGCCATTAATTCTGTTGGAAATGGTGATCCATTTTCTAGAATTTCCTAGAGTCGCTAAATTAAACTTCTAGAATTCCCTAGATGAAGTTTCTGGACGAAAAAGAAAAATGTAGAAGCACATGTGTAGATCTCTCTAGAAAAAGAGAGGATAAACTACAATCTACAACTCTCTAGATTAAGCCTAAGTGGACAACATTCTACACAAATCTAGAATGTTGGTAGAGCACCCTATAAATAGGAAAGAGGGGAGAGCATAGTAGAACAACAAATGTAAAAGAGTGAGAGGAGCATGAGATAATACTCCATATCATGAAGCTCCTCCACCAACACTTCCTTCAACTATTGTAAAATTATTTTACCCAACTAATAAAACTATTTCCCATATCCCATGTTTTTTGTCATTCAATTATCCTAGTTGATCCCTTGTCCATCATCTATAAACTACACCATACACTTGCACACAACATACCTAACCAAAAACTATAACTAATACCAAAACCATACTTTCGCACGCACACATCCAAAATTTTTTTAACATGGTATCAGAGCCAAGCATATCGGATGGCTATGGGCGTTTGTCCTCACCATCCTCAACTAAAAAGGCCAGAGCCCGAGCGAGAGCCAACAGAGCCAGAGCCGGAGCTAGAGCCAGAATCAAAGGCCAGAGCCCGAGCGAGAGCCAACAGAGCTAGAGCCGGAGCCAGAGCCAGAACCAAAGCCGGAGCCAGAGCCAGAGCCTACGAGAGCCAGAGCCCGAGCCCGAGCTAACAACTACAACTAAGAACATTTTGATGCCCCGAGACATATGGGACATCGTTGAAGAAAAGACATGCACATTCAAAGGCAAGTGCAAGTGTTTCGACAAGAGAATGCAAGGGATCATGGAACGAAGACGGAATAAAAGACATGGGACAAACTACAATATCCAAAGTATCCCGAAAATGGATCAAGGGGAGTGTTGGAAATGGTGATCCATTTTCTAGAATTTCCTAGAGTTGCTAAACTACAATCTAGAATTCTCTAGATGAAGTTTTGGATGGTTAAAAAATTGTGACTGAAAATTTCTAACATGTAAGAGAAGTCTAGAGAAGTCTAGCATCCAAGAGAAGTCTAGAATATTCTAAGGCGGTGACTTATGCCTATAAATAACCTTGTAGTTCATCATTTGAGGGTGTGAGGGGAAAACCCTCCACCTTGTGTGCGGTGGGAAAACCCTCCACCAATCTCCATCAAACTATTTCCTTCAACTAATGAAATTATTTTCCCCCATATCCATGTTCTTTGTCTTTCAATTATCTTATCTTGTCCCTTGTCCATTCTCTACAAAATATACCATACACTTGCACACGTCACTAACCCAAAACTATAACTAATACCAAAATTATGCTTCCGCACGTGCACATCCAAAATTTTTTTAACAAGTTTCTTCAAGCCACTCAGATCATCCAATTTGCGTAGTAGGTTGAGTTTGTTCAACTCCAAAGTTCTAAGACTTTCCAGACTCTCAAGGCCTGGAATTTCTGTGACTGCAGAATACTCAATTAAGGCAGGAGTCCATGTCAAGCACAGAGAATTTGTAGACTCTTCAATCCTTGACATTCAAGCATATGCTTTATTGAGGTCATGCAGCAATCCCTTTGTAGGCAGAAATCCATGTCAGACTTTCCCTTCCATCTTGGTAGCTTGTAGATGTATTTTCCCTCTAAAATAGGGACTGTTGATGTTTGTCCGTTAAAACCAGCATGAGAATCAAACAACGTCAACGTCTAGCAAGTTAGTCGACATAACTTCCCTAAAAAATCATGCACCCCTTTGCCACCTAGTCAATGGTTCACACCAGTTACTCTTACGATACTTTTTGTTCGTTTGAAGTCCTTTGAGAGGAGGTACTAACTGAGTTATCCAGCGTTAGATTCATCTACCAGTAAGAACACTTTTGAGGGACATCTTATCCTTGTTTCGTCATTCTATTCAAAATCATTTCTCCGTTCACGCTGCCCCATAGTTTTATGGTAGTATCATTATTTGGATTGCCCTCTCCAGTGATATTACTTGCTGCTTTCACTCTTCCTTGGAAGAGATCTTGGAACAGAACGGCAAAAACAACGATGGTAGCAACCGTCACCACACACAGGGCAACCTCGAGTGAGTCAATCGTTTTGCGCTAGTACGATGGTCAACCTCAGCAGAAACAACAATCGTTGAGCTGCACGAGGATTGGGGGTGATCCGACTTGGCCTCCCTGCTTGAGTCACAATGGGTTGCGATTTTCTTTTTCCCTTATAAATAAAAAAAGATGTCAAGAGATGATCAATACGATTTATCCATTCTTGTTGTTACATAAAGTGTTATATCTATTACAAAATATCTTATTTGAGTCATAACCACTCAATTCATCGGCAAGTGAGTGGCAAACTATTGTGTTTACATTTGATCTATAAAAAAGTAAAAAATATTGAATCCACTTCCATATAAGCTTCAACGAATATTCAAGAATTGATACATCATGGCAAGTTGCGTTCTCAAACTCTCTCTGAGCCCGAGAGAGGGGGGTTCCACAATCCATAATTAAGCTCAGCTCGCTTGCCACATATGTTGAATCATATTCTTTTCGAATTCAAAGAAAAGTTTTGCATAATTCTAGTTTGAGATTGATTTGAGTTTGGAATCGAAAATATTTAACTCAAGGAGCTTGCGATCATAAGAGAGTAATCGCATTTTTATATACCTCCACCAATATCCACGAATCGATAAGTAACATCGACTTACTTGAACCATGCCGAGTCAAAGTGCCCATTTGAAAGACATCAAAGGAAGCGCCGAAAGAGGAGAGACGGGGAGAACGCAAATTTGTCCGGGAGCACGTCTCATTTTAGCCAAACTTCCTTCATTGCCCTCACGGAAACGACAAAATCACCGAACGTGACACCGAATATGCCCACTGACAGAGGAAGCGCCCGAGGGCAAATCAGGAAAATCAGCAAATCCATCGTCTCCCTTCTTCCTTTGCCCCCCGAGTCGCCGGAGCTTTTGATTGCCATCCGTCGCGAAATTCACTGTAGAGTCTACGAACTTACGAGACCAAAGACCGCAATCGACCTCTCCATCTCGCCGGGTGATCGCGCCATTTGATCGAGTGTGATCGTTGTGCGTATATGGAAAGGTACGGAGATTGAAATTTCTTTTGCTGTGCGATGTCATTTTTTTTCCCTTGACAACGCTGTTCAATCTGTCCCTCGTGCAAAATAATGAGGAGCGGGACAGGTCCTGGTTGAGGGTGATGGTTGGTCTAAGAATGCTTCATTGCAATTCGTGTTCATGAAAAGGTTCGTATGGATAGGCTCTAGTATCGAGTACGTTAGTTTTGAGCCTGGGGAAGTGAGATCTGTGTAGTGAATTTGGCTAATTAGGCATTTTAGGGTTGGGGGAAATCGTTGACCATGTGGTGGAGCTTTAGTGCCTGATCAAATGGGGGCAAACTATAGCTGAATGATCCCTTAGGTGTAGATTTGGATGTTTTCAAAGCATATGACTGACAGCATTGTGTTGTATTTGGTTGATTTTGTTAAGGTCTTGGATTACCGAGTTTGGATCGATGCTACCACTGGAATAGGGTCAGATCAATCGAATTTCCTTCTATTTGTTCGACACAAGAATTTCAACTTGCTGTTTCTACTTGGGGGATAAAATTCGTTGAGTATCTTCACAGTAATTGCTATTAGATATTCAGCTTTTTTTTTTTTTTTTTTTTTTTTTCAGTTGAGTAATGGACTGTAGCTTGTAGGTTTCAGTGAAGTAGCTTAATAGGACAGAGGAGCATTATGTTTTAATATGACACTTGTTGCTAATGTTGCTTAAAGAATAGGTCCTCGGTATTAAATGGCCAATTCTTCAGTGAGATTTTGTGGGCATATGCTGCCTTTTTCTTTTTAGCTTCGATTGGTTATTAATGCCTTTGGATATGAAATCAGGTGTTCAAGGTCATCGAACTAATAATCACAAATCATTTCACCGTTCACGCTGCTCCATGGTTTATATAGCAGCATCATTATTGGACTGCCCATCCCTAGTGATCTTGTGATTATTAGACTCCTTTGGAAGAAACCTTTGAACGGAACAGCAGAAACAACGATGGTATCAACCGTCACCACACACAGGGCAATCGCAAGTGCGTCAATCGTTTTAATGCTAGCACAAGTGGTCCACCCCCGTAGAAACAACAATCGTTGAGCTGCTCTTGCTGCTCCTCCTCCTCCTCGACCTCCTCCTCCTTGGAGGCATTGGACGACACCTGTTGGTTCAAGGGCTTGGCCATGGCGGTGCTAAAGAACTTATTTTGGTAGAGACCAACCAATCGAGGTTGCCGCTGCTCTTTCTAGAGAGAGAGAGAGAGAGAGAGAGAGAGAGAGAGAGAGAGAGAGAGAGAGAGAGAGAGAGAGAGAGAGAGAGAGAGAGAGAGGGGCCGAATCGGAATCCGAAGTGACGATCTAAAATAAAAATGGGAGGAGGAGAGAGTCGGAGGGGGATGGTGGGATATTCGTAGTTAGGAAACCAAAGGAAACAGAGGAGGGTTTTGTTGGACGCAAATTACGTAACCCCAATATCTCTATAACTAAAATAAGAACATGCATAATTGAGTAGAAAGATTAACACACCTGTTTTGGGATCCATTGTTCTTGAAGCGGAAGCGAAACACAATGTTTCACGCGCAAGTCATCTCCTCTATTACCCTCTATATCACTAGCTCAATGAGGCGGCCCCCCTCATATGTAGCGTTAGGTAAACGCCCCGTAGGTGATGATACATGTGAGAATTAGGGTTAGAGGAGAGACTTAAGCATTATTTATAGAGTTTCCAGCCAGTCCCCCTCATTACGGGCCAGGCTCAACTCGGCCCACACTAGCCAGCCTTATATTAGATTAATTAAGAAACCTTCTATCTCACCTTAGACCAACCATGTTTTACGGTAACCGTAAAAACAGTAAATTACAATATCAATTAATTTAGTCAACATCAGGAAAACTCTTACATTCTCCAACTTGGACTATATTAATTGAAATCATACCGTATGTGCGCACATTTGGTTTAGAGATAATTCTTAATAGTCAATCCTATCCCGTAAAGTCTTAAACACTAAATCATGGCGGTAACTGCATGTATACATAGAGAGCCTTCCATGGTCACGAATGTTCTCAACTTTATTGATATGGATTTAATATGGTAGTGTGGCAAATGGATAACATCTCTCATAGAGATCCCATTTGTCAGATCACCATTCTCTTACCTTAGGTGTCACAAAAACTTGTGCCACTAGAGAATGCTTTATGGTTTCAATGAACCCACATATGTGTCACGGGCCGAAAGATGGACGACCCGAGAGGTTCCCGAGTCGACCCCAACTCACCCGTGACCTCCCCTCTCACTCGACTTCCCACCAAACCTTCTCTCCAAATTACAAGAGCGGGCGAACCTGTCATTTAGCTAGATTACGGTATTCCATTCCATTTATTTATGTTGGTAGACGGTAGTTGGCACTTATACCAGTAGTTGAGGCAGTACGATCTCGTCCGCCCGTAGAATACTAGATCGATGGATGTAATCCGAGGCCCTCAACTATAAAAAGGGGTATCCTCCTTCACTTGTAATCATCCACTACTTCCGCAATACAAAGCAAGTCTTCTTTCCAGAGCTCCTCTCTCTAGATTCTTTCTCTCTCTACGATCCGGTAAGTCGAGCGAGTGAGCGTTCGACGTGAAAGGCTTGGCTTAGGTGCTTCGGTGATCCATCCCGATCCTAAAGTGCTCGAGTCGCCGCACGGTCACGATCCCAATCGATCGGCCCGTGACAAGTGGTATCAGAGCTAAAGAGAGATTCGTTTCCAAGAGATTGAAGAGCACCAACTGTTTGAAAGAATGTCGAGCCACGATGCAGCTGTGGTTGGAGAGAATGCGCCTGGCATAGACACGCGTAGCAAAGCAAAGAAGAGAGATCAGTCGGTGGATGCTGCGGCTACGTTCGATGAGAAGATCGCGAAGGTCCGGATTGCTGTGTTCGAACTCATGGAAGGTCTTGACGACGTGCGAGACCGGATCATGGAGGTTGAAGGCTCAATCCGTGAAGACTTCACGACCGGCATCAACCAAGCCACGGCTCCATTGTTCGACAAGGACGGAGCTCTTGAAGCATCGATCGATGGTTTGAACGAGCGAGTCCAAATAATCGAGGAGGTAAGCCCGTGTAGGGACGAGGTCGAAGCCATGAAGGCCGAGATCCAAGAGCTCAAGACCGAGCTCGCCCTATGCAAGTTAAGCATCACGAATGGTGCGGCGCCTGCTCAAACGGTGACCAAGATCGAGGTCCTGAAGCCAAAGGAGTTCAAAGGCAACCGATCCGCCCAAGATGTGGACAACTTCGTATGGAGCATGGAGCAAAGCCCGGCGCCGTCAACATACAAGACGAGTCGATCAAGGTACGAACCGCTTCCATGTTCTTGTCTGATACGGCGATGCTTTGTGGTGGCGAAATAGGTGTGACGAGAGTAGACGCGGTGTTGATCCCGTGAACACGTGGGACGACTTCGTGAGGAGTTCCGCGACTACTTCCCCGAGTTCGCTCAACAAGAAGCTCGTAGCATGCTCCATCGCCTCAAGCAAAGAGGCACGATCCGAGAGTACGTGAAGGAGTTCACGGAGCTCAAACTTCCAGATTCGCAACCCGAGCGAAGAGGAGGCTTTCGGAGCGTTCATGGATGGACTCAAGCCATGGGCACAACTTGAGCCTGAAGCGGCGGGATGTGAGTAGTGCAGCGCATGCACTGAGCATGGCCGAGTCACTCGTCTACCTCACCAGGGTTGAACCAAGAAACAACTGAGCAAGAGACTGGAGGTCGGATCGACCCGACGACGAAGGAAGAAACACTCCCCGAGGCGTGGCCGATCAAGGCGGCCGAGCCAAGATGTGGGAGAAGGGTCTTCCCAAGCCGTCCTTCCAAAGAGGTCGACCACCGATCGACTGCTACACGAGTAAGTTCGATCAACCTCCACCCTCTCCTTGCTTTCTCTCGCAAGGTCCGCACTTGGACCCAAAAGTGCCGAAGAGGAACCGTCTCAACGCTCTCCTTGCCATTGAGGAAGAGAAAGAGACACAAAAAGAAGACAAACGACGAGATCCGGATTGGGGGCATGAAGATGATCAACTCGGCCCGAAGCCCGATCGCCGACCAAAGGAAGGGATCACTCCAAACACCGACATGTTCTTCGTGGAGGTCGAAGTGGGCGGCCTAACGCTTTACGCTTTGGTCGACACCGGCGCATCCAACATGTTCATGTCGACCGAGGTTGCGAAAACCTTGAAACTTCCCGTTGAGCCATCCGAGAAGTCGTACAAGCCGATCAATTCGGGCGACTTCCATGGCGTAGGATCAACACCCGACGTGGACGTCAAGATTGGTGGATGGAAGGGCCGAATGGCGTTCGAGGTAATCCCTCTTGACGACTATGATCTCATACTTGGAATGCAATTTTTCGATAGTGTGGGAGCCATGATCGACATGAGGACCAAGTGTTTGATGCTCCTCGATCAAAAATGCCCGTCCATGATCCCCATGATCAAAGGTGGTCGACACCAAGACCATCGCGTCAATCCGTCGCCTTGACAAGAGCTTGAAGGCCGTCATGCGCATCAACAAGCTGTCCGAGGTGAAGCCGAAGGTTGAGTTGGATCCTACTCCAATGAACGCTATGCCCATCCAAGCGCTCTTCCCCGAGGTTGAGTGCATGCCCTGTGTTCCGTCCAAGCCGAAGACCGAACCGCGTGCGTCCGACTTCATCATCGAAGGTTGTGGTCCTTCGTTCATGACCGTCCGAGCGAAGCGAAACAAGAACAAGAAGGCTCGTGCCAAAGCCCGCAAGGCTGCTTGCCGAGCTGAGAACGACGAGGACGTCGCTTGAATGAGTGGGGGAGAATGTCACGGGCCGAAAGATGAACGATCCGAGAGGTTCCTAGAGTCGACCCCAACTCACCCGTGGACCTCCTGCTCTCACTCGGATTCCCACAAACCTTGTCCAAATTACAAGAGCGGGCGAACCTGTCATTTAGCTAGATTACGGTATTCGTTCCATTTATTTATGTTGGTAGACGGTAGTTGGCACTTATGCCGATGGTTGAGGCGGTACGATCTCGTCCGCCCGTAGAATACTAGATCGATGGATGTAATCCGAGGCCCTCAACTATAAAAAGGGTGTCCTCCTTCACTTGTAATCATCCACTACTTCCATAATCTTTATGCAAGTCTTCTTTCGAGCTCCTCTCTCTAGATTCTTTCTCTCTCTACGATCCGGGTAAGTCGAGTGAGTGAGCGTTTAATTTGTGAGAACTTGGCTTAGGTGCTTCGGCGTCCATCCCGATCCTAAAGTGCCCAGAAGTCGCCGCACGGTCACGATCCCAATCGTCGGCCCGTGACATATGTCTTGTCCTTATGGTTAACATTTTTTTATGTATCACAAAACATATGCACAAGGCTAATAATCGGATGCCCGGATGCCCCCAGCCTTCACGTAAGGTTTATACAATCCCTTGAGACTTTATCAATATGTATTCAATATAATAACAACACATTCAAAAATATTTTATTGAATGCAAAAGTTGATACATATCAAACTGTTATAAAGTGTAACGAACACAGATGAAACCTTTATCGAGTAAAGCCAAAATAGCTCCCATTAAACAACAACATCTCATGATGCTCCCGCCCATGTTAACGATATGTTACTCAAATACACATGGGCGTAGGCCTTTAGTTAGTGGATCTGCAATCACATCATCTGTGAAAATATGTTATATTAAAATGTCACATTTCTGTACCGTTTACTTTTGGTCAAAAATTTTGACCACCATATATTTAGACCCCTTGAGACCTCTATAGTAAATAAATAATACTACAAATTTGTTATCTCAATACAACCGTATGGGTCTATCCATAAAGTTAAAGCGATCAATTTTGTCGCGAGGTTCTAGAGTCTAATAGCCCAAGTAACAACCTAAAAGAATGTTATTAACCTTTTGCATATATTGTAGAAGATAACATAGAACTTTATTTACTGCACTTCCTACTAACATAAATATGTATCTTGTTATTGATATTATAAAGTTAACATATGAATACCTTACTCATTGCAGGAATTAAACATGTCTGTAAATTAGCGTATAATCTCGTGTCTTCTTTAAGTACCTTAAAACCTTCTTGATAGCAACCCAGTGATCATGTCTTGGATTTGGTGATATACGCCTAGAATCCGTCACAAAGACAACATTTAGTATAGTGCAAATTCAAGCATACATTATACTTTTAAGTGCACCTTGACATAAAAGATACTTTATTTAATTAGATTTTCTCAATATCTAAATAAGGACAATGTGATAGATTTAGTCCATCACCCTTAACAACAGGAGCAATTCCTGACTTGCAATAATGTATATTGAATATTTCCAATATACAATCAGCAAATGTCTCGAGAGAAAATCTAATATAATATGGCAAAAACAATCATTACAAATCTTAGTACAAAGGATATAAGATGTCTCAAGGTCACAACTTGTAAGCAAAATATTATGTACATAAAGTATGAAAAAAATAAATTTCTTCCACTTGACCTTGCAGTATATTGAATTACTTTGTTCCCAATTGAACAAAATAACAACACTATAAAACTTTAATAATATTGTCGGAAACTTGCTTAAGACTATAAATAAGACTTTTCACTCTACACAAAGTTTACTTGAAACATTTATTGCAAAATTCTCCAATTGCATAATATAAATTTTGTATCTATTTGGCGTAACTCCATATATAAATAAATAAATAAACTATTAATGCCGCATTCATTTTGAAAGAATCTTTTAAAGTAATAGTTATTTCTTCACTATAAACAATCCACCACTCTTTCGGAGTGAAAACTTTAGTTACAATTTGGGTTTAAATTCCACAATCTTTCTTTGAAATTCTTTTAGTTTTGTACGCCAATTTGCAACTAATAAACTTGTGATCTTTAGATAAATCGAGTAAGTTTCCAAACATGTTTCATAGATTGTATATCACATTTTATGGCATCTAATCACATACTTGATTGATGATAAGAAACAACATTTATTTATGTCGCTAAATCAGCCATGTATAGTGGATCTAATCACATACTTGATTGAGGATAAGAAACAACATTTATTTATGTCGCTAAATCAACCATGTTG